>JAUIMM010000130.1:0-398412 GCA_031769625.1 Taudactylus pleione | reverse complement strand
CCAAGAGGGTTAGGGTTAGGCACTAGGGCGGATGATTATTCACTAGGAGGGACGGTTAGTGTTAGGCACTAGGAGGGAGGGTTAGGGTTAGGCACCAGGAGAGAGGATTATGGTTAGGCACCAGGAGAGAGGTTTAGGGTTAGGCACCAAGAGGGAGGGTTAGGGTTATTCAGAAATAAGTCCGGGAATCGCTGCCAAGTTGTATCAGGTTCGCGTGTGATGTGGCACAAGAAGGATGGATGTATGAGGAGGACACATTCGTACCTGTTATGTCCCCTCTTGATTATTTTACAATCTAAGAACCCTCCCCCTGATTAAAGCTCTGGTGAAACGACAGTCCCATCATCTTCATGTCTCTGACCTTCCTCCTCCTACAACGCTGGGGAATATGGAAGTGTGTGGGGAAGGGGATTATCAAACCCAAAGAGGACAAGTGACGAAGTTTCCCCAGAGCAACCAATTACATTTTGCCCATCATCTATCTAATACGTCTCACTCATGGTCACATGACCACTCTCGCTGTGTTCCGGCATTCTCCGGCAATGCGGCTTTTCCCCGTATGATAATAACAAAGCTTCCGTATACTGGTAATATACCACCTACAAGATTGTTTCATAAAGTGACCTAGAGCCAAAATAAAATGTTTTGCGCAGCGTAGTGGACTCAGAATAGCGCTGTTCTCGTAATCGCTCCTAAGTTTTCCCATCTCTCGGTCCGGTGGTCCCAGGGCGCTCCACCTCTGAGCACCGATCACACATATCTCTTTATTTTGCCCATTTCACACATTAATAAATATGGGAATGGGAACATATGTGTTGAGGGGTGAACGCAAGAAGTAACCCCCTCATTGGACGGGATCAGTGCTCTGATATTAATAAATATGGTCAAGGGGGCAATTCAATTCTCCGCGATGTGCCGTCACCATGTTACCGCTAATTACAGTAAGCAATCCTTGTCCGGGTTACTGCGAGAAGATGCATGTGGAGGCCTTCGCTAGCGTTGCAGACGCACTTCGCAGAGAATTCAGTTGCCCTCTACAAAGTGTACATACAATGGCCCCCATTTACTAACGAGTTTTATCACTAAAACGAATGATAAATGTCACTGTGTATGATAAGTGGTGATCCAGCCAATCAGCTCCCAACTGTCACTTTTCTAACAGATGACAGTTGGGAGCTGATTGGCTAGGGCACCATTTATCATACACAAAGGGCACGATTCTATTCTATGCAATGTGAATAGCGCCGGGAGTGAGCCGACAAAAGTCCCGGCACAAGGCTGTTTTCTGCCCTTAGCGCCGGAAAAACAGCATCGCGCCGGGAAGTTAGGTCGGGGAATGCCCGTTATCGCTCCTTAAACTGGGTGTTTAGTCGCGAGAACGGGCATTCTCCGACTAAACACCGCGCACAATTGAATAGCTCCGGGAGCTATCTCCCGGCGCTATTCACATCGCATAGAATAGAATCGTGCCCAATGACATCACTCGTTTTGGTGATAAAACTCGTTAGTAAATGAGGCCCAATAAGCGGAAAGTGTAAATACGGACAGGACTCGCCTGTTCTCTGTTCTTTGGTGTTAAGTGGACATTATCTGGTGTGAACGTTCATGTGACTGTTTGGAAAGTCTCTGAATTGAATGTCGGAATAATCCCATATTTTCCTTGTTCCAGACCAATGCAATCAAGACCTCGAAATACAATATTTTCACCTTCCTCCCCCTGAATCTCTTCGAGCAGTTTCAGCGTGTGGCCAACGCTTATTTCGTCTTCCTCCTCATCCTACAGGTGAGATCTCCCCGACGCCTGTTGCACACCGCGCATGGTACTATGTCATTCATTAGGCCGCTCCATGTAAACGGGTGCTCTCAGCGCTCGTGTTTTAACACCTAGAACATCTCTAGGGTTCTAAGCGCTGAAATCGCTGACACATTGGGGTCTATACAATCGCGGGCTATACCCCCGGTGTGGTGTTGTAACGGAATGGAAATGCCAGCATGCACTGCAACCGTCCCCAATTATGTCCCAATTTCACCCGGAAAACGCAGAGGTTTGTTTGCATCCCATTGGGCTGCTCGCAGAAATCTACAATCTTGGGGCTGCATATCCGCACACCTCGGAGATTCCAGATCCTGCAGGGACTGATGGGAAAATGTCCTTCTGTCCCTGCAGTTTTCAGGATAATTAAGGATTTTCTTCATATAACGCCATTCTAGGGTTGTGTTATATAAAGTAAAGATATAGGGGCCTATTCATCAAACAATAAACAATCCGGTAACCATGCAGAAACGCTAGTTTCCGCATATTTTAGTTACTTGGCCATTCATCATCAGGGATCCCAAATGGACCACCTGATAATCCGCAAACTATTGCTTGCGAGCACAAACGCCATCTTCAGATGGCGCTTGTTCTTGGATCCCTGCTCCTTCCTATGGGAAGGAGTTCCGGGGATGCAAAGAGGGATCAGAGTGAATCCCTCCGCCACTTTCTCACTTCCTCCCCGGCGACTTTGTGTGTAGTCGCGCCGAAGGGGGAGAGGTAAGTAATGCAGATACTTCTGTAGCTGCGATACTAACCGCGGGGACATCTGCTTTTCGGAGCAGCTGTCCCCACCCCGGAGCAATGATGAATTGCTCCGGTGTAAAGTTTCCCCCGCTGCGAGTTAGATATATATTTGAGGGGGCCATGAATAGACCCTATATAGTTTTTGCTTGCTGAATAGCAAATAAATGTTAAAGCACTGTAGAGAGCAATAGCCTGCTTACTACAGTGCAATGCTCTGCGAGTTGTGTCGTCATCTCCGTTAACCCTTTGCTGAATAGTGAAAATACCACAAAAAGGTGGAAACGATCATTTCTGCATCATTTATGTAAATGTTTCATTGCTGAATAGAGCCCTCAGTCTGACATAATGTTTTATTCTGGTTACAATTTAAATTCATCTCTCAGGCAGAGGTAACAAAAAAGCAAAGTTAATGTTTTATTTATGCCCATCCCCCTCCCCCCACCCCCCTCCGCAATAACCTCTACAATAATGTGGAAATAAAAATAAAACACTGGGAGTAAATGATAAAGTTTATTTTAGATCTTTGTATTCGGTTTATATGTAAACTTGCAGGGTGTGTCCATAATCCTTTATCTGGGAACAAAAATCATTGTGTGTAAAAAAAAGAATAAAAAAAAAAAAGTTAGAACTTGGATTAAGTCGAGAACCTCCAGACGTCCTCAGAGTCGTTAGTATTTCGCGGGCGGCCTCTTACTCGCTGATTCGCTCTTTAAAAAAAAAAAAATTGCAGTTCCTTTCTGCTCATTGTGCTCTGGGGAATCTCCCCTTAGCGCTGTACTTGCCGATGACCTGTAACAATATAATATAAAGTTTTTTTTTTGTTTTTTTTTACAATAACAAAAAATAGTCTTATTATAGCGCAATAGCAAATACGCCACCTGCAGGCTGCAAGTGGGTACTGCACGTTACAATGAACCATCAGTAATGCCTGTGGCCCATGTGTGTTTCTCTCCTCAGCTTATTCCGCAAGTGTCTTCCCTGTCCTGGTTCACGACGGTCGTCCCTCTCATACTAGTGCTCACCGTGTCCGCCGTGAAAGATGCCACAGATGACTATGTAAGATACTGCGCTATGTATCAGTGATATGTGCTAGACTAGGGCAGAGTCTGACATTGCAGAACACTTCCTGATAGTCTGATAGGTGCAAAGACCAGGTCACATTGATAAGCCTGACTGTAAATGCTTTCTTGTAATTCAAAGATTAAGGGCCTGATTCAGACACGGTCGATGGTCAGCCAGTGCGCTGGTCAGCCAATGTTGATCGACAGCTCGCCCCGTTTTGTAGGCGGGGAGGGGGGGGAGGCTGGACAAATGGAGGCGTTCCCAAAGGAATGTCTGCCATGTGTGGGCGGCCCTACTGACATCATTTGCGACGTCCGTAGTAAACTGCCTGCTCTGTTAGAGCAGGAAGTTCACTCGGGCTTGCGGGAACCGAGACCCTACAACAAGGGTCTCGTCGCAATAATCGCGACCATCGCCAGACCGCTCGCAAAAGCTGTGGGTAGTCACCCACAGCTATGCGAGCGACCTGGAGGCGGATTTTTTATTGTTTTTTAAATCCGCCCTGATTCAGAGCGAGCACTCGCAAATAGCGAGCGGCTCTGAATCAGGCCCTAAATTCCAATTCATTATAATTAAAACATTCTTTCTGCTATTTGCGTTTAGCATTATCCTCTGGTTGTCAGAGCCTGTTTGGTAATCTGGTGTCCCCCAAACCATGGTAACCTCACCCCCATCATCCTATATCATTGGGGGTATTGTCAGGCACATACAGCAAAACTAGGTTTAAAATATATATATATAATATATTATTTGGAAAATAGTTATTAATAGCAGCTAAGACTAAGCCCTGTATATAGCTGGGTACACACCGTAGAATGGTGCGACCCAGTGATGCGGCGAGCGATGGAACGATACATTGCGCACTGTACACACTGCGCGATTTGCCGTACGATGGCGTGATGTATCATTACATGTAACAGCACCGTGTCATTCATTGCACAGTTCCATATGTTGCGCAGCACAGCAGATGGGATGATAAAATGAACAAATATTGGGAACACACTATACGATGTGTACAATATATCGTTCCGATCCGCATTGGCGCCATATATTGTTTGAAACCTCATATATAGTGCATTGGTTTTTAAGACACACCATCGGTTCCCGGAAAAAAAAAAGGCACACATACTGTCCATTGGCCTCCACAGGAATAAAATACACTGCTCCCCACTGAAAAAAGATTGGCTGCCCCTGCAGAAAAAGCACACAGTCACATTGCTCCCTACATTTTAAAAAAATCACATTGCTCCCTACATTAAAAAAAAATCACATTGCTCCCTACATTAAAAAAAAATCACATTGCTCCCTACATTAAAAAAAAAATAACATTGCTCCCTACATTAAAAAAAAATCACATTGCTCCCTACATTAAAAAAAAATCACATTGCTCCCTACATAAAAACAATCACATTGGCCCCCTAAAGAAAAAAAAAGATCACAGTCAGGGGTTCCGACTGGTGTCCCTGTCCTGTCCCTCATAGGCTGGAGTTGCTGATGTCACACTCAGCCTGGCACTATGTGCCCAGTCACTGTGTGAGCAGCTTGCAGACGGGCTGACCAGCAGGTGTGCAGACGGGCAAACGCAGCGTGCATGACCTAAGATGTCATGCCACCCCGTCTCTATGGTCACGGCCCAGGCGTTTCAGAGCCCCCAGAAGAACTCAGCGCTACCTGGGCCCACAGTACAAATGAAGGCAGCTCTGACTGCGCTGACTCGAGTGTGCCCGGCACAGTGGTTGAAAAACGCCGATATAGTGTGTTCCCAGTTTCAAGCTGGGTACACTTTTGCCGATGTGTGCACCCAGCAATACGACGCCTATCCGCACGATATGTAGGGCGGTTGGTACACACTACACAATGCAGTGACCGCCTTCCCTATATGTCGGGCACCGACTCCATCCACTATGTTGACATCTGGGTCGTTCCACCGACCCTACATGCAGGCCGATGAAGCGACCATGATGGATGACTCTCGGAAGCACGCATTGTCGCGCAATACTCGATACACACTGGTCGATGTGGACGATCTGTCGGCCCGATCAGCGGGATTGGGAAACATATCGTCCAGTGTGTACCCAGCTTCAGATTGTGCTAACTAAAGCATCAATCTCATTAAAAAATATAATTTTTTTTAACCTAAAATAAATGTGGCAAGGTATAAGAAGTTACTTGGCAATTAACATTTTTTTCTTTGTTTCATCAGATTGCTATTAATGATTGATTATCCAAAGTGTCAGGTGACTACCATGACAACCACAGGCACATGACACATGATATAGTGAGCAGCGAGGCTCTGCATTATGTCACCATTCCCTTCATCACATGGCATGTTGAGAGCCTGTGTAGCGCTCTGTCACTTCTAGTCAGCTACACTTGAGAGAGAGATAATTTAAAAAAAGAGATAATATAGAATGTTCCCCAACTCCGTTTTTAGGGCTCCCCAACAGTTCCGGTGTTAGAGATATCCATGGTTGAGCACAGATGGTTAAATCAAATTGATTGAGGTACTAAAAGAGTCACCTATGGTCAAACATGGATATCCTTAAAACCTGGACTGTTATGGTGCCTTTAGGGCAGAGTTTGGGAACCTCTGAGACAATGACCTGCAGGAGGGTAGCTGAGGGTAATCCTGGGATCGGGGCTTAGCCAGCTCTGTACCATGATGATGACGACATGTCTGCTCTCTTCTTGCAGTATCGATACAAAAGTGACAAACAGGTCAATAACCGGACGGTTCAGGTGCTCAGCAAAGGAGGGTAAGAGATCGAAACTATTCTTATCTTCCTTTTATTCCTGAATATTGAGGTATTCTGGGCCTGATTCAGAGATAGACGGTGATGCATACACAGCTGCACAGTCTCACGGATCGCAGTTGCTAAAACTCGCTAATGCGGGAGATTCCGTATTGAGACGCCCACCGGAGCCCTCGCAGCTGCCCGCAACTGCGTACACAAACGCAGCACTCTACGCAGATCAACATCGACAGCTCGAGTGAGTCCGTGGTCACTGAGAATGGACGTTGTAATTGAGACGCAGGAGCTTTGTTCTGTGCGTGCGCGATCGCAGACGCTGGCTAGTACACGCCACGGAAACTGCCCCGACACGCCTGCGTTTTGGCCGGAACTCCCCGTACCCACCCACAAAACGATCTCTGTCAATCAGTTGCGAGTGAATGCTCGCAGCGGCTGCAATTGTTATTCATTCGCAGTGCGTGCGCAATGAGGCTGTAACGCAGGCACAAACCACCGATAATCGCTCACCTGCGTGAACATCGGAATAGCATTCAGCCCTGAATCAGGCCCTCTATGTGCTCTACGCACGCTAACAATCCATCATGCAAACGCCGTTTACATCATGCAAACGCCGTTCATAGCGGCAGCTGCTGAGGACCAATGTACAGGACACTACATCCCCCATCATGCATTGCAGTCAGTAGTTACTGTACATACAGGCACCTTATAGGTACAAAGGAGACACAGACCACATCCAGGGACAGTGATTGGTCAGTGCACCCATCAGTCAAGCATGGAGGCTGAGCTATCACCAGCTGACCTACCAATGAATGGGGAGGGGTCGCCAGCCACAGCGATACCTGTATTGGAGATCTCCAGTCCCTGGGGATAGGACTGAGGACCCAATAAGTCATAAACATTAAACAGTTTTTTTTTTTTTTTAATAAATGAATATATTAGGTAAATATTGTATTAGTCCCATGAATGCAATTGCAGTGTATAAAGGGAAGAGCAGGGATGTGTACATAGGGGCTTATTGCGGGTTTCTGATCCTGTTTTCCTACTTGTGATCCTGAAAGTGACCATAAGAGCTGACAGTTTCAGAATATCATCATATTCTACTCTCTACAATGCAAACACCAGTACATATATTATACTTACACAACTTACACATGAGATTTTACATCATTATTTTATTACATGGTATAGACATGCAGCTATGAATGTATCTTATATCTAACATTCATTGGTCTGTTTGTTGGTTCTGCATTCGGACACCCCTGCACTGATTGGGATGAAACCAATGCGAGGTGGTCCAGTTGGATCCTGGACAGGTTTTAGGGGGTTAAGGGTCCCGGACGGACATCCCGTTGATGTACGCTGGCCAGAACATTGACCCGGGGAGTCTGTTCTGGGCCTTCTACTGGATGGATTTGGACAAAAACTTCACAGAGTGGAAATATTGGATCCCAGAAGACATACTAGGGGGTTGAGGTCATGGTCCGACCTCCCCTTGGTGTACGTTGGGCAGAACTTCGACCCGGGCATGCTGGGCAGAATTTTGACCTGAGGAGCCTGTTCTGAGCATTCCACTAAATGGTTTTGGATGAAAACTTCAGAGTGGTAACATTTGGATCCCAGAAGATATACTAGGGGGTTGAGATTCTGGATGGGACCTCCTGTTGATGTACGCTGGGCAGAACTGTGACCCGGGGAGCCTGTTCTGGGCCTTCCACTGGATGGATTTGGATGAAAACTTTACAGAGGGGCAGCAATTGGTCTGGGATGCCTAATGCAGTGGTTAGGGTCCCGGTCAGACCTTATGGCTGAGTGAGCTGGGAAGAACTTTGACCCAGGGAACCTGTTCTGGGCCTTCCACTGGATGGATTTGGGCAACATTACATAATAAAACATACAGCGGTATTCAATTAGTTTCGAATCGGTGAGAAAGTTCTGCCTGCCTGACTTATCGCCTAAATCGCGTGTTTTGGATGCAAATTATCTTGCGTGTCCTCGCTTTTCGCCCTATTCAATTACTAACCAGGCGAAAACGGCAAGTGGCGAATGCAGAACAGGCGGAAATTACTGTCAGAATAGGGGAAATCAGTCTGAACCCCCCAAAAAGATGCAGTAACATTGGGGATCAATGTAGAAGTGTACTAGTAGCCCTAATAAAATTATTTGGGGTACTGAAGTTGTTTAAAATCCTTGTTATTAGCGTCCTTGTAAAAGTGGTGAAGAATGGCATTAAGCTGTATATTTTGGTGAAAATAAGTAGACTTGTCAAATTTGGGGTACTAGCATCTTTTATCATCTCTAAAGTGAAGTTTTAATAAACGTGGAAACGCACTTGTTACATGTACCTGCAATCCCAAAAACACCTGACCCCTCCTTGCAGACCCCTAAGAAGGCTATTTTGCTAGTTTTTAATGCTCCGACTACGCGGAAAGCCGCGATCGGCGATACTTTTCCGCTGAAAACGACTTTTCACTTCTAATTGAATACGGCCCTTTATAACTTGAAGATTTAAACCCGGGCAATACCGGGTACTTCAGCTAGTATGTTATATGTCTGATTTGTGTACATAGCATGTGTCTGGTTATAGGTAAATGTCAGAGAGAAGATCATAAAGGTCATTTCCAAACATGAAAAACACCCTCATAATACATTTCACACATCTGAGTTCTGCTTTCTTCAGACCTTCTATAAATAACTGGACTTTGCCAATTAAAAAGATCTCATCCTTTATTGATAAACTCTTTCACCAGTCATTAGCGAGTTACAGCTCTGAGTATTATTACATGTCAGTAACGCGTTTCTCCTGCAGGTTTACAAATGAGAAATGGATGAAGATCCAGGTGGGCGACATCATAAAATTGGAAAATAACAACTTTGTGACGGTGAGCTGGTGTCTGTGATGTAATAAGTATAAAGCCTATAAACTGCCTATAGTGGTGCTGAGATGTTTAAAGGTTAAAGGTCATATCAGGTATACTGTATGTCACTGGCTATTGCTTATCCTCCATAACTTACTGTCTGTCATTCCTGCGTGAGGCACCCCACTGTCTTTCATTCCTGCCTGGGATACCCCTCAGTCCAACTTCTATGCCCGAGCCACGTAGCTGTCTGTCTTTCCTTTCTGAGGCTGGCCACTGTCTGTCTTTCCTGTCTGAGGCATGCCTCTGTCTGCCTCCTGATTTACTTATTCTTGCTTGCTGAGAGCCAGTGCAGCCTATAGATGTACCAGATATAAGAGACAGTAATGCCCTATGTAATATCTTATATATCACGTATCCCCGTTCCTGCTTGGCCTCACTGATCTTTTCCCTTTAGGCAGATCTGCTGTTACTGTCTAGCAGTGAACCCAACAGCCTGGTGTACATCGAGACGGCCGAGCTAGATGGGTAAGTGCTGCTTTCCTGTATGTCCAGTATCTGGGGTAATAATGGGCGCAATCCACAGAACTTTGCGTAGTCCCATGTACAGATGGGTCCACATACATCTAGTCTCCTGGCACGTTAAACAGTCCTTCTAGTCGCGCCATGCCGTGTCGTGATTCAGTAGCGTCAAACGTATTTCCGTGCATCTTTGTTACCTTCAAATGCGTCTTATTCGAAAAACGATGCATCTAGATAGCACCAGCAGCTTCTGCTGATTAAAATGATATGCAGCATGCCTATGTTCTGTGTGTGGCTGCCGTTGAGTAAAATGATATGCGGCATGCCTATGTTCTGTGTGTGGCTGCTGTTGAGTAAAATGATATGCGGCATGCCTATGTTCTGTGTGTGGCTGCTGTTGAGTAAAATGATATGCAGCATGCCTATGTTCTGTGTGTGGCTGCTGTTGAGTAAAATGATATGCAGCATGCCTATGTTCTCTGAGCGAGTGCGGGTTTATCTGTATGCGAAATGCTACGTTACAGTGTCAGCGGCTGTAACACTGTAACATAGCATGTCACATGCAGATACACCCGCTCTCGCTCAGAGAATACAGGCATGCTGCATGTAATTATACTCAGCAGAAGCTGTGTGTGCTGTCTGTTGGCATCGCTTTGCGAATAAAACGCATTTGAAGGTAAAAAGATGCATGAAAAGACGCTCATCGCTACCGAGTCACATTGAGCTCCCGCGTTATGTATGGCGCGACTTGTAGCACATGAAGGATCGATGTATGTGGGCACATCTGTAGCTTGTTTAAGTGCTAAAGCTTTGGAAACAGTCGCTTTCACCGTGCATGTTCCCTATTTCCATTTGATGAGGAGTCATCTGATGTTGTGGAGGGCGCGTGACTAGATCTGGCCGTGTGTGCGGCCGCTGTCTGACCGCGCTAGTGCGGCTCCAGCAGGTTTAGGTCTGTGCGCATGTGTGGCCGAATCTGACTGAGATCTCTTCCAGAGAGACGAACCTGAAGGTGAAGCAGTCGCTGACGGTGACCAGCGACATGGGAGGGGATCTAACTCAGCTGTCCAAGTTCGATGGTACGTCTATAAAATATGTAACTGCTGATACATAGTGTACATGTCTGTCCCAACCTCCTCCACCTGTGCGGCCTTTTTGTTATATAACCTTACTTATGTTTTACGTACAGTGTGATACTTCATGTCCGACCAATCCTGCTTCATGCTTCTGTCCTGTATTTTTGCCTTTTCTTATTTTGTATTCAATTCCTGCAAATCTGGGATATCTGCAGTTTTCAATTTCGAAGTGGGAATGCAAAAAAAACAACCTGTAGCCAATCAGATCACAAGACTATCACAGCAGCACAATTATTTCAGGAAATGGGTGTGCTACTCTTGTGAAGTGTTCTCTCCATTGAGGACAGGACTGCATGTGACAGGGGCAGTGACATGATGTGAGGAGGGGAATGGAGGCAGCAGGAAGTCACAGGCTGAGAGTTATATAGTGGGAGGAGCAGGGTCCCCAGCAGCACAGAGTATATCAGGAGATGAGTGATGTGTTTAGTGAGGACAGGACTGCATGTGACAGGGGCAGTGACATGATGTGAGGAGGGGAATGTAGGCAGCAGGAAGTCACAGGCTGAGAGTTATATAGTGGAAGGAGCAGGGTCCCCAGCAGCACAGAGTATATCAGGAAATGAGTGATGTGTTAGTGAGGACAGGGCTGCATGTAACAGGGGCAGTGACATGATGTGAGGAGGGGAATGGAGGCAGCAGGAAGCCACAGACTGAGAGTTATATAGTGGGGGGAGCAGGGTCCCCAGCAGCACAGAGTATATCAGGAGATGAGTGATGTGTTAGTGAGGACAGGGCTGCATGTGACAGGGGCAGTGACATGATGTGAGGAGAGGAATGGAGGCACCAGGAAGCCACATACTGAGAGTTATATAGTGGGAGGAGCAGGGTCCCCCCAGCAGCACAGAGTATATCAGGAGATGAGTGATGTGTTAGTGAGGACAGGGCTGCATGTGACAGGGGCTGTGACATGATGTGAGGAGAGGAATGGAGGCAGCAGGAAGTCACAGACACAGTTATAATTGTTAATAATAGAATTATTGGTTTAGTTGCGCTACAATGAGTCACCGAAGTGTGAGGAAATTAATTTAGTATTGACACTGGGCCCTCAGTGTGGTTTACCATTTAAGTGTAACTCCGCTTGATGTTGCCCAATCAAAATAATTTTGCTGACTACTACAAATGACTGTAATAACACCTGAGACTTATACAAATGCCTGCAAATGCCTGCTGAATCCCCAGAAACATATTTCTGTTTCAATATGAGAGATATGTTGTTTGTAACTGAGCTTCCTTTGCAATATCAGTAGCTATGGAAACGTGTATTGCAGTACGCTGTGTGTTTCCATGATGGCAACAAAGGTCAGTTATTTACAACCTATCTGTGAAATGACACTAACCATGTTTTTCTGAGATTTCTTTAGGTGATTTCAGGAACAAGTTCTGTTATTCATGTATCAGGAGTTACTGAAGGGATTGTAGTACCCGGCATAATCCTTCAAAATTTTTTTATTTGTGTTGGTTTATAATACTATATAGATTAGGGTTTTCTTATTTACTTTGGTAGTGATTTACGTCCTGATTTCCCCACTAGGCGAAGTTGTGTGCGAGTCCCCCAATAACAGACTGGACACCTTCACGGGAACTCTGACCTTTGAAGGGGAAAAATACTCTCTAGACAATGGAAAAATTCTGCTGCGCGGCTGCACCCTTAGGAACACCGAGTGGTGTTTTGGCCTTGTCATCTTTGCGGGTCAGTAGAGAAGAAGCCTTTCCTGGAACTTGGAACAGTGACATCAGGATTCTGTGATGGCATCTGCCAACTCACTGAGCCCTCTCTCATTCTGTCCACAGGACCTGACACTAAACTGATGCAGAACAGTGGCCGGACCACTCTAAAAAGAACAAGCATTGACCGACTCATGAATCTCTTGGTCCTCTGGGTATGAGTCACATGACCTTATTAATGGGGTGTCTATAGAAACCTTTGTTAACGTAACTTGGTAGAACTTGAATGTATTTTATTGGTTGTATAGCCAGCGATCTCTACCTCTCTGTGCTGGCTGAGCATCCTGGGATTTGTCCAGCAGATAGAGAGGCACCACCTGGCTACAGCTTCAGTAGATTATAGCGACATTTCAGGACTGTGTAATCGATCGCCGTTCTATGGATTAACTCTTAGACCTCTTCCCCATTGTCTGACAGATCTTTGTCTTCCTGGCTGTAATGTGCATCATCCTAGCGATTGGGAATGGAATATGGGAGTCCAAGCAGGGCTACTACTTCCAAGTGTATCTTCCATGGCCAGAGGCTGTCAACAATGCCGCCTTCTCTGGGTTCCTTATGTTCTGGTCATACGTCATTATCCTGAATACTGTGGTACCAATTTCCCTCTATGTCAGGTAATGACCCATCCATCCATTGTTCGGACATGAAACATCGAGGTGATCTTGTATCTCCTCTGCCTTGAGAAAGCTCCACCACAGTCTTTACCAGCCAGGATGTCGACATGGACGTTAAATAAGCATGTAAAATTTTGACATTCACAAATGTCGACATAGACAAAATTGCAACATATTCATAGGGGTAAATTGACTAAAGTGAGAGTTTTTCTAAGTGAGTTTTAGAAGAGATGTTGCCCATAGCAACCAATCAGATTCTATTAACATTTAACCTTCTAGAAGATAATAGCTAGAATCTGATTGGTTGCTATGGGCAACATCTCTTCTAAAACTCACTTCTAAAAACTCTCACTTTAGTAAATTTACCCCTTAGTATGTGTGCTCTTTTTAGGGTTAGGTTTAGAGGTTGTAGTTAGGTTTAGGGTTAGATTTATGGTTTGGGGTCAGGGTTAGGTTAATGGGTTGGGGTTAGGTTTATGGGTTGCGGTTAGGTTTAGGATTAGGTTTATGGGTAGGGGTTGGGGTTAGGTTTAGGGGTTAAGGTCAGGTTTAGGGGTTAGGGTTAGAGTTAGGGTTAGATATATGGGTTGGGGTCAGGATTAAGTTAATGGGTTGGGGTTAGGTTTAAGAGTTAGGGTCAGGTTTAAGGGTTAGGTTTAGGGGTTGAGGTTAGGGGTTAAGGTCGGGTTTAGATTAGGTTTAGGATTAAGGTTAGGTTTATGGGTTGGGGTTAGGTTTAGGATTAGGGTTAGGTTTAGGGTCAGGTTTAAGTATTGAGGTTAGGTTTAGGGTTAGTTTTAAGGCTTGGGAAGCTGGGTTAGGTTTAAGGGTTAGGGTCAGGTTTAATGGTTTGGGTTAGGTTTAAGATTAGGGTTGGGGTTAAATTTAGGGTTAGCTTTAGAGGTTAGGGTTAGGTTTAGGGGTTGCGGTCAGGTTTAGGAGTTTGGATTAGGTTTAGGGGTTAGGTTTAGTTGTTGTGTTTAGCGTTAGGGGTTGGGGTTAGGGTGAGGTTTAGGGGGTTAGGTTAGGTTTAGGTTAAAATAAGCAAAAAACGATGTTGATATTCTGGTGCTGACATGTTAAATATCAACATTATAAACATGACAATATTTAGACCGTGTCGACATTTGTGAATGCTGACATTTTACAAGTCGATGTAACGTCCATGTTGACATTCTGACTGTTGACATTCAGAGTCTGTTGACATGCTGGTGTTGACATTGATTATTGACATTCTGGATGTTGACTTTTCATACCACTCCCACCAGTATAACTAGATCATATTGTACTTATTTCCTGTCTCATCTGTCTGAAGTCGCTCGCATGTAACTCTCAGTTTTGTTTGTTGTAGTTGTAGTTGTTTTGTTTGTTGTAGTATTGTTCCCTTTTTTGTCTTGCCCTCCTCTGTCTGTGGTAATGGGGTCTCTTCTCCTCTCCTCATTGTCCCCAGTGTTGAGATCATTCGTCTGGGTAACAGCTTCTATATCAACTGGGACCGTAAGATGTATTACCCCAGGAAAGACACCCCAGCTGAGGCCCGCACCACCACTCTCAACGAGGAACTGGGGCAGATCAAGTACATCTTCTCCGACAAGACGGGGACTCTCACCCAGAACATCATGACTTTCAATAAATGCTCCATCAATGGCAATACCTATGGTGAGTGGGGTCGTCCATCTAGATTGCGTCTCCTCCGTACTGCTTGCTACAGTTTGGTCGCTGATTACTGGTATAAATAATATCATCTCTTCCAGTACTCAATGCATCGCTCATGTTTGAGCTAATAAGAATCCCGATTAAACCATTTAACCAGTCACAGAGGCTTATAGTTATTATCTGCTGGACGGAATTTAGTCAGGAGTAGAAATGATCCAACTGATTGGATCAGATCTGGAGGGAGGGTTCTGGTCCAATCTAACATTATCCCCACTGATCTCCACAGCCAGCCAGCATAAGGTAAAACCCTAGACAAAAGGGCTTACATTCTAGAGGGAGTAAAACAATATGTCCTGAATAATGCATGACTAGAATTTTGCCCCCTGAAGAGTAGTTTAGGGGTTGGAAATTGAGAAGACAATCATAAATGGTATCCATTGTGCTTCCGGGTATTATGGAGGTTATGCTTGACTGAGACCGAGGGGGAGACTTGCCAAACCTTCTAAAAAGGAGAAATAGAGGTGTTGCTGTAGCAACCAATCAGCTTCTAGTTATCATTCATCCAGTACATCCTATAAAATGATAGGTAGGATCTGATTGGCAGCTATGGGCCTAGAAGTTCTTTTAATACTTGCACATTCTTATGTTATGGGGCCAGCAAAATCCCCAGGGTTGTAACCTGAACTTGGATATATTGTTGGGGCAGCAGTGGGGCACAGATCCAGGGTCTAGTCCAGAGACCCCAATTCCCATTTAGAGGCCGAAGCACCTGGCTGTACAAGGCCCGGCCCCCATATGACTTCACGCGGAGGGGGCATGGCCTAGACCAGGTCCGCAAATAATATTATATATATCAAAATGGCCCTTGGCAGAAAAAAGGTTCCTCACCCCTGCTTTAGGGAAAAAAAAACTCTGTCCTGTCTTTTTCCTTTTTCTATCATATAGAGTCAACAGACAACAATCCTGATTTTTTTTCTTTTAGTTCCTCTCGCAGGTGCTGTACCGAGGGTTTCTTCCCTATGGAAACTTCCCTTGTAGTGCGGTGAACAATCCATCCCCAAAATATAAAAAACAAACATAAATATAGCGCAGTACGTTTCTGTAAGGCGGAAATTTATTAATAGCAATTTAAGAAGATGTGTAAAGGAATATGGACAACACAGAAAATCCCTTTTCAGGTGAGTAACACAATATAAGTGCGATCAATAAAATATTCAATTCCTCAATGATACGTTCCTCAATAGGTGTAATGTATGGACCCGTCCCTTGATTGCGCCAAGATAAGGAGCAATAGTGTAGGGATAAAACAGGGGAGTCCCGGATAACTGCACTCAGTCTCCTAGATGTCACAACAGGAAATATCCATCCACTATTCCCAGCTGCCCGTCAGCTCTCCGGGTATCATACGGTATCGGGAAGATGCAGATGAGACATCGATGAGACATCAATGCTCCAACGCGTTTCCAGTTTGTAGCAACTCTTCCTCAAGGCTGAGACTCACAGTAAGCTGGGAATAGTGGATGGATATTTCCTGTTTTGACATCTAGAAACATAGAATTTGACGAGACTTTTACGGCAGATAAGAACCACTTGGCCCATCTAGTCTGCCCCATCTAGGAGACTGAGTGCAGTTATCCGGGATTCCCCTGTTCATGCCTACACTATTGCTCCTTATCTTGGCGCTATCAAGGGACGGGTCCATACATTACACCTATTGAGCAACGTATCCATGAGGAATTGAATATTTTATTGATCGCACTTATATTGTGTTAATCACCTGAAAAGGGATTTTCTGTGTTGTCCATATTCCTTTACACATCTTCTTAAATTGCTATTAATACATTTTTGCCTTACAGAAACGTACTGCGCTATATTTATGTTTGTTTTTTATATTTCGAGGATGGATTGTTCACCGCACTACAAGGGAAGTTTCCATAGGGAAGAAACCCTCGGTACAGCACCTGCGAGAGGAACTAAAAGAAAATAAATCAGGATTGTTGTCTGTTGACTCTATACTGTATGAAAGAAAAAGGAAAAAGACAGGACAGAGCTTTTTTCTCCCTAAAGTGGCATTACGGGCAGGCATCATTGTGACAATGAGGATATACATATCCAGTGGCAGATGCTGAGAAAAATCCCTTGTATTAATCATGATCTAGGCCTGGGGCTCTCCGTAGGACCCGCTGGTAAGTTTATCAGCTGGCCCAAGCCTGGGATTTTGGCTGCAGATGAATCTGACGCTGCCTAATAAATATGGTATAGTATATGGGGTATAGCAGAGAGCGAGGCGGCTGTTGTTATAAGGAAGGGGGCGTATTCGAGTTTGATAAGCGAGTGTAATATTATTTCATATTTTCTCTTCTTTATACCATTGAGCCGTTATATGAGACCACCCTGCACCCTGCAGACTATACACCGCTCCGGAGACATCCCGGCTTTGTGTATTCCCGCACCCTACTCTGCCCCCAGATCTTCAGCATGTTATATTATATTCTATGTTCGCTGTATCTCTCCCTTCCTGAGACCCGTCTTATGTATTCCAGGCGATGTCTTTGACTACTCGGGAAACAGGCTGGAGATAAATGAGGTAGAGTATGTGTTCCCATATCTTATCATTCCCAGTGCTGGCTATCTATAAGCTTCTTCTATCAGTGACAGCGCTGCCGGGGTGAGGAAACACCAACGCCTGAAAAAGAGGCTCAATCTTTGCAATTCTTATTTTGTATTTTGCCAACATTAAGGGGGCAATTTAAGTAGCCGCGAGGTTCCCTAGCAGCCAAACACGATAAAACTTCAAAAAGACACCAATTATGGTTAGTGATAAATCTGCTCAGAGGGAGATCCGCGCACAAATAAGCTGTTTCCAGGCGCGAGTCTTACCACGGGTGTAACGGAATCGCGCTGCGTACATTACACATCTGATTCAGTCATCCCATCTTAGAATAACCCGTCGCGGCTGGTCAGGCCATCTGATTGTCCCTGTCACATATACTACATTTCATTGCACTTGTCCATCAATACCAAAAATATACCTGCAACTTTCAGTTTATCTCTCAATGGGGGAGATGTATCAAGCCTTGGAGGGAGATAAAGTGGAGAAATTGCCAATCAGCTTTTAGTCATCATTTAACTAGCACAGTCTTTGAAATGACAGAAGCTGATTGGCTGCTTTTGGCAACTACTCCAAGAGTCTTGATACATCTCTCCTTTATGTTTACATCTGTAACACCCGCCATGACACCCCATGGCACATGGATCTCCCTGATGTAATTCAGGCACCTCTCCTTCCTTAGAGGTACACAGGACAGACTTGAATAGGAGACTTAGGCCGTGAGACCTCAGTAAAACATCTTCTCTCTCGTTCCCAGTACACGGAAAAGGTAGATTTTTCCTTCAACCCACTGGCAGATCCCAAGTTTGCTTTCCATGATCACCGTTTGGTGGAGTCGGTGAAAATGGAAGACAAGGCCACTCAAGAGTTCTTCCGGCTGCTGGCGCTGTGCCACACGGCAATGATGGAGGAGAAGAAGGAAGGTGAGGTTCAAGGAGGCATCACTCATCCATGGGATGTGGGGCGTACTCCTCGAGGTCTAGGCTTCTGGCTAATTGTCATGTCTGTCTTGTTCAATGTGCTCTAATAGCTCCTCAAATTAGTCATTGTAACCAACATTTTCATGCCATGGCTTTCTCCACTATGGATGGGAGGTTTACACAACATAGCATTTAAATATTGGTTTACAGCCCTGTAATTTGTACTATCCCAGGCATAGGCAAGATCACATGGTGTGGCAAGATCAGGGTAAGGGTGCCGCCGTCTCATGGGGTAAACGGTTACACTTTTCATGCAGCAGCCAAGTAGTAGTACATCAGTCCAGGGCATTGGTACAAGTATCCGCAGCTAGTTATATTAGCAGCACAAGAATAAAACATAGAGTAGAGTAAATCCTGGCCTATCCGGCTCTAACTAAACAATATATTTCCCTCAAAGTGGTGGGACCTATTGTCACTCTCACAGAAACAGAAGTCTTTAGCACAGCATTGATATTCAGTAGTCACAGTGTCTCCCAACAGGCCTCTGACCTATTCCCCAGGCAGTGAGAGACTGACTACAGAGACTGACATACCCTTTATCAGCCTCTCACAGGTGATCTGGCAATCAAGGCTGCTAACCAGCTTTTCTCTACCAGACAGAAGCTAAAAACCTGGGGCATATATTTCTCCCCATGACAATTATTTCCAGTATTTTTGACAGAATGGATACCAACATTTGTTGGCAAAAAAATAATTCCCAGACTTGGTTGTTTCGTTTTTTTTTACAGTGTTTTCGTGATATTTTTGATACAGACGAACCTGTATTTTTAGACATTTTTAATTTATTTATTTTTGTCGGATCAGAATAAGTAAAGCTATGGGACTATAGACACTTACACCAGGAAAGAACCAACCGCTCCATCTAGCATTTATTATTGTGTGTTTTCTATTGTTGTTTTTCTCTTTGTGGTAGAGGATATTTACAGTCAGGTGCATAAATATTGGGACATTGACAGAATTTTCATATTTTGTCCTCTATTCACCACCACAATGGCTTTGAAATGAAACAAACAAGATGTGCTTTACCTGCAGACTTTCAGATTTAATTTGAGGGTAATTACATCCAAATCAGGTGTACGGTGTAGGAATTACAACGGTTTCTATATGTGCCTCCCACTTTTTAAGGGGCCAAAAGTAATGGGACAAACTAAACAATCCTAAATCTAACTTTCACTTTTTAATACTTTGTTGCAAATCCTTTGCAGGCAATTACAGCCTGAAATCTGGAACGCATAGACATCACCAGACGCTGGGTTTCATCCCTGGTGATGCTCTGCCAGGCCTCTACTGTCTTCAGCTCCTGCTTGTTCTTGGGGCATTTTCCCTTCAGTTTTGTCTTCATCAAGTGAAATGCATGCTCAATCGGATTCAGGTCATGGAATTGACTCGGACACTGCATAACATTCCACTTTTTAACCTTAAAAACTCTTTGGTTGCTTTTGCAGTATGCTTCGGGTCATTGTCCATCTGCACTGTGAAGCGCCGTCCAATCAGTTCTGAAGCATTTGACTGAATATGAGCATATAATATTGCCTGAAACACTTCAGAATTCATTCTGCTGCTTTTGTCAGCAGTCACATCATCAATAAATACAAGGGAACCAGTTCCATTGGCAGCCATACATGCCCACGCCATGACACTACCACCACCATGCTTCACTGATGAGGTGGTATGTTTTGGATCATGAGCAGTTCCTTTCCTTCTCCATACTCTTCTCTCCCCATCACTCTGGTACAAGTTGATCTTTGTCTCATCTGTCCATAGGATGTTGTTCCAGAATTGTAATTTTTTAGATGTTATTTGGCAAACTCTAATCTGGTCTTCCTGTTTTTGTGGCTCACCAATGGTTTACATCTTGTGGTGAACCCTCTATATTCACTCTTGTGAAGTCTTCTCTTGATTATTGACTTTGACACATATACACCTACCTCCTGGAAAGTGTTCTTGATGTGGCCAACTGTTGTGATGGGGTTTTTCTTCACCAGGGAAATAATTCTTCTGTCATCCACCACAGTTGTTTTCCGTGGTCTTCCGGGACTTTTGGTGTTGCTGAGCTCTCCGATGCGTTCTTTCTTTTTAAGAATGTTCCAAACAGTTGATTTGGCCACACCTAATGTTTTTGCGATCTCTGATGGGTTTGTTTTGATTTTTCAGCCTAATGATGGCTTGCTTCACTGATAGTGACAGCTCTTTGGATCTCATATTGAGAGTCGACAGCAACTGATTCCAAATGCAAATGTCACACCTAGAATCAACTCCAGCCCTTTTACCTGCTTAATTGATAATGAAATAACGAGGTAATAGCCCACATCTGTCTATGAAATACCTTTTGAGTTGATAGTCCCATTACTTTTAGCCCCTTAAAAAGTGGGAGGCACATATAGAAACCGTTGTAATTCCTACACCGTTCACCTGATTTGGATGTAATTACCCTCAAATTAAATCTGAAAGCCTACAGTTAAAGCACATCTTGTTTGTTTCATTTCAAAGCCATTGTGGTGGTGAATAAAGGCCAAAATATGAAAATTCTGTCAATGTCCCAATATTTATGCACCTGACTGTATATTTTCTACTAGGGGCAGTCACTGCTGGGGCTAGTTACTACTAGGGGCAGTCACTGCTGGGGCTAGTTACTACGAGGGGCAGTCACTGCTGGGGCTAGTTACTACGAGGGGCAGTCACTGCTGGGGATAGTTACTACTAGGGGCAGTCACTGCTGGGGCTGGTTACTACTAGGGGCAGTCACTGCTGGGGCTAGTTACTACTAGGGGCAGTCACTGCTGGGGCTAGTTATTACTAGTGGCAGTCACTACTGGGGCTAGTTACTACTAGGGACAGTCACTGCTATGGCTAGTTACTACTAGGGGTAGTCACTCCTGGGGCTAGACACTACTAGGGGCAGTCACTGCTGGGGCTAGTTACTACTAGGGGCAGTCACTGCTGGGGCTAGTTATTACTAGTGGCAGTCACTACTGGAGCTAGTTACTACTAGGGGTAGTCACTGCTGGGGCTAGATACTACTAGGGACAGTCACTGCTGGGGCTAGTTACTACTAGAGGAAGTCACTGCTGGGGCTAGTTACTACTAGGGGTAGACAGTCACTGCTGGGGATAGTTACTACTAGAGGAAGTCACTGCTTGGGCTAGTTACTACTAGGGGTAGTCACTGCTAGGGCCAGTTACTACTAGAGGAAGTCACTGCTATGGCTAGTTACTACTAGGGGTAGTCACTCCTGGGGCTAGACACTACTAGGGGCAGTCACTGCTGGGGCTAGTTACTACTAGGGGCAGTCACTGCTGGGGCTAGTTATTACTAGTGGCAGTCACTACTGGAGCTAGTTACTACTAGGGGTAGTCACTGCTGGGGCTAGATACTACTAGGGACAGTCACTGCTGGGGCTAGTTACTACTAGGGGTAGTCACTGCTGGGGCTAGATACTACTAGGGGCAGACTGCTGGGGCTAGTTACTACTAGGGGTAGTCACTGCTGGGGCTAGTTACTACGAGGGGCAATCACTGCTGGGGCTAGTTACTACGAGGGGCAGTCACTGCTGGGGCTAGTTACTACTAGGGGCAGTCACTGCTGGGGCTAGTTACTACGAGGGGCAGTCACTGCTGGGGCTAGTTACTACTAGGGGCAGTCACTGCTGGGGCTAGTTACTACTAGGGGCAGTCACTGCTGGGGCTAGTTACTACTAGGGGTAGTCACTGCTGGGGCTAGATACTACTAGGGACAGTCACTGCTGGGGCTAGTTACTACTAGGGGTAGTCACTGCTGGGGCTAGATACTACTAGGGGCAGACTGCTGGGGCTAGTTACTACTAGGGGTAGTCACTGCTGGGGCTAGTTACTACGAGGGGCAATCACTGCTGGGGCTAGTTACTACGAGGGGCAGTCACTGCTGGGGCTAGTTACTACTAGGGGCAGTCACTGCTGGGGCTAGTTACTACGAGGGGCAGTCACTGCTGGGGCTAGTTACTACTAGGGGCAGTCACTGCTGGGGCTAGTTACTACTAGGGGCAGTCACTGCTGGGGCTAGTTACTACTAGGGGTAGTCACTGCTGGAGCTAGTTACTACTAGGGGCAGTCACTGCTGGGGCTAGTCACTACTGGGGGTAGTCACTGCTGGGGCTAGTTACTACTAGGGGCAGTCACTGCTGGGGCTAGTTACTACTAGGGACAGTCACTGCTGGGGCTAGTTACTACTAGGGGCAGTCACTGCTGGGGCTAGTTACTACTAGGGGTAGTCACTGCTGGAGCTAGTTACTACTAGGGGCAGTCACTGCTGGGGCTAGTTACTACTAGGGACAGTCACTGCTGGGGCTAGTTACTACTAGGGGCAGTCACTGCTGGGGCTAGTCACTACTGGGGGTAGTCACTGCTGGGGCTAGATACTACTAGGGACAGTCACTGCTGGGGCTAGTTACTACTAGGGGCAGTCACTGCTGGGGCTAGTTATTATTACTAGTGGCAGTCACTACTGGGGCTAGTTACTACTAGGGGTAGTCACTGCTGGGGCTAGATACTACTAGGGACAGTCACTGCTGGGGCTAGTTACTACTAGGGGTAGTCACTGCTGTGGCTAGATACTACTAGGGGCAGTCACTGCTGGGGCTAGTTATTACTAGGGGCAGTCACTACTGGGGCTAGTTACTACTAGGGGTAGTCACTGCTGGGGCTAGTTACTACTAGGGGTAGTCACTGCTGGGGCTAGATGCTACTAGGGGCAGTCACTGCTGGGGCTAGTTATTACTAGGGGCAGTCACTACTGGGGCTAGTTACTACTAGGGGTAGTCACTGCTGGGGCTAGTTACTACTAGGAGCAGTCACTGCTGGGGCTAGTTACTACTAGAGGAAGTCACTGCTGGGGCTAGTTACTACTAGGGGTAGTCACTGCTAGGGCTAGTTATTACTAGTGGCAGTCACTACTGGAGCTAGTTACTACTAGGGGTAGTCACTGCTGGGGCTAGATACTACTAGGGACAGTCACTGCTGGGGCTAGTTACTACTAGGGGTAGTCACTGCTGGGGCTAGATACTACTAGGGGCAGACTGCTGGGGCTAGTTACTACTAGGGGTAGTCACTGCTGGGGCTAGTTACTACGAGGGGCAATCACTGCTGGGGCTAGTTACTACGAGGGGCAGTCACTGCTGGGGCTAGTTACTACTAGGGGCAGTCACTGCTGGGGCTAGTTACTACGAGGGGCAGTCACTGCTGGGGCTAGTTACTACTAGGGGCAGTCACTGCTGGGGCTAATTACTACTAGGGGCAGTCACTGCTGGGGATAGTTACTACTAGGGACAGTCACTGCTGGGGCTAGTTACTACTAGGGGCAGTCACTGCTGGGGCTAGTTACTACTAGGGGTAGTCACTGCTGGAGCTAGTTACTACTAGGGGCAGTCACTGCTGGGGCTAGTCACTACTGGGGGTAGTCACTGCTGGGGCTAGTTACTACTAGGGGCAGTCACTGCTGGGGCTAGTTACTACTAGGGACAGTCACTGCTGGGGCTAGTTACTACTAGGGGCAGTCACTGCTGGGGCTAGTTACTACTAGGGGTAGTCACTGCTGGAGCTAGTTACTACTAGGGGCAGTCACTGCTGGGGCTAGTTACTACTAGGGACAGTCACTGCTGGGGCTAGTTACTACTAGGGGCAGTCACTGCTGGGGCTAGTCACTACTGGGGGTAGTCACTGCTGGGGCTAGATACTACTAGGGACAGTCACTGCTGGGGCTAGTTACTACTAGGGGCAGTCACTGCTGGGGCTAGTTATTATTACTAGTGGCAGTCACTACTGGGGCTAGTTACTACTAGGGGTAGTCACTGCTGGGGCTAGATACTACTAGGGACAGTCACTGCTGGGGCTAGTTACTACTAGGGGTAGTCACTGCTGTGGCTAGATACTACTAGGGGCAGTCACTGCTGGGGCTAGTTATTACTAGGGGCAGTCACTACTGGGGCTAGTTACTACTAGGGGTAGTCACTGCTGGGGCTAGTTACTACTAGGGGTAGTCACTGCTGGGGCTAGATGCTACTAGGGGCAGTCACTGCTGGGGCTAGTTATTACTAGGGGCAGTCACTACTGGGGCTAGTTACTACTAGGGGTAGTCACTGCTGGGGCTAGTTACTACTAGGAGCAGTCACTGCTGGGGCTAGTTACTACTAGAGGAAGTCACTGCTGGGGCTAGTTACTACTAGGGGTAGTCACTGCTAGGGCTAGTTACTACTAGAGGAAGTCACTGCTGGGGCTAGTTACTACTAGGGGTAGACAGTCACTGCTGGGGCTAGTTACTACTAGAGGAAGTCACTGCTGGGGCTAGTTACTGCTAGGGGTAGACAGTCACTGCTGGGGCTAGTTACTACTAGAGGAAATCACTGCTGGGGCTAGTTACTACTAGGGGTAGACAGTCACTGCTGGGGCTAGTTACTACTAGAGGAAGTCACTGCTGGGGCTAGTTACTACTAGAGGAAGTCACTGCTGGGGCTAGTTACTACTAGAGGAAGTCACTGCTGGGGCTAGTTACTACTAGGGGTAGACAGTCACTGCTGGGGCTAGTTACTACTAGAGGAAGTCACTGCTGGGGCTAGTTACTACTAGGGGTAGACAGTCACTGCTGGGGCTAGTTACTACTAGAGGAAATCACTGCTGGGGCTAGTTACTACTAGGGGTAGACAGTCACTGCTGGGGCTAGTTACTACTAGAGGAAGTCACTGCTGGGGCTAGTTACTACTAGGGGTAGACAGTCACTGCTGGGGCTAGTTACTACTAGAGGAAATCACTGCTGGGGCTAGTTACTACTAGGGGTAGACAGTCACTGCTGGGGCTAGTTACTACTAGAGGAAGTCACTGCTGGGGCTAGTTACTACTAGAGGAAGTCACTGCTGGGGCTAGTTACTACTAGGGGTAGACAGTCACTGCTGGGGCTAGTTACTACTAGAGGCAGTCACTGCTGGGGCTAGTTACTACTAGGGGTAGACAGTCACTGCTGGGGCTAGTTACTACTAGAGGCAGTCACTGCTGGGGCTAGTTACTACTAGAGGAAATCACTGCTGGGGCTAGTTACTACTAGGGGTAGACAGTCACTGCTGGGGCTAGTTACTACTAGAGGAAGTCACTGCTGGGGCTAGTTACTACTAGAGGAAGTCACTGCTGGGGCTAGTTACTGGGCTAGTTACTACTAGAGGAAGTCACTGCTGGGGCTAGTTACTACTAGGGGTAGACAGTCACTGCTGGGGATAGTTACTAGTACTAGGGGTAGTTACAGCTGGGTTACTAGTACTATGGGTAGTTACTACTAGGAATAGTTGTGATTTAGGGAGGGTTTGCAGTCCAGGAAAGTTGTAGTATTTGCTGGCGATGTCTCGCTGCAATAGTAAAACTTAAGGAGAACATTATCTGGAGTAATAAAAACTAAATATATTGGTCTAATTTATTAATAATAGTTAGTCACATACGCGTACGTGATTAGTTTGAAGGCCAGCATGTACGAATCCTGTCACAGCGCCGCAAAGTAATCCATCCACCGCAAGCAACAGACCCTCGCCGCAAAGGTGAGCAAGCCCCCTACTGACATCTCTGCCTTCTCCCATCCCAGGCGAACTGGTTTATCAGGCCCAGTCCCCGGATGAGGGGGCCCTGGTGACCGCCGCCAGAAACTTTGGCTTTGTCTTCCGCTCTCGCACACCAGAGACCATCACGGTGGTGGAGATGGGGATTACCAAGGTTTACGATTTACTGGCCATATTGGACTTCAACAATGAGCGCAAGAGGATGTCTGTGATTGGTGAGGCGTGGGGTCATTATGGGGTCATCGCGGTGCAGTCCTATTGTCGTGACTGGTTGATAGTGTGTATGCATTAACACGTATTACCAATTCTCATTTCTCCTGGTGACAGTGAGGAGCCCAGAGGGGCGTCTGACCCTGTACTGTAAGGGGGCCGACACCATTGTGTACGAATTGCTGGATCGGTCCAGTGCGAATTTAAAGGAAGTGACGACTGACCACCTGAATGTAAGTTCTGAGCTGTCTGCGTGACACCAGCGACGTTACAGCCAGTTAGATGTAGCGTGTGTATATATATATATATATATATATATATATATATATAGCTTAGTATAAAACCTGATTAACCAAGCCACTCCCACAATGATGTCACATGTATATGGAGCTAAATGTGACACATCGTAGGCCCTCCCACAATGACATCACATATATTTGTCAAACCGAAAACCCACTCCCACAACGACATGAAACTTATATTGCGCTAGGTGACACCATATTCCAGAAAGTACATGAGCAGTATCCATAGTAATACTTTGTTATAACAACTGTCTCCCCTTCTGGCTGCGTTGCAGGAGTTTGCTGGCGAGGGTCTGCGCACGCTGGTCCTAGCGTATAAGGACTTAGACAAGGACTACTTCACCAACTGGAAGAAACGGCACCACGAGGCCAGTACGTCCCTGGAGAACCGCGAGGGGCAGCTGGCGGCATTATACGAGGAGATTGAGAGAGACCTGAAGGTTTATATCCGCCCCCTGCCCCCACAATCACATGCGTATACATGATTTTATTGGCCGCTGTAATTATTGTGACTTTTATTTAGGGAGGGAAGATTTTCCCACAGATTATATTTTGGTGGCATTTTGTCCATAAATAACCTGGACATTAGGGAATATGACGAGTGCAGCCCTTGTTATAGTGCTGCCAGTATCTGGTATTATTATCCCCACCTAGAGCCTGGTATTGGTGTGCGCCATTAGCTGTCTATTCATCTCACAGTAATATTCCTGTATTATATTTATTCCGTCTTCTTGTATAAAAACTAACCGTTGTGTTAGCTGTAATGGTAGATAGGATATACGCACAGAGGTGAGAGCGTCCGCAGACTGAGAGCTGTCCCTGATTCTTCTAATCTGCATTAATTCCGCTAATCCCACGGGATAAACCATCGAGCTAGTGACTCTCATTACATGATCCTCTCTCTCTTTCCTCTGTCTCCCCTCTTTCTTGCTCTCTCTCTTTCCTTTCTTCTCTCTCGTTCTGTTTCCTCTCTTTCTCTCCTCTCCCTCTGTCTCGCTCATTTTTTCCCTCCCCTCTTTGTCTCTCTCTCTCTCGCTCTCTCCTCTCACTCTCTCATTTCTGTCTCTCTCCCTCCCTCCTTCCCTCTCACTCTCTCTCTTTTCTGTCTTCTCCCTCTCTCTCCTCTCTCATTCTTTCTCTCTCCGCGTCTCTTTCTCCTTCTCTCACTCCTCCTTTCTCCCCTTTCTGTCTCGCTCTTCCTACCACTCTCTCTCCTCTCTCTCTCTCTTCCCCTCTTCCTCTCTTTTTCCTCTATGCCTCTGTCTGTCTGGCTCTCTCTCCTCTCACTCTTTCTCTCCTCACACTGTCTCTTTCCCCCTCTCTCCTCTCACACTCTCTCTCTCCCTCTCTCTCCTCCCAATGTCTCTTTCCCCCTCTCTCTCCTCTCATTCTCTCCCTCTTTCCTCGCACTGTCTCTTTTCCCCTTTCTCTCCTTGCACTCTCTCTCTCCTCGCACTGTCTCTTTCCCCCTCTCTCTCCTCTCACACTCTCTCTCCTCGCCTCGCACTGTCTCTTCCCCCTCTCTCTCCTCGCACTCTCTTTCCCCCTCTCTCTCCTCGCACTCTCTTTCCCCCTCTCTCTCCTCTCTCCTCGCACTGTCTCTTCCCTCCTCTCTCTCTCTCCTCGCACTCTTTCCTCCCCTCTCTCCTCTCTCTCTCCTCGGACTGTCTCTTTCCCCCCTCTCTCTCCTCTCTCTCTCTCTCTCTCTCTCCTCGCACTGTCTCTTCCCTCCTCTCTCTCTCTCCTCACGCTGTCTCTTTCCCTCTCTCTCTCCTCCCACTGTCTCTTCCCTCCTCTCTCCTTGCGCTGTCTCTTTCCCTCTCTCTCTCCTCCCACTGTCTCTTCCCTCCTCTCTCTCTCTCTCTCTCTCTCTCTCTCCTCACACTGTCTCTTTGTCCCTCTCTCTGTCTCTCTCTCTCTCTCTCTCTCTCTCTCTCTCTCCTCGGACTGTCTCTTTCCCCCTCTCTCTCCTCTCTCTCTCTCCTCGGACTGTCTCTTTCCCCCTCTCTCTCCTCTCTCTCTCTCTCCTCTCTCTATCTGCCTCTCTCATGTTTCCCCATCACAGCTGATCGGAGCATCTGCTATAGAGGACAAACTCCAAGACGGTGTTCCCCAGACCATCGAGACCCTCTCCAAAGCCAACATTAAGATTTGGGTCCTCACAGGAGACAAACAAGGTACCGGAGTCAGCATGATTGGCACATACACAGTGACCTGTATTAGACGTGGTCCCTACCACCTGTATACTATCAGTATTTACTGTGTGTATGTATGTATGTATGTATGTATGTATATATATATATATATATATATATATATATATATATATCAATCTGAAATATGAAGATGTTTATATATGGGGCATACAGGTAACAACATTCTCCGTTCCTTTTATCTATTTGCATCATTCTTTCTCCTAAATGGAAATTGTCCATGATGAGGCCCAAAGCAGACACGTAAGTATATTCCTGCCACAGGGTAACCAGGCAAGATGGCGGCATTTACATGGTCCTATGGCAGCAGTTGGGGGGGATCACTGCTACTGGCCTGTGGGGCTGGATAAATAGTCATTTTACTAAACAAAATACTTGAATTTAGATATCTAGATGGAGAGGACACATTTTTGGGGTGTTGCTGGCTGTGTGAAGGGTGCACAATCATCTCCCTCTGCAAAATGGGGTCTCTACCTTTTTTATTTCATGTTTTTGGCTACAAATATAAATTGAATGGGCTCATAAAGTGGTAGGAGAGTGGCTACAAGGTGATAGTACAGGGGTGGGGAACCTTTTTTCTGCCGAGGGCTATTTGGTTATATATAACTTCATTCGTGGGCCTGGTACATGCCACGCCCCCTCCGTGTGATGACTACGTGGGCGGGGCCACAATCGCCGGTGATTACAGCAATGCCCGGAGCATCCTGAGGATGCTACGGTAAGGGCAGCAGTGTGACCGTCTGAAACGTCCTAAGGACGCTCCAGGTAGCACTGCTGCATAGATTCTGGCTGCATGGTGCCATTATAGGCTCCCTGCTATCCAGATGAGGCTAGCAGAAAAAAGCTCAGAGGGCCAAACCAAATGATTCCGCGGGTTTTATACTGCTCCCGGGCCTGAGGTTCCCTATCCCTGTGGTAGGAGAATGGTTACAAAGTGGTAGGAGGGTGGTTACAAAGTGGTAGGAGGGTGGCTACAAAGTGGTAGGAGGGTGGTTACAAAGTGGTAGGAGGGTGGGTACAAAGTGGTAGGAGAGTGGTTACAAAGTGGTAGGAGGGTGGTTACAAAGTGGTAGTAGGGTGGTTACACAGTGGTAGGAGGGTGGTTACAAAGTGGTAGGTGGGTGGTTACAAAGTGGTAGGAGGGTGGCTACAAAGTGGTAGGAGGGTGGCTACAAAGTGGTAGGAGAGTGGTTACAAAGTGGTATTAGGGTGGTTACAAAGTGGTAGGAGGGTGGTTACAAAGTGGAAGTAGGGTGGTTACACAGTGGTAGGAGGGTGGTTACAAAGTGGTAGGACGGTGGTTACAGAGTGGTAGGAGGGTGGTTACACAGTGGTAGGAGGGTGGTTACACAGTGGTAGGAGGGTGGTTACACAGTGGTAGGAGAGTGGTTACAAAGTGGTAGGAGCGTGGTTACACAGTGGTAGGAGGGTGGCTACAGAGTGGTAGGAGCGTGGTTACAAAGTGGTAGGAGGATGGTTACAGAGTGGTAGGAGGGTGGTTACACAGTGGTAGGAGGGTGGATTTTTGATGTGACATTTTCCATAGTGCCCCTCTTTCCTGCATCTCTGTACAGAGCACATTGTAAAGGAGAAGTGACAGTAAGGGACATGAGGAAGCCTATACAGTACCTATTGCCAAGTCATTGGTAAAAGCTGAAGCAGTAAAGCATGACATGTCAGTTATTCTCTTTCAGTCTTGCTGTAACATAAGGGGGAGATTTATCAAAACTATGCTCCCCCGTCATTATTGGTGCTCCTATATTCAATATAGTGCGCCGATGTGCAGGCAAATGTATGAACGACCATTGGCACTGACCGTACCGACAACTTCAACTATACATTTCCACAGCTGCAGCTGTTCTTACCGCACCACAGCTCTGTCCCTGGCTGCCGAAATTACACCCCGGGACCGTGCTTACAAAAAAAAACCCTATTTGTTTATTCACTAATGGCGTGGGCGCCGGCGGGGATTTATGACCGTGCAGGAGCAGATTCACTGCAAGCTCCACTCAGAAGCCAAAATAAGGAGGAGAGTGCACTCAGCAAACAGGTCATGTAACACTCGGCAAACGGGTCATGTAACACTCTCCCTCTTCACAAGCTAGATATGTACACATTCTGCCATAGCCGGTCTGAATGGATGAAACCGGTCCTGCCAAATAATGGGAGATACAGGGCTAATGATACATCTCCCCCAGCAGCCTGGAAAGTGACAGGAGCTGATTGGTTGGTACTTTATCTCCATCCACTTTATTTCTCTCCAAGCTTCAATAAATCGTCCCCAAAGATTTTAGCAGTCTGCTAACAGTTATGTCAGGAAATGTCTGTGCTGCTCTTAAAGGAGAAATTATGTCACTGTGAGATTATGGGGGAGATGTACCAAGCCACAGACTGAGAGTTATATAGTGGGAGGAACAGGGTCTCCCAGCAGCACAGAGTATATCAGGAGGTGAGTGATGTATTAGTGAGGGCAGGGCTGCATGTGACAGGGGCATTGACATGACGTGAGGAGGGGAATGGAGGCAGCAGGAAGCCACAGCCTGAGAGTTATATAGTGGGAGGAGCAGGGTCCCCCAGCAGCACAGAGTATATCAGGAGATGAGTGATGTGTTAGTGATGACAGGGCTGCATGTGACAGGGGCAGTGACATGATGTGAGGAGGGGAATGGAGGCAGCAGGAAGTCACAGACTGAGAGTTATATAGTGGGAGGAGCTGGGTCTCCCAGCAGCACAGAGTATATCAGGAGGTGAGTGATGTATTAGTGAGGGCAGGGCTGCATGTGACAGGGGCATTGACATGACGTGAGGAGGGGAATGGAGGCAGCAGGAAGCCACAGACTGAGAGTTATATAGTGGGAGGAGCAGGGTCCCCCAGCAGCACAGAGTGAGTGATGTGTTAGTGATGACAGGGCTGCATGTGACAGGGGCAGTGACATGATGTGAGGAGGGGAATGGAGGCAGCAGGAAGTCACAGACTGAGAGTTATATAGTGGGAGGAGCAGGGTCCCCCAGCAGCACAGAGTATATCAGGAGATGAGTGATGTGTTAGTGATGACAGGGCTGCATGTGACAGGGGCAGTGACATGATGTGAGGAGGGGAATGGAGGCAACAGGAAGCCACAGACTGAGAGTTATATAGTGAGAGGAGCAGGGTCCCAGCAGCACAGAGTATATCAGGAGATGAGTGATGTGTCAGTGAGGACAGGGCTGCATGTGACAGGGGCAGTGACATAATGTGAGGAGGGGAATGGAGGCAGCAGGAAGCCACAGACTGGGCATTATATAGTGGTAGGAGCAGGGTCCCCAGCAGCACAGAGTATATCAGGAGATGAGTGATGTGTCAGTGAGGACAGGGCTGCATGTGACAGGGGCAGTGACATGATGTGAGGAGGGGAATGGAGGCAGCAGGAAGCCACAGACTGAGAGTTATATAGTGGGAGGAGCAGGGTCCCCCAGCAGCACAGAGTATATCAGGAGATGAGTGATGTGTCAGTGAGGACAGGGCTGCATGTGATAGGGGCAGTGACATAATGTGAGGAGGGGAATGGAGGCATCAGGAAGCCACAGACTGAGCGTTATATAGTGGTAGGAGCAGGGTCCCCAGCAGCACAGAGTATATCAGGAGATGAGTGATGTGTTAGTGAGGACAGGGCTGCATGTGACAGGGGCAGTGACATGATGTGAGGAGGGGAATGGAGGCAGCAGGAAGACACAGACTGAGAGTAATATAGTGGGAGGAGCAGGGTCCCCAGCAGCACAGAGTATATCAGGAGATGAGTGATGTGTTAGTGAGGACAGGGCTGCATGTGACAGGGGCAGTGACATGATGTGAGGAGGGGAATGGAGGCAGCAGGAAGCCACAGACTGGGCATTATATAGTGGTAGGAGCAGGGTCCCCAGCAGCACAGAGTATATCAGGAGATGAGTGATGTGTCAGTGAGGACAGGGCTGCATGTGACAGGGGCAGTGACATGATGTGAGGAGGGGAATCGAGGCAGCAGGAAGTACACTGACTGAGAGTTATATAGTGGGAGGAGCAGGGTCCCCAGCAGCACAGAGTATATCAGGAGGTGAGTGATGTATTAGTGAGGGCAGGGCTGCATGTGACAGGGGCATTGACATGACGTGAGGAGGGGAATGGAGGCAGCAGGAAGCCACAGACTGAGTTATATAGTGGGAGGAGCAGGGTCCCCCAGCAGCACAGAGTGAGTGATGTGTTAGTGATGACAGGGCTGCATGTGACAGGGGCAGTGACATGATGTGAGGAGGGGAATGGAGGCAGCAGGAAGTCACAGACTGAGAGTTATATAGTGGGAGGAGCAGGGTCCCCCAGCAGCACAGAGTATATCAGGAGATGAGTGATGTGTTAGTGATGACAGGGCTGCATGTGACAGGGGCAGTGACATGATGTGAGGAGGGGAATGGAGGCAACAGGAAGCCACAGACTGAGAGTTATATAGTGAGAGGAGCAGGGTCCCAGCAGCACAGAGTATATCAGGAGATGAGTGATGTGTCAGTGAGGACAGGGCTGCATGTGACAGGGGCAGTGACATAATGTGAGGAGGGGAATGGAGGCAGCAGGAAGCCACAGACTGGGCATTATATAGTGGTAGGAGCAGGGTCCCCAGCAGCACAGAGTATATCAGGAGATGAGTGATGTGTCAGTGAGGACAGGGCTGCATGTGACAGGGGCAGTGACATGATGTGAGGAGGGGAATGGAGGCAGCAGGAAGCCACAGACTGAGAGTTATATAGTGGGAGGAGCAGGGTCCCCCAGCAGCACAGAGTATATCAGGAGATGAGTGATGTGTCAGTGAGGACAGGGCTGCATGTGATAGGGGCAGTGACATAATGTGAGGAGGGGAATGGAGGCATCAGGAAGCCACAGACTGAGCGTTATATAGTGGTAGGAGCAGGGTCCCCAGCAGCACAGAGTATATCAGGAGATGAGTGATGTGTTAGTGAGGACAGGGCTGCATGTGACAGGGGCAGTGACATGATGTGAGGAGGGGAATGGAGGCAGCAGGAAGACACAGACTGAGAGTAATATAGTGGGAGGAGCAGGGTCCCCAGCAGCACAGAGTATATCAGGAGATGAGTGATGTGTTAGTGAGGACAGGGCTGCATGTGACAGGGGCAGTGACATGATGTGAGGAGGGGAATGGAGGCAGCAGGAAGCCACAGACTGGGCATTATATAGTGGTAGGAGCAGGGTCCCCAGCAGCACAGAGTATATCAGGAGATGAGTGATGTGTCAGTGAGGACAGGGCTGCATGTGACAGGGGCAGTGACATGATGTGAGGAGGGGAATCGAGGCAGCAGGAAGTACACTGACTGAGAGTTATATAGTGGGAGGAGCAGGGTCCCCAGCAGCACAGAGTATATCAGGAGATGAGTGATGTGTCAGTGAGGACAGGGCTGCATGTGACAGGGGCAGTGACATGATGTGACACTCCTCTCTCTCTCTAACTCTCATGACATGAAGTGCATACACACAGCTTCTTGCCCTTAAGATTACAGGTAATTTTCCCTGCAGCATTGTACATAAAACAACAGTCTTCTGCCTTTTATTATATGATTTCCATCACATATCTCACTTAGGTGCTGATTCAGACGCTAGGATGCGATCGCTTGTAGCTGGCCGACAGTTGCAATCTGTGCATGCATCGCAATGCACGTGCGTGAACCAGGGTGAACGCTCGGGAAGCAATCGCTCGCTGAGCATAGACGGCCCAGCAGAGTGAGTGACAGGAGAAGCCATCTGTGGGTGGTGACAGGGGCTGACCATAAAAACGGGGGAGTGGAGGTGCAAACGCATGGATGCCCAAGTGTCTCAACGCCATTTCAGAGGCGTGCATAATTAAAACGCAGCGTCATAGTACACGTCACTTGGTTGAATTTCACACTGACGTGATCGCAGTACTTGCCGCAGGGTATAGTCAACCTCAAGCGCTGCGATCACATCCGATGGTGCTCGATATACCAATGATTTCATGCACTTGCAGGAGATGACGTGCGCAAGTGGGCGTCTTATGAATGGCAGGTGGGTGTTTGCATGCACATACTGATCGCACGCCAGGACATAGTGGGCGTGCTAATGCCTTGCCGTGCGGTCGTCTGCCTTTCTGCGTGTGCGTTGGATTTGCATACACAGGGTGTGAGCGAATGCATCTAGTGGGCGGGTCTGAATGAGCGCCTTCGACCACGTCTTGCTCCCTGTAACTCTGATTTGTGCATGGCTTGGGTCCTGTAGTATGGCAATGTTAGCTGCACACAGTGATAAGCTGTGGTCATTCTCCTCTTCCCCAGAAACGGCAGAGAACATCGGCTACTCGTGTAACATGCTGCAGGATGAGATGAAGGAAGTTTTCATCATTAAAGGCTGCAGTTCAGAAGAGGTTCTGGATGAGCTGAGGTAAAATGCGTGGTGTGAGGTTCTGGATGAGCTGAGTTAAAACGCGTGGTGTGAGGTTCTGGATGAGCTGAGGTAAAATGCGTGGTGTGAGGTTCTGGATGAGCTGAGGTAAAACGTGTGGTATGAGGTTCTGGATGAGCTGAGGTAAAACGCGTGGTGTGAGGTTCTGGATGAGCTGAGGTAAAACGCATGGTGTGAGGTTCTGGGTGAGCTGAGGTAAAACGCGTGTTATGAGGTTCTGGATGAGCTGAGGTAAAACGCGTGGTGTGAGGTTCTGGATGAGCTGAGTTAAAACGCGTGGTGTGAGGTTCTGGATGAGCTGAGGTAAAATGCGTGGTGTGAGGTTCTGGATGAGCTGAGGTAAAATGCGTGGTGTGAGGTTCTGGATGAGCTGAGGTAAAACGTGTGGTATGAGGTTCTGGATGAGCTGAGGTAAAACGCGTGGTGTGAGGTTCTGGATGAGCTCAGGTAAAACGCTTGGTGTGACCAGGGAGTGGGGGAGGGCGGATGAAACACGATAGTACATGCTGACCTATGGTCAATAACTAGAATCTATTATATATATATTATATTATCTATTGCGGGTGTACTGTATTCTGTATTATGTAATATATATTGTAATATAGATAAAATAACAATTAACTATACAGATTAGGAAAAGGATAACTGGTACATTCAGCTTGTGATTCTGTTGAATACAGAGAGTTTTTTTTAATCGGTATTTGGGTTTGCATGAATCCTGAGGATGGTGACCAGCGTATAGGGAATTATTCCTGCACCGTTATTGCTCCAAAGAGAAGAACAGTAAATCCTCTTTTATTATGTAGGCTACAGCCGCCTAAAGCTGCAATCCCGCGGAGGAATGACATGCATTTTATTTGCTCACACAAATCACTGGCTATGTGTGAGAAAACATCGATTTATCCTTTTACCTTTTCTCTTTTCTTCAGTTGCTAATAACGATTTACTGCTAGCTAATTGCCACGGCAACCACAGTCACAGGACCAATGTGACTTTGGAATGTCCCTCTTGTCTCATTCTGGTTCACATCTCAATCTCGTTCCTGCCATTATGTACATGGAGGGTGGGTTATACATTACAGCAGTTATTCTATCTGCCCCACGTATATAAATAATCTATTCAAACTCGCTCTACGGCACAACCCTATGATCAGACGATAACGCACCCGTCGCCCCGTTGATCGCTGTTTGGTTTCCCACAGGTGGGCCCGGAGGAAGATGAACCCTGATTCGTTCCTGGACAGCTGTGAAGTGGAAATACACCTAAAGAAACGTTTTAAGAAGTCCCAAGTGATTCCGGACGACGAGCAGCAGGGTGATGACTCTTATGGTATCATCATCAATGGTCACAGCCTGGTGCGTGGAGACGTATATAGGTGGCCGATGCCGTGCCATCAGACCTTCCATATATGCCAGACAAGGGGGGAGATGTATCAAAGCTTGGAGAGAGATAAAGTACCAACCAATCAGCTCCTAACTCACTTTACAGGCTGTGTTTGAAACATGACACTTAGGAGCTGATTAGTTGGCACTTTATTTCCCTCCAAGCTTTGGTACATCTCATCCACGGTGTCCCAGGATTAGGCCGGTGTAGCGGGATGTTCAGTCCAGGAGGGAGATAAACCTACTGATCTGAGATGTTGGACAATGCAGGGGGTATATTTACAATCTTACGGGGTTTTAGAAGTGGAGATGTTGCCCATAGCAACCAATCAGATTCTAGCTTTTATCTTCTAGAAAGTGGTAGATAAATGGTAAGTACAATCCGATTGGTTGCTATGGGCAACATCACTTCTAAAAACCTGTTATTTAGTAAATATACCCCCTAGTGTTTTGTTCTCCATATTTTATTGTTGTTAATAATAATAATAATAATAATAATAATAATATCATTATTATATCATTCTTAGTATTATTATTATTCATATACATGTTTGGAGGGTATTGTTTGGTAAAGCCATTAATTGTTCTTCCATTGAGATCTATTACACCAGCCAGGTCATATTCCTGATCCCACAGACAACGAGGCTCTGTGTGTAACACATGATTACTTATAGGAGTAGGAGCTATTTCCCCCTCAGCCATCCCATTGTCCGGTGTTTGCTCCCCTCAGGCCTACGCTCTGCAGGATAACATGGAGGTGGAGCTGCTGAGGACGGCGTGCATGTGCCAGGCGGTGATCTGCTGCCGCGTCACCCCTCTCCAGAAGGCGCAGGTGGTCCAGCTTGTGAAGAAGTACAAGAAGGCGGTTACCCTAGCGATAGGAGACGGCGCTAATGACGTCAGTATGATCAAAAGTATGTGCCCCCTAGCACAGAGTGCACCTCACAGTGACTGCCAGGGAAGGGAATGAATGGGAGGGAAGAGGATTCCCACGACTGGTTATGTAAAACTTATAACGGCTACTCCCATTGGACGGTTTTAGGAGCGGGAATTTACATGTTTGATGCTTATGTCTCCTCAGCTGCCCACATTGGCGTAGGGATCAGCGGGCAGGAGGGCATGCAGGCGGTCCTGTCCAGCGACTTCTCCTTCGCCCAATTTCGCTACCTGCAGCGCCTCCTCCTGGTACACGGCCGCTGGTCCTACATTCGCATGTGCCAGTTTCTGCGCTACTTTTTCTACAAGAACTTCGCCTTCACTCTGGTTCATTTCTGGTATGGCTTCTTCTGCGGCTTCTCAGCTCAGGTGAGGCCCCGTTACTCATCCCTTATTATCGTGCACTGCGTATTACTGCCTTATTATTATACACTGCGTATTACTGCCGTATTATTATACACTGAGTATTACTGCCTTATTATTATACACTGCGTATTACTGCCTTATTATTATACACTGCGTATTACTGCCTTTTTATTATACACTGAGTATTACTGCCTCATTATTATACACTGCGTATTACTGCCTTATTATTATACACTGCGTATTACTGCCTTATTATTATACACTGCGTATTACTGTATTATACATTGCATATTCCTGCCTTATTATTATACACTACGTATTACTACCTTATTACTATACACTGCGTATTACTGCATTATTATTACACACTGTGTATTACTGCCTTATTATTATACACTGCGTATTACTGCCTTATTATTATACACTGCGTATTACTGCCTCATTATTATACACTGCATAGTACTGCCTCATTATTATACACTGCGTAATACTTTCTTATTATTATACACTGCGTATTACTGCCTTATTATACACTGCGTATTACTGCCTCATTATTATACACTGCGTATTACTGCACACACCTTATGTTACACTAGTACCGCCTTATTATTATACACTATGTATTACTGCATACACCTTATGTTACACTAGTACTGCCTTATTATTATACACTGCGTATTACTGCCTTATTATTATACACTGAGTATTACTGCACACACCTTATATTACACTAGTACTGCCTTATTATTATACACGGCATATTACTGCACGCACTTTATGTTACACTAGCACTGCCTTTTTATACACTGCGTATTACTGCACGCACCTTATGTTACACTAGTACTGCCTTATTATTATACACTGCGTATTACTGCACACACCTTATGTTACACTAGTACTGCCTTATTATTATACACTGCGTATTACTGCATACACCTTATGTTACAATAGTACTGCCTTATTATTATACACTGCGTATTACTGCACACACCTTATGTTACACTAGTACTGCCTTATTATTATACACTGCATATTACTGCATACACCTTATATTACACTAGTACTGCCTTATTATTATACACTGCTTATTACTGCCTTATTATTATACACTGAGTATTACTGCATGCACCTTATGTTACACTAGTACTGCCTTATTATTATACACTGCGTATTACTGCCTTATTATTATACACTGAGTATTACTGCACACACCTTATATTACACTAGTACTGCCTTATTATTATACACTGCATATAACTGCACACACCTTATGTTACACTAGTACTGCCTTATTATTATACACTGTGTATTACTGCATACACCTTATGTTACACTAGTACTGCCTTATTATTATACACGGCATATTACTGCACACACCTTATGTTACACTAGTACTGCCTTATTATTAAACACTGTGTATTACTGCACGCACCTTATGTTACACTAGTACTGCCTTATTATTATACACTGCGTATTACTGCCTTATTATTATACACTACGTATTACTGCATACACCTTATGTTACACTACTACTGCCTTATTATTATACACTGCGTATTATTGCACACACCTTATGTTACACTAGTACTGCCTTATTATTATACACTGCGTATTACTGCATACACCTTATGTTACACTACTACTGCCTTATTATTATACACTGCGTATTACTGCACACACCTTATGTTACACTAGTACTGCCTTATTATTATACACTGTGTATTACTGCATACACCTTATGTTACACTAGTACTGCCTTATTATTATACACTGCGTATTACTGCCTTATTATTATACACTGTGTATTACTGCATACACCTTATGTTACACTAGTACTGCCTTATTATTATACACTGCGTATTACTGCATACACCTAATGTTACACTAGTACTGCCTTATTATTATACACTGTGTATTACTGCATACACCTTATGTTACACTACTACTGCCTTATTATTATACACTGCGTATTACTGCATACACCTCATGTTACACTAGTACTGCCTTATTATTATACACTGCGTATTACTGCACGCACCTTATGTTACACTAGTACTGCCTTATTATTATACACTGCGTATTACTGCATACACCTTATGTTACACTACTACTGCCTTATTATTATACACTGCGTATTACTGCGTTATTATTATACACTGCGTATTACTGCATACACCTTATGTTACACTAGTACTGCCTTATTATTATACACTGCGTATTACTGCATACACCTTATGTTACACTAGTACTGCATTATTATTATACACTGCGTATTACTGCATACACCTTATATTACACTAGTACTGCCTTATTATTATACACTGCGTATTACTGCATACACCTTATGTTACACTAGTACTGCCTTATTATTATACACTGCGTATTACTGCATTATTATTATACACTGCGTATTACTGCATACACCTTATGTTACACTAGTACTGCCTTATTATACACTGCGTATTACTGCATACACCTTATGTTACACTACTACTGCCTTATTATTATACACTGCGTATTACTGCATACACCTTATATTACACTAGTACTGCCTTATTATTATACACTGCGTATTACTGCATACACCTTATGTTACACTAGTACTGCCTTATTATTATACACTGCGTATTACTGCATACACCTTATGTTACACTATTACTGCCTTATTATTATACACTGCGTAATACTGCATACACCTTATGTTACACTACTACTGCCTTATTATTATACACTGCGTATTACTGCATACACCTTATATTACACTAGTGCTGCCTTATTATTATACACTGCGTATTACTGCACACACCTTATGTTACAGTAGTACTGCCTTATTATTATACACTGCGTATTACTGCACACACCTTATGTTACACCAGTACTGCCTTATTATTATACACTGCGTATTACTGCACACACCTTATGTTACACTAGTACTGCCTTATTATTATACACTGCGTATTACTGCACACACCTTATGTTACACTAGTACTGCCTTATTATTATACACGGCATATTACTGCACACACCTTATGTTACACTAGTACTGCCTTATTATTAAACACTGTGTATTACTGCACGCACCTTATGTTACACTAGTACTGCCTTATTATTATACACTGCGTATTACTGCCTTATTATTATACACTACGTATTACTGCATACACCTTATGTTACACTACTACTGCCTTATTATTATACACTGCGTATTATTGCACACACCTTATGTTACACTAGTACTGCCTTATTATTATACACTGCGTATTACTGCATACACCTTATGTTACACTACTACTGCCTTATTATTATACACTGCGTATTACTGCACACACCTTATGTTACACTAGTACTGCCTTATTATTATACACTGTGTATTACTGCATACACCTTATGTTACACTAGTACTGCCTTATTATTATACACTGCGTATTACTGCCTTATTATTATACACTGTGTATTACTGCATACACCTTATGTTACACTAGTACTGCCTTATTATTATACACTGCGTATTACTGCATACACCTAATGTTACACTAGTACTGCCTTATTATTATACACTGTGTATTACTGCATACACCTTATGTTACACTACTACTGCCTTATTATTATACACTGCGTATTACTGCATACACCTTATGTTACACTAGTACTGCCTTATTATTATACACTGCGTATTACTGCACGCACCTTATGTTACACTAGTACTGCCTTATTATTATACACTGCGTATTACTGCATACACCTTATGTTACACTACTACTGCCTTATTATTATACACTGCGTATTACTGCGTTATTATTATACACTGCGTATTACTGCATACACCTTATGTTACACTAGTACTGCCTTATTATTATACACTGCGTATTACTGCATACACCTTATGTTACACTAGTACTGCCTTATTATTATACACTGCGTATTACTGCATACACCTTATATTACACTAGTACTGCCTTATTATTATACACTGTGTATTACTGCATACACGTTATGTTACACTACTACTGCCTTATTATTATACACTGCGTATTACTGCATACACCTTATATTACACTAGTACTGCCTTATTATTATACACTGCGTATTACTGCATACACCTTATATTACACTAGTACTGCCTTATTATTATACACTGCGTATTACTGCATACACCTTATGTTACACTAGTACTGCCTTATTATTATACACTGCGTGTTACTGCATTATTATTATACACTGCGTATTACTGCATACACCTTATGTTACACTAGTACTGCCTTATTATACACTGCGTATTACTGCATACACCTTATGTTACACTACTACTGCCTTATTATTATACACTGCGTATTACTGCATACACCTTATATTACACTAGTGCTGCCTTAATATTATACACTGCGTATTACTGCACACACCTTATGTTACAGTAGTACTGCCTTATTATTATACACTGCATATTACTGCACACACCTTATATTACACTAGTACTGCCTTATTATTATACACTGCGTATTACTGCATACACCTTATGTTACACTAGTACTGCCTTATTATTATACACTGCGTATTACTGCATTATTATTATACACTGCGTATTACTGCATACACCTTATGTTACACTAGTACTGCCTTATTATTATAGACTGCGACTTACTGCACACACCTTATGTTACACTAGTACTGCCTTATTATTATACACGGCATATTACTGCACACACCTTATGTTACACTAGTACTGCCTTATTATTATACACGGCATATTACTGCACACACCTTATATTACACTAGTACTGCCTTATTATTATACACTGCGTATTACTGCACACACCTTATGTTACACTAGTACTGCCTTATTATTATACACTGCGTATTACTGCACACACCTTATGTTACACTAGTACTGCCTTATTATTATACACTGCGTATTACTGCACACACGTTTTGTTACACTAGTACTGCCTTATTATTATACACCGCGTATTACTGCACACACCTTATGTTACACTAGCACTGCCTTATTATTATACACGGCATATTACTGCACACACCTTATGTTACACTAGTACTGCCTTATTATTATACACGGCATATTACTGCACACACCTTATGTTACACTAGTACTGCCTTATTATTAAACACTGTGTATTACTGCACGCACCTTATGTTACACTAGTACTGCCTTATTATTATACACTGCGTATTACTGCCTTATTATTATACACTACGTATTACTGCATACACCTTATGTTACACTACTACTGCCTTATTATTATACACTGCGTATTATTGCACACACCTTATGTTACACTAGTACTGCCTTATTATTATACACTGCGTATTACTGCATACACCTTATGTTACACTACTACTGCCTTATTATTATACACTGCGTATTACTGCACACACCTTATGTTACACTAGTACTGACTTATTATTATACACTGCGTATTACTGCACACACCTTATGTTACACTAGTACTGCCTTATTATTATACACTGCGCTTTACTGCACACACCTTATGTTACACTACTACTGCCTTATTATTATACACGGCATATTACTGCACACACCTTATGTTACACCAGTACTGCCTTATTATTATACACTGCGCTTTACTGCACACACCTTATATTACACTACTACTGCCTTATTATTATACACGGCATATTACTGCACACACCTTATGTTACACCAGTACTGCCTTATTATTTTACACTGCGCTTTACTGCACACACCTTATGTTACACTACTACTGCCTTATTATTATACACGGCATATTACTGCACGCACCTTATGTTACACTAGTACTGCCTTATTATTATGCACTGCGTATTACTGCATACACCTTATGTTACACTAGTGCTGCCTTATTATAATACACTGCGTGTTACTGCACACACCTTATATTACACTAGTGCTGCCTTATTATAATACACTGCGTATTACTGCACACACCTTATATTACACTAGTACTGCCTTATTATTATACACTACGTATTACTGCACACACCTTATGTTACACTAGTACTGCCTTATTATTATACACGGCATATTACTGCACACACCTTATATTACACTAGTACTGCCTTATTATTATACACGGCATATTACTGCACACACCTTATGTTACACTAGTACTGCCTTATTATTATACACTGCGTATTACTGCACACACCTTATGTTACACTAGCACTGCCTTATTATTATACACTGCGTATTACTGCACACACGTTTTGTTACACTAGTACTGCCTTATTATTATACACTGCATATTACTGCATACACCTTATATTACACTAGTACTGCCTTATTATTATACACTGCGTATTACTGCCTTATTATTATACACTGCGTATTACTGCACACACGTTTTGTTACACTAGTACTGCCTTATTATTATACACTGCATATTACTGCATACACCTTATTTTACACGTGTACTGCCTTATTATACACTGCGTATTACTGCACACACCTTATGTTACACCAGTACTGCCTTATTATTATACACGGCATATTACTGCATACACCTTATGTTACACTAGTACTGCCTTATTATTATACACTGCGTATTACTGCCTTATTATTATACACTGCGTATTACTGCACACACCTTATGTTACACTAGTACTGCCTTATTATTATACACTGCGTATTACTGCATTCACCTTATGTTACACTAGTACTGCCTTATTATTATACACTGCGTATTACTGCATTCACCTTATATTACCCTAGTACTGCCTTATTATTATACACTGTGTATTACTGCTTACACCTTATGTTACACTAGTACTGCCTTATTATTATACACTGCGTATTACTGCATTCACCTTATATTACACTAGTACTGCCTTATTATTATACACTGTGTATTACTGCATACACCTTATGTTACACTAGTACTGCCTTATTATTATACACTGCGTATGACTGCATTCACCTTATGTTACACTAGTACTGCCTTATTATTATACACTGAGTATTACTGCATTCACCTTATGTTACACTAGTACTGCCTTATTATTATACACTGCGTATTACTGCATTCACCTTATATTACACTAGTACTGCCTTATTATTATACACTGCGTATTACTGCATTCACCTAATATTACACTAGTACTGCCTTATTATTATACACTGCGTATTACTGCATTCACCTTATATTACACTAGTACTGCCTTATTATTATACACTGCGTATTACTGCATTCACCTTATGTTACACTAGTACTGCCTTATTATTATACACTGCGTATTACTGCACACACCTTATGTTACACTAGTACTGCCTTATTATTATACACTGCATATTACTGCATACACCTTATATTACACTAGTACTGCCTTATTATTATACACTGAGTATTCCACGGCCGCCGCTGCGGAAGAAGACAGCGTTATATTACTAAACCTTCAAATCACTTTGTCTCCCTGCACACACTTTATGTTACAGTAGCATAAGGGTGTGTCCTGGTGATCGTCTCCTATAGAATATATGTGCTGCTCCCTGCCTCTGGAACTCTCTCCCTCCCCCATCAGACTCTCAACCTCTGTAGAAATGTAAAACAGACTCTCAAGACTCACTACTTCATCAAAGCCATCCAGCTCTCATCCTAACCCACTGTCCGGTTCTCACTGTCTCCCCCATCTGTGTCACCCCTGTCTGTCTACCCTTCCCCTTTAGAATGTAAGCACTCACGAGCAGGGCCCTCTACCCTTATGTGATTTTCCTTCCCTTACTTATACCATCATCTTCTGCTGTCTCCTTACAACAGCACCGTAACCCCTGACTTCTGCCACCCTGCTGCTTATTTCAGTGATGTGATCGCTGTTACAGGAATGTGTATATACCTTGTGCTTGTACTGTAAGTCACTGATCTCTTGTTCTACACAATTATATGTACTTTGTTAAGCGCTGAGGAACCCTTGTGGCGCCATAGAAATATATGATAACAATACTAATAATAAAAGAGAAATTCCTGACATTGGATTTAAATATCTGAATTCACTGTCACACCTGCAGTGGCTCAGTGCTGCCATCTAGTGTCTCTTTTGCTGCATTGCCGCACATCTGTTTGTTACGTGTCTGTCTTCTGTCTTTATAGACTGTGTATGATGAATGGTTCATTACCCTGTATAATCTGGTCTACACCTCGCTGCCTGTGCTGGGGATGAGTCTTTTTGATCAGGTATGTAATGGGTGAACACTGTCATTTATACATACACAATACAGTGGAATTGTGGATTGTCCAATAGCCTTATTATCTAAAGCATCTCTGGGGTATTACAGCTGTTGGCTGACTACAGATCTCAGCATGCCCAGGCAGTCTAAGAGATGTTTAGTTCATCACAGCTGTAATAGTATAGTGTACAGATTAATATTGTAATAATAATGTCTTGTCACATGAAGCCACACTATACCCTCCTATCGGTGAGACTAGGGGACAGCTGCTGGTCCTGTCGTAGCTCTCCATCGCCATCCAATGGTCACGTGGAGAACAGCAGGCAGGTGTGTGTGTTTATATTAATACCTGTGTTACATCCCCAGGATGTGGATGACCGCTGGAGTATGGAGTACCCTCAACTCTATGAGCCCGGGCAGAATAACCGTTACTTCAACATCAAGGAGTTTGTGAAGTGTGTGCTGTACGGGGTGTACAGTTCTCTCGTTCTGTATTTTGTGCCTTACGGCACCCTGTACGACACGGTGAGGGATGACGGGAGAGCGCTAGCTGATTACCAGTCCTTTGCCTTGATGGCTCAGACCTCCTTGCTGCTCGTGGTCTCTGTGCAGGTTAGTGGGAAAGTCACAACGACGCCTCCACCCTCAGCTCTCGAGCTGTTGGGGAACTACAAGTGTCAGGGTACCCTGGTGCCTGTATTATCACTATGCCTCGTGCGCCTCTGGGTTAGGAGCCACGAGGTGCTGCGTGTGTGTCATTCCACGGCCGCCGCTGCGGAATAAGACAGCGTTATATTACTAAACCTTCAAATCACTTTGTCTCCCTAGATGGGCCTGGACACAACGTACTGGACGGCGGTCAACCAGTTCTTCATCTGGGGCAGCATGGCCGTGTATTTCGCCATCACTTTTACCATGTACAGTGATGGCATGTACCTCATCTTTACCGCGTCCTTCCCCTTTATCGGTGAGTGCAACATCCCGGCGCACAGCCAATAAGGCCCCTCGCTAAATGACCGCACAAGATGGATTCCTCACCCTACACCCCCCAGCGTGTATTGTGGGGGGGTATATAGTGGTTTAGTAGTTATACGCACAGCCTGTCCCCGGTGATTGGGGGGAAAGTCATTCTGTAAGTGCCCAATTGCTTCCAATTCACCGGGTGTGTATAGGTGTGCACACTGCGGTTACTGCGCTGTTGGGGACGGGCGCTCACCAGACAACACCTGGGGCAGAGCTATGGCTGCATACAGGTAAATCCGCAGTAGCTTCTGTTGTTTTCCGGTGATGAATGTCACTAAGTGTCTCTCCTATAGTACAATATTGGTCGTTTCCAAATTCTGCTTTTTTCAGTGGAAAAAAAATAAAATGAATTTAAGGAACTTCCTGTCTGTGTCCCCTCCAGGGTCAGCTCGGAACACTCTAAACCAGCCCAGTATCTGGCTTGCCATTTTCCTGACCGCCGTTCTCTGCGTCCTGCCTGGAGTAGCCTATCGGTTCTTAAGATCCCAGCTCAGACCCACCTTCAGCGACAAGGTAGGAATGTGCAGATAACCTATGGGAAATATATATATGGTTTATACAGGGCTCTGTCCCCCTCCTTACTTTCTACTGTAGCTTCCATCTGCTTTATTATGTGTCTATGATAACCTATACTGAGGAGCTTTGTGCCCCGGAACCTCACACCACTTACTGTGCCTAGGATCCTCACACCACTTACTGTGCCCCGGATCCTCACACCCGGTACTGTGCCCCGGATCCTCACACCACGTACTGTGCCCCGGATCCTGACACCACTTACTGTGCCCCGGATCCTGACACCACTTACTGTGCCCCGGATCCTGACACCACTTACTGTGCCCCGGATCCTGACACCACTTACTGTGCCCCGGATCCTGACACCACTTACTGTGCCCCGGATCCTGACACCACTTACTGTGCCCCGGATCCTGACACCACTTACTGTGCCCCGGATCCTGACACCACTTACTGTGCCCCGGATCCTGACACCACTTACTGTGCCCCGGATCCTGACACCACTTACTGCGCCCCGGTACCTCACACCACTTACTGCGCCCCGGAACCTCACACCACTTACTGCGCCCCGGTACCTCACACCACTTACTGTGCCCCGTCCCCTCACACCACTTACTGCGCCCCGTCCCCTCACACCACTTACTGCGCCCCGTCCCCTCACACCACTTACTGCGCCCCGTCCCCTCACACCACTTACTGCGCCCCGTCCCCTCACACCACTTACTGCGCCCCGTCCCCTCACACCACTTACTGCGCCCCGTCCCCTCACACCACTTACTGCGCCCCATCCCCTCACACCACTTACTGCGCCCCGTCCCCTCACACCACTTCCCCCGGATCCTCACACCACTTACTATGCCCCAGATCCTCACACCACTTACTTTGCCCCAGATCCTCACACCACTTACTTTGCCCCAGATCCTCACACCACTTACTGTGCCCCGGATCCTCACACCACTTACTGTGCCCCGGATCCTCACACCACTTACTTTGCCCCGGATCCTCACACCACTTACTGTGCCCCGGATCCTCACACCACTTACTGTGCCCCGGATCCTCACACCACTTACTGTGCCCCGGTACCTCACATCACTTACTGTGCCCCGGATCCTCACACCACTTACTGTGCCCCGGATCCTCACACCACTTACTGTGCCCCGGATCCTCACACCACTTACTGTGCCCCGGATCCTCACACCACTTACTGTGCCCCGGTACCTCACACCACTTACTGCGCCCCGGAACCTCACACCACTTACTGTGCCCCGGAACCTCACACCACTTACTGTGCCCCGGATCCTCACACCACTTACTGTGCCCCGGATCCTCACACCACTTACTGTGCCCCGGATCCTCACACCACTTACTGTGCCCCGGATCCTCACACCACTTACTGTGCCCCGGTACCTCACACCACTTACTGTGCCCCGGATCCTCACACCACTTACTGTGCCCCGGATCCTCACACCACTTACTGTGCCCCGGATTCTCACACCACTTACTGTGCCCCGGATTCTCACACCACTTACTGTGCCCCGGATCCTCACACCACGTACTGTGCCCCGGATCCTCACACCACGTACTGTGCCCCGGATCCTCACACCACGTACTGTGCCCCGGATCCTCACCCCACGTACTGTGCCCCGGATCCTCACCCCACGTACTGTGCCCCGGATCCTCACCCCACGTACTGTGCCCCGGATCCTCACACCCCTTACTGTGCCCCGGATCCTCACACCCCTTACTGTGCCCCGGATCCTCACACCCCTTACTGTGCCCCAGAGTTCCAGAGTCCCCATGATTTGGAGAGAAGTATGGAACATAAGTACAAAACTCCAACTTTCTACTTCAGGGTCCATAGGGGGTCCACAGGGTTGACCTTGGGGGTATAGGTTGGGAACCAAATCCGGGCACCACGCAGTTAAAGCTTTTAGCTCCCAGGATGCACTTGGGTCCACTCTCCCTATAACCCCGCCCCCCAGCCAGAGGCACCTCAGTTTAAGTTGGTGCCCGGCCGGAGTCGGGTCACCGTTACTGCAGGGGGGCTGCTTAGCAGCCCCTAAGCTTAAAAGAGTTTTATTTTATTATTTTTTTTTTTTTACTACTCTTCAGAGCGGCAGCATCAGACTGTCCAATGGACGTCTGAGCTGCCGCTCCTACACCCCGCCGGCGCTGCGACGCCAGTACAGATCTGGGGATCGCAGCGGGACCCCAGAGTCTGTACTAGCCGGGCTCTGGAGGAATCCCTGGGCTGCTGCCGGATCGACGGGGACAGGTAAGTCGCGTGGTCACCGCTTGCGGTGACCCGCGTGTACATGCAGCCTTATGCCTCCGGTCTCTGGGGACAGACCGGAGGCGCTAGCGGTGGCGGCGGGCTCCCCCTCCATGGAGGCATACCCCGCGTGTCCACAGCCCACCAGGGATTATAGCGGCAGCGGGAGCCGGCATCCCGGGGGGTTAATTGCTAGCCAGGGGAGGAAGCCTTCCCTGTCTAGCGGCTCCTCCCCTCAGCTCAGCGCGCCTTTCAATAATACAGTCTGGCGTCGCTGAGCTGCTTCCTCCGCGGGCCACGCTTCTTCTGAGGTCTCCAGCGGCCATTTTCTCTCTGTGGTGCTGCAGAACTCTTAGGATGTCAGTGAGCCCAGTCCCCCTGCGTACCTGGCCATTTTGGGTGAGTGTACACAGCGCTATAGCCTTCCCAGACACTGAATCTGGGCAGTTGAATGTAGCGACATTGTGCAGTATATTATATGTCATGCTTATGTATGTATATATATTTTTCTGCATTGTATGTGACTTATGCTAGTGCTGACTGTCTGCTTTTTCTCTCACCTGTCAGTGTATATCTATCCCTTTTCTTTATCTGCCCTAATACAGGTGTACCTGGGGTGGTTCTGAGACCTCACATATATATATATTTGTTAATATCTGTGAGGTTTGTCACATACTGTTGCGTGCTGCACGTTGCCATATTTTAGATGGAACTGTGAGTTGCGTACGCTGATAATGGGTTCCTGCAGCTAATCTTAGCGTCAGTCAGGACCGGTATGGCGCTGCTTAATATTTCCGTCAAGATAGTCAGATATATCTGACCAGGAGATTGCACACGATACTGCACCCATTATTGCTATCCTGCAAGTCATAGCCTGCAGGAATTAGTGCGGAGGATTTTAACTCAGAAAGGTTTACGTATGCGGCACCATCTGGTGCCGGGCCCCTTGCACGACCCCCTTAAAGGGCGTTGTTTCTCAGGATCCTCTCCTTTGAGGATCGCCGGGCGGGCCCCATTGTCGTCACTCGCTTGGAGTTACTTCACCATACTGCCCTTTTGAACTCGGGGTATCTCGCAATTTCTTGCAATTTACCCCTGTGCAACAGACTGTCGCTCCCCGCCGGGGTTTTTCACAGTACATGAATTACCTCCGATACCACATCGGTCTGTCATTCCCCTTGCAGGGATTACCACAACGGCCACCCTGGTGGATGTCGTTTTATACGAAATACTAATTGGCGTGATATACGCCCTGTGGTTACTGACCAGTGGCTCTGCCGTGAACTGGATGGTATATTCGGCTCTTTCCCTCTCACATGGGGGGAGCCGATCTCAAGTATTATTATCCCTGCTTTGGGGCTGGTAGCCAGGCTCATTCTGGATATAGAGAATGTCGATCCTGCACCAGTATCATACATCTCCCGTTTTCTGCCCAGCGGGTGGATCTCATAGCGGGAGTCTGGCTGTCCCCAGATACGAGGAGTCACAAAGGCCTCCTGTTTCCCATTCCCTGAGGGTCCTCACAAGTAACCCTTCTGGGATGGATTTGTATGTTAATCATCGGGTTACAGGCATTAATACGCCTCCCATCCCGGCCTGGACGAATTTTACGGATCCGTAGGTGGTAACTTTGCCTGAAATCAATGTACTCGTTTTCAGGGCCTGTTGCCCGTCCTACCATGGCCATCGCATGGTGATGCTTTTGTGACGTTTTTCCCCTCCAACACGTCTGAGGTTCAAATATCTTTTTGCCGCTCACAAAATATGCAGTGGTCATATGTGGGATTACCTCATGGGATGCCGGTCTTCTAACTTTCAGGGTTTCGGCGGCGTCTGTATCCGCCGCAGTACCCTATGGCTGCGTTATGGGAAAGCAGAGGTGCACACTCCTTCCAGGGGGAAGTTCTTGTTTGGTCCTGACCTTGACAAGATCGTTGCATCATTGGCAGTATCACTAATGGGGAGATACCGTCTTTAGCTACTCCCACTACATTCGGACTAACTCTGTTAAGTCTTTTTGTCCTCAGGGTCAGCCTAAAGGCCTGTTTTTTCCTAGGCTGTCGGCCTCCACGGGGGCCACCATATCCAGTACCGAGCAGTCCTGGACTTCCGGACGACCCTGTTTCTACACCTGAGGATATACCCTCAGCCTGACGGGACAGGTCTACATCTGGGGAATTTCCAGAGTGAGGTACTGATTCTCAACGGCCTCTCATTGCTCATGCAGCCTCCTCACAGGCATTGTTACACGGGCCCTTCTTCAGAACTGATCAGGGCCTTACAATCCCAGAAAGCTATACAGTCTTTGTGGTAAGCAGAGCTATTTCGGCCAACCTCACTATCTCAGTGAGGGACTGGTTGTTCTACTTTCTTTTTGGGGCGGTGACCGACTGGTCCTCCTTTGCCTATACTCTGTCTCAAATCCCTGAATCAGATTCCAACGGTGCCTTGACTCAGGTGGAATCGTCCATGCTCCATCATCCGATGTTTGGAACCTGGGGATTTTATGGTATATCCGAGTATTCAGGATACGTACCTACGGGTACATACAGAGCCCTCTCATCAGCATGGGTTCAGGTTTGCTGTGCCACAGCAACACTTGTAAGTTTCGGGCTCTGCCTTTTGGGGCTGTCCTCAACTCCACCGGGGTTTACCAGCTTTATGGATTTTCTGACAGTTCACCTGTTCAGTGTATCCGAATGCTCCTTTCTCTGGACGGTCTCCTACTTTTCGCAGGATCACCAAGGTACTTCACCGCCAGGTCAGGATAACCGGGGCTTCTTCTCGTCACAGAAAAGTCCTCCCTGCATCCCTCACAGGGTTTTCTTCATCTGGGAGCACTGCTGGATTCTCAGAATCTGAGAATTTTTCTGGCGTAAGACAAGATCTCCACTCTTCAACTTCGAGGGTGCGGATATCTACGCAGTCGACATATGTCATTACTCTTTGTGATGCGCGGTCTACCAGAGTGTCTACCTTTTGGTAGGGTGGAATGTGCTCAGTTCCATTCCAGGCCTTGCCATAATTGACTCCCCTCCAGATGGATCGAGTTTTTTCCATCGGATCGCTGTTCGAACGATGATACTTTCTACGGAGGCGAGTTGGTCTCTGTCCGGGTGGCTATGGCCATCTCGTCCAGGGTGTTCTTTGCTAAAGACAGTGTCTGGTCCGCATTCATTTCGGGGCAGTTGGACGTCTGTCGCTTCTGCCCTGCCACTTACCTTGTTGATACTTTAAGCTGTCTTGGACTTTCACTCTGGCCTAACCCATTTGTCACGGTAAACCTGAATAGGTTCAGTCCGACAGTGTCACAACAGTGGCTTCCATCTAGGCAACACTGGTAGTTGGGTGGCAATGTTAGGAATGTCACCCATTCTGACATAGTCCAAGGGTCTTCTCCTGGCCAACTCTGCGGTGTTTATTCCCGGAGCTCTCCATTGGGAAGCGGGCTTCCTCAGCCGTCACGGCGTGCATCCCGGGGACTAGTCTCTTCTCCAAGAGAGGTTTCAACTCCTGGTGAGCAGAGGGGGCCTCCCTGAGGGGATTGATCCCCATGGCCTTCTGACTCGATCACACATTACCGGTGTTACAGTCCAGCTCTAGGAGTACTGAAGCTACCTTCAGTGACTCTTTGTCAGTGAAGTGGTCCTTCCACTTTGTGTACCTGTGTCCTCCGGTCTCCCTTCTTCCTCGAGGTCTTCGGAAGTTTAATTCGAGACGGAGGGGCTTTCCTTCTGGGGGCTCCAGGTCGTCCCAGACATCACTGGTACTAAGATTTTCGGAGTCTCCTCCTCGATGCTCCGTTCCTACTGCTTCACTATCTGGACCTGTTGTCTCAGGGTCCTTGTTTTTCCCTGGATCTGGATCGCTTGTCTTTAACTGCGCCCCTACTGTGGTCCTCGGGCTTCCCTGGCTCTGTCTTCATTGAGATGTTTAGAGCAGATAGGCCAGACTTTGCTGGGATCTGCCACGGACTGTGGCATACATAATTCTTATGGTATCGTACCTGTCGATACGATCCTCCGGTGTCCAGGATTTCCAGATATTCTGGCATTCCTTCCAGCTGGCTTGGGTTTCACCCTTGGCCTGGCCTTCCTGACAGTGCGGATCTCTACACTGTCGGTATGGTTAAGATATGGAATTGCTCCGCTCTGGTATCCAGTTCATCCTTTGGAGTGTTTTCTGGATTATGTCTCCACTTGTCCTCCCTAGGGACTCCTGGGGAGTTAGTAGTGGTTCTTTGTTCCCTCCGGGGACAGTCAATGGAACCGCTGGTTGTGATAGCCATTACATGGTCTATTGTTTAAGCTCTCTCTCTCTCTCAGGGTGTTTAAATCAACCAGGAGAGTGTCTGAATGGGGAGCGTTCTCATGTGGCTCCCTCTTCTGGAGGGCATCATGTCAGGGTGTGAGTTGCTCTCGCCCTGTGTTTCTTCTTAAAGTGGTTTTTAGGTTCCATATTATTCTGGAACTTATGGTATGGCCATTCAGTTCCCAGTCCTCTCGGCTGTTGTGGCCTCATGGACTGTGGTCCGGCCTCTTTGGCTTTATGTGATCCGTTCAAGTTCCTTATGGTAAGCGGACTCCTTATTGGTGGTCTGCGGTTTCTGGTTTTAACAGGAAACGATGGCCGGCCTATAATGAAATGTTGACTGGATGGCCTCGTATGTCTTCCTCAGGGGCCTACCCAGGGGTGGGCATTTCTGTCGTTGAGGCTTGTTTTTTTCTCGGGCCGTGTAACCCTCGTGGGCGGCTCGTCGTGGCGCCTCGGCTGTTTTGCCTTACTAGGTGTCCACGTGGTCTTCTGTCCATACCTTTTTAAGGTTCTAGGCATTGGTTTCCTTTGCCTCTCAGGATGCTTCCTTTTTGGCGACGGATTCTCCTCTCAGCACAGGAGCGTCCCCACCCTTGGTTGAACTGCTTTGGGACATCCCCAAGGTCAACCCTGTGGACCCCCTATGGACCCTGAAGTAGAAAACAAGAGATATGGTAAGAACTTACCTTTGTTATCTCTGTTTCTACGAAGTCCATAGGGTCCACAGGGCGCCCGCCCTGACGCACCTGGCTTCATATGGGCTGTGTTACTGGTCACCGGCTTCCCGTCTCCTTTTCTGTGAGTATGGTTCTAGAGTGTTCCAGTTTTCTCTCTCTTTTTCTCTCCTCCTCCGGCCTTTGGCTACTTACAATCTGAGGTGCCTCTGGCTGGGGGGCGGGGTTATAGGGAGAGTGGACCCAAGTGCATCCTGGGAGCTAAAAGCTTTAACTGCGTGGTGCCCGGATTTGGTTCCCAACCTATACCCCCAAGGTCAACCCTGTGGACCCTATGGACTTCGTAGAAACAGAGATAACAAAGGTAAGTTCTTACCATATCTCTTGTTTTTATCTTTGCATTCCTGACATTTTCCTCGCTCTATTTCCCGTAATAATCAGGCTAGCTAGTGAAGTTTGCTTGTACCTTGCTATTAAAGTTGTAAGTAATTAGCACAAAATTTGTTTTAACCTCCAGATTCTCAGGAAAATCCGGGAAGCAAAAAAGCGCCCTGTGCCCCCACCGCGCAGAGCTCGGATCCGTCGCACCAGCTCCCGCCGTTCTGGATACGCCTTCTCCCACCAACAGGGCTATGGGGACCTTATCACATCAGGCAGGAACTTCCGGAACAAGTTACACTTCCCCCAAACAGGAAAGTTTTCTCCCAACGAGAGGAATCGGAGCTACGAGTAAAAGCAAAATGGAGACCAGCAGGCCTAGCCAGGATAGTGTCAATGTCCGCACCCCGGGGCAGGTCAAAAGAAGGAGTGTGGGTTGCTTTCCAACTTTTGCCCTGACCAAGCCTCCTCCGGGTGGTAGAGACTGGACGCAGAGCCATACAGCCTGGCAGCATCCATTTGGATGCCGTGCGGCGGCCATCTTAGATCTGGGACTGTTGTTGGGCAGCAGCTGTTTACTAAATTTCTGAACTATTTATCTGTGCCAAATCTATATCACAGGGAGCTACGAATCTCCAAAGGACTCTTTTACAGGATTTAAGTTCAATTCAAATATCGTTAAACCTGCGTTGCACTTGGATTCACCTGTGGCCTTTCTGATTTTACAGAAAACCGTTTTACGTGTTTTATTATTATTATGATTCTCCAGATTAAAGGAGGAGGAATTCCGTGTACCTACGTCACCACATATGGGAATACCGTGTACCTACATCACCACAAATGGGAATACCTTGTACCTACGTAACCACAAATGGGAATACCGTGTACCTACATCACCACAAATGGGAATACAGTGTACCTACATCACCACAAATGGGAATACCGTGTACCTACGTCACCACAAATGGGAATACCGTGTACCTACATCACCACAAATGGGAATACCGTGTACCTACGTCACCACAAATGGGAATACCGTGTACCTACGTCACCACAAATGGGAATACAGTGTACCTACATCACCACAAATGGGAATACAGTGTACCTACATCACCACAAATGGGATTCCGAGTCTTTTTGTGTATATTTACTTTCTTTATAAGCACTGTACAAATTATCAACAGGAGAGAATCGGCGAGGGTGGAAAAACCTGACAGCGCTGGGTCTCATCCACTCATCGTTAGCGGTATTCCACATGTGAGGTGCTTTCCTGAGGAGAACTGGTGATGCCCATATTGTTTATGTCTCACGTATGTCCATCCTGTGTTTAATGATGTCAATTAGCAAGAAAAGTCAAGTCAGAGACATATATAAAGGATCTATTAGGGGTCTATTTACTAAGCCTTGGATGGAAATAAAGTACCAGCCAATCAGCTCCTAACTGCCATGTCACAGGCTGTGTTTGAAAAATGACAGTTAGGAGCTGGTTGGCTGGTACTTTATCTCTGTGCACTTTATCTCCACCCAAGGCTTAGTAAATAGACTCCTAAGACCTCCGAGAGATTTCATCATGCCTTCTATAGAGTAAAGCCGCATAGAAACTTACCGATATCATTCATGGAGCATATCGTTAAGTGTTTCCCCTGCATTGCCGGGCTCAGTGTCGTTAACTACATCATTCAGTGACGGCAGCCGCCCTCATCCCCGTACTTGCAGAATCTGAGGATATCGCCAGGGTGCCCTGCAAGTACAGGCAATTAAAGACATCGTTACCGATCCATGGGAGCGTGCATCGTTAACGATGTTTTGCATACACACTGGACAATATTGAACGCGATGAACGATAACGATATCAGTATTGTTCATATCGTCTACGGTGTATGCGCCATTAGAGTCTCCTCTACATTCCTACTGTCATAGGAAGCTTTCCTGTTATTACCAGGCCCCATATATAAGGACCTACATGAGCTGGGATTCGTAGGAGCAAAATGGAAAATAATACACTAAAGTGAGAAGCCCCATCTTCTGTGTATATATGCCAAAGAGGGAATCCGTTCCCGAAACCCCCCCCCCCGTTACCTGCAGCCGATAGACAGGGGGTACCAAACAGGGAGGTATAGTATACACTACATATAGCACAAAAACATGGGCGGCTCTGACAAACCTTTATTATAGGAACTGTGACCATGCGATTAGATCGTTATAACGACTACAGAGTTACAGATGTGTCCTCGTACACCTAGCGTCTATACGCCATACGGAGCGAGATGCCCGGCGCCCCTGAGACGCTCCGAGAGGAGCAGCGTATTGTAGTTTTCTTTACATTTTGCGTCTTAGGGCCATATTCAATTAGGTGGGGAAAGTCCCGTACTTTTCGTAGTCCGGACTTTTCACCAACATCGCTGGTTTTCCATGCGAAAAAGTATCGCGCTCGCCCCCGCTTATCCCCGTATTCAATTAGAAATCGGCGAAAATGGGACCCGGCGAATTCGGACCTGCCAAAAAGTGCTGTCAGATTTGGGGAAATTGGCCTGACACCCCCCAAAAGATGCCCTGACATTGGGGATCACTATATATACCCCCAAATAGCCCTGCTGGAAGGTATTTGGGGTACTCAAATGATCTCAATAGCTGCTAATTAGCGTCTTTGCGGAAGTGGTGAAGGATAGCGTTTAGCAGGTAGTCCCAGCAAATTTGGGGTACATAAAAATGGGCGCTAGTATATTTTAAAGTGATGTTTTAAAAAACTTAAAAAATCCACCTGCTGCAAACACCAGCAATCCTAAAAACACCTGGGGCGTACATGGGGAACCCCCTGGAGTCTATTTAGCTAGTTTTTAGGTTTGTCCCCCAACTTTGTACTTTTTCGCCTCCTTTTTCAAAGTGATTTTTTGGGGTGTTCTTAAGTATTCTTTAAAGTTTTTTTTACACAGTTTACCTTTGGAGGACTGTCCCAAGCGTGCTGGGTGGTTCCTGTAACTTTGCACCCCAAAACCCCAATACTGCACTCTTTATCGACAGTTTTCATAGGCGAATCTTTTACGCCTATTCCAATGCATTGAGCTTCCGCACCGGCGAAAAGTCTTTGGAATTTAATACGGGGATAAGTTTTCGCCTGGTGACATACCGTCACCAGCGATACTTTTCCGCAGAAACTGACTTTTCGGACCTAATTGAATACGGCCCTTAGTCGCATCGCAGACGCAGCAAAACACCACTCAGTGTACTAAAGACGCTGGGCTGCGGCTGTAACCGCACAGGGATTAGGGCCTCATTTATCAACGAGTTTTATCACTCACAGTGGGGGGAATTCAATTCAGCGTGATGTAGAATAGTGACAGGACGGAGCTCCCGCAGCTATTCAATTCAATGCGCTGTTTAGGAACGCAAAGGATTTCTCCTCGCACCCCCCTGGGGATGCGAGGAGAAATATGACCAAAGTGCCGGATGCGCAGCTGTTTTTCTGCACAGCGCAGAGTTAACAGCCGCGCGCTCTACACTTTGGTCAGAGAATGCCGGTTATCACGCCTTAACACCCTTGTTAAGGCACGATAACCGTCATTCTCCGACCGCACAGCGCACTGAATTGAATAGCTCTGGGAGCTTGCTCCCGGCGCAATTCAATTTGCGTTGAATTGAGTCACCCCCAGAGAGTGATAAAACTTGTTGCGTATGATAAATTGTGCTCCAGCCAATCAGCTCCTAACTGTCATTATTCAAACAGACGCACCTGTATATAGCTGTATATTTCTCCTTATATGGGATCTCCGGGCCTGATTCAGAGCCGGACGCTCTGACCAGAGCACTCACTCTGAATCAGGGCCCTCCTACCTCAACTTGGAGAGGCCTCTTGGACGCTCGCATAGCTATGGGTTACCACCCACAGCTTATGCGAGCGTTCATGATGATGGTCGCGATGGTCAAGACCATCGCGACCATCGGGCTTGCGACGAGACCCTGCGGTAGGGTCTCGCTGCCGCAAGCCCTGGAGTGACTTTGGTTCTATCAGAGCTAAAATCACTCCCACTGACATCACTACTGATGTCAGTGGAAGCCACGCCCCTGGCACGCCCACCAAAGGGGACGTGCTGTCAGTCACCATCGACAGCACGCCCCCTTTGGTGCGAGACTCCGAGCGACGGCTACCCCGTTGCTCGCCGGGTCTCGCGCATGCACACAACGGAGCTCCCTCCGTTGTGCGCATACGCATTACGGCACCATCGACCCGCCTGCGAGCGTCCTGCGCTCGCGAGTGGGTCTGAATTAGGCCCTCCATGCAATACTGATTGTGCTCATCATGCTAGCTGGGTGCTAAGACTCACTGCAATTACTCCTAAAGCTGCATACACACACAAGTATTTTTTTTTTTGATTATCGTTAAACAATATCGTTTAACGATAATCGTTTGAAAAAATCGTTCACTTTCTGAGTCAAACGATGAACGATAATCGTTCATGCGCGTTCACGTTTGTAGTTCAGTCAGACTTGTCAACTCAACGATTTTCATTAAGGGAATATGCAAAAATCGTTTGTAGTTCATAAAAATCGTTCATTACACTTTAAAAAATCTGACAGATAATCGTTCATAAAATCGTTGGTAACAGAATCGTTGTGTGTGTGTATGCAGCTTTATACCTGATATAGGACTTTTTCCTCAAATTGTCTATTGAAAGTTCAAAACAAACTTGCTGAGAATAACTGACCATCGGTAACCATGGAAACGCGCTGTCCCTTGCTTGTTTCTATGGTTACAGTTGTTGCCCTGGAAAGCCAGTCACTCCGTGAGAAGTCAGCGCATGGCGTTCTCTGCGTTCTCTGGGAACTTATTTCAGCTCGCATTCCGGTTTCTCCTTTATTCAGTCAGATTTTGGCCGCGTGACTCTTCCTCCATTTTACTAGTCAGAAAATAGAATTTCACTATGTGGAATAAAATGATGTTAAATGAAGACACATTGGGGAGAAGGGTTTATATATATATAATAAACTAATGTTTGGAACAGCCCTTCTGTAGCTGAAGTTAATGCATCTTGCTGCTAAACACATGGGGATTTATATATATATATTGAGTTTTCTAAACCTCTGAAACCCCCAGCACTAGTTTGCACGGCCCAACCTTACACCACCTCCGTATGTACTTGTAATTCAGGAGCAGCTATTTATCATTTCTTGTTATCAGATCATACGGTCATCTCAGTGCCTGGCCAGCACTTACTGGTAATACTGTTATAGCTAACCCAATGGTTAAACCTAACACACTCCCTAATTAGCACAAGGATATCCTAAAGGTCTGGCCTGCTAGGATTTCCATGAAAACTGGTTTGTAAGCCCCGGACATGGCGCACAGTTCATGTTCTCCCAAAATAATCAGGAATACCCGAACGCCATTGTGATAATTATTGTAATTCTGGTGTCATGTGATCTACTTCTAATCACCAGCTAAAGGTAGTGGTACACAGGACAATCCTCTGCCCAACACCTGGCTCCTGGATTTGGGCATTGAAAGTATGGGATGCTTTAACCTCTTCAGTGACATTTGGAGGTCTGTGTAACAGACTGACCAACATCCATAATCAGAGGAGCATCACTAGGTGGTTTCCTACCCATCCTGGAGGCTGCCATTTTGTGGGCTCAGCCAGTCTGTCAATGAAACCTTCTGCGCTTGACCAAATGTATTGGTGCATTAGGAATGGGGGACATTACTGAGGTGCTGGGTTTTTGTGTTACCACTGGACCCTCATCATTTCATACGTACTGCAATCCCATGGAGACTGGTAAAGACCACAAAATGGCTGCCTCCCCAAACTACATTCATAATATGATTTGATTCCTTTGGATGAGAGATAACTCACTTGTATTTTATATCAGGGGTATAAATGCAGGTGCACCGTATGGTTACTGGGACCCCCCTTCTCTCCCATTATTACCAGTGGGTTCAGCAGAACCATTGCACTAAACATGCTGCATCATACGTCTACTGTACAATCTGGGGCACAGAGGAATATTAAAATAAATAACAGTCACAAAGTGCACTTACAGGCAGCCATTTTGTGGGCTGCATTAAATTCGAGAAAATGTGACCAATAGCTTCATTTGGAAGCAAGTAATAATTCCCACTCACGTTACGGGATGGATTTGCCTAAATATTTGTTCAGGCCACAAATTGGCCACTTCCGTGGTGCGTTCTGCAACAATTTGTTTTACTAACCTTGAAAAAACATTATCTGTCATATATTTGTTTCCTATCTTTGTAATAATTGTATAAAGCTGTTTTTCACAGACAAATAAATGACTTAATATTCTTAATGTCTTATTATTTGGTGTCAATGGCATTGTTTTATGTTATATTGTATGTTTTGTATGTACCTCTGACAAACCTCTATAGACCTCTGGCAAACCTCTATAGACCTCTGGCAAACCTCTATAGACCTCTGGCAAACCTCTATAGACCTCTGACAAACCTCCATAGACCTCTGACAAACCTCCATAGACCTCTGACAAACCTCTATAGACCTGTGACAAACCTCCATAGACCTCTGACAAACCTCTATAGACCTGTGACAAACCCTCATAGACCTCTGACAAACCTCTATAGACCTGTGACAAACCTTCATAGACCTCTGACAAACCTCCATAGACCTGTGACAAACCCTCATGGACCTCTGACAAACCTCTATAGACCTGTGACAAACCTCTATAGACCTGTGACAAACCCTCATAGACCTGTGACAAACCTCTATAGACCTGTGACAAACCTCTATAGACCTCTGACAAACCTCTATAGACCTGTGACAAACCTCTATAGACCTCTGACAAACCTCTATAGACCTCTGACAAACCTCTATAGACCTCTGACAAACCCTCATAGACCTCTGACAAACCTCTATAGACCTCTGACAAACCTCTATAGACCTCTGACAAACCCTTATAGACCTGTGACAAACCTCTATAGACCTGTGACAAACCTCTATAGACCTGTGACAAACCTCTATAGACCTGTGACAAACCTCTATAGACCTGTGACAAACCTCTATAGACCTGTGACAAACCTCTATAGACCTGTGACAAACCTCTATAGACCTGTGACAAACCCTCATAGACCTCTGACAAACCTCCGTAGACCTCTGACAAACCTCCGTAGACCTCTGACAAACCTCCGTAGACCTCTGACAAACCTCCGTAGACCTCTGACAAACCTCCGTAGACCTCTCTGACAAACCTCCGTAGACCTCTGACAAACCTCCGTAGACCTCTGACAAACCTCCGTAGACCTCTGACAAACCTCCGTAGACCTCTGACAAACCTCCGTAGACCTCTGACAAACCTCCGTAGACCTCTGACAAACCTCCGTAGACCTCTGACAAACCTCCGTAGACCTCTGACAAACCTCCGTAGACCTCTGACAAACCTCCGTAGACCTCTGACAAACCTCCGTAGACCTCTGACAAACCTCCGTAGACCTCTGACAAACCTCCGTAGACCTCTGACAAACCTCCGTAGACCTCTGACAAACCTCCGTAGACCTCTGACAAACCTCCGTAGACCTCTGACAAACCTCCGTAGACCTCTGACAAACCTCCGTAGACCTCTGACAAACCCTCATGGACCTCTGACAAACCTCCATAGACCTGTGACAAACCTTCATAGACCTCTGACAAACCTCCATAGACCTGTGACAAACCCTCATGGACCTCTGACAAACCTCTATAGACCTGTGACAAACCTCTATAGACCTGTGACAAACCCTCATAGACCTGTGACAAACCTCTATAGACCTGTGACAAACCCTCATAGACCTGTGACAAACCTCTATAGACCTGTGACAAACCTCTATAGACCTGTGACAAACCTCTATAGACCTGTGACAAACCTCTATAGACCTGTGACAAACCCTCATAGACCTCTGACAAACCCTCGTAGACCTCTGACAAACCCTCATAGACCTCTGACAAACCCTCGTAGACCTCTGACAAACCCTCGTAGACCTCTGACAAACCTCCGTAGACCTCTGACAAACCTCCGTAGACCTCTGACAAACCTCCGTAGACCTCTGACAAACCTCCGTAGACCTCTGACAAACCTCCGTAGACCTCTGACAAACCTCCGTAGACCTCTGACAAACCCTCATAGAATCTGTGCACATCTCTATCCTGTGATCCCCGTGCTGCTGTGAGACTACATATCCCAGCATGCCCTGCCTCAGTTTTAGCAAGTCTTAACAGTTGTATAGCATTGTCACCTAGCATGGTAAAAGCGTGCATAATGTTCTGGGTGATCTTATTCTTTAATAATACTTCCCATTTAATAGAACAGTAATAACATTAATATTACATGCAATTATAAATACACACATTATAAAACACGCACGCTGTGTATCACTTAGTGCATGTGTAAAATATTCTTCGCTTTCGACCAGTACAATTCCTATTGTAATGTGCTCTCCTCACAAGACGGTGGCGCTGTTGCTATTAATATCTACGTATATCAATTTATTTTATTTTTGTCAAATAAAACTGTAGGTACAACCGTCACTAGATTAAGGCAATATTCCCTATTGCAAAAGTATAATTAATATTTTTGACAGTTACCATATATTTATTTTAAGAACCAGCTGATTATATACACTTGAAGTTACAGAATATGATAATAGGATTGCACAAAATACAGTATTTGAGCACAACATCTGCATCATTGTTATTATAATGCAATCGTATTTAAAGGGATTGAATGTTGAAATCCTGAACCAAGTCCACTGAAATGAAATCATGTAAGAAAACTCCTTTCTGACTATGATATGAGGGGAGGGGGAGGGGGCATTTGTCTTCAGGCGGCCACATCGCTGTGTGAGCAATAAGTGAGATGACATTTCCTATTTAGATCATCGCTCACATATGCTGCACTATTTAAAGTAACAGCAATTCCCCGCTGAATATATATTTTCCATTGAAAATAATGGGCTCATTAAGGGGGAGGTGGTTCAAGCCTTGGAGAGAGATAAAGTGTAGAGATTGCCCAAAGCGACCAATCAGCTTCTGTCATGTTATAGACTGTTCTAGATAAATGTCAGTTAGAAGCTGGTTGGTTACCAGGGGCGCCGAGAGGGGGGGGGGAGCGGGTATTATATGCCCGCGATCCCTTCTCCCTCCATCACAGCAGTCTCCTATGCCTGTGGGGGGGGAGCGATCACACTGATCGCGCCCCCCCTGGCTTTGCGCCGGGCTGAGTGGCTCACAGCGCCCCCCTCCCCAGCACACGGCGCCACACAAGGGTTGTTTATTTTTTTTAAGTTCAAGGGGGCATGACCACGCCTCCCGCGATTGGGCCACGCCCCCTTTTCACCTGGGCCCGGCACGGCTCTCTACGCCCCTGTTGGTTGCCATGTTCAACGGCTCCACTTTACCTCTCTCCAAGGTTTGATACATCTCCCCTTAAATGACTAAAGTAATGGGCTCATTAAATGTCTCTATTGGAAGTAATGGTTCCATTGGATGTGATGGCCCCACTAACCCCATTAAAAAGTGATGACTCCATGACTGCAATGCTACTTTGGGAGGATAAGGGCACTGACAAACACTTCAAGGTTTTTTTTTAAGTGGCTTAAATGATATAAAAGAACAGTTTTTGTGCAGTTTTGGGTGAAAGATATGAAATGGTCGCCCGGACGGACGCTTGTTGGTAAAGGTCTGTACGTACATATCACATATACCAGCACACAGTAATAGGTTACAGCGGGCCTGTTTCAGAGTGATGCGTTAATGCCGATGTGACCGCGTCTGAAGTCTAATGCCACAGCCGAGGAGATTTGAACAAAGACACCCACAGACTGTGGTGTTTAAAGACGCACCGCCTGTCACACCAACGGACACTGCATCAGCGCTATGAAGGCGCAGAATGTCCGGCTGAACATGGCCAGCGAAATCAGTGCAACCTCAGGAAGACGCAGTCAGTGACCGCGACATGCCTGCGCCTGGCTTGCCGCCTTCTGTTACCCTGCAGGAACGCCCAATGAAATTGCCTCTGTGTGTCCAAATTCGCTCGGTGTCCCCCTGGGGCAGCCATCTAAATGCGGGCACAGTGCGACTCGGACCAAACATTGGGGGAGATGTACTAAGCTTTAGAAAGTGATAAACTACCAGCCACTCAGCTCCTAACTGCCATGTTACAGGCTCTGGCCCCCATTTACCAATGAAGCATAACCCCTTTTGCGCTCGCTAAAGGGGTTGTGTCCTCATTTCTGCATTTAACAAACAGCGGTAATCTAAGATCACCGATGTTTGTCACAGCATCACTATCGGCATCTTTTAGATGGCGAGTGCGATGTGGTCCCCATTGCCGGCAATGGAGACCCGGCGGTGCCTTTCTGGCTTCAGCGAAGTCTTCCAGGCACTACCGGGTCCCCATAACACCGGAGCCCCGTCGCTGGCAGCATTAGGCCAGCAGAGGACCTCACCGAGGACTTCGCGGGACCTCGCTGGAGGGATAAGTATTGGTAAATACCAGTACATTTTTTGTTAGTATCACAGTGATACTAAATGAAAAATTCCGCTGGTATTTGCCTTCGTTGGTAAACGGGGACCTGTGTTTGAAAAATGACAGGAGCTGATTGGTTGGTAGTTTATCACTCACCAATTGACCACTTTCCAAAGCTTAGTACATCTGCTCCACAGACTGAAAACAATGGCCGCTTTCATGTCACATCGCCGCTGTGGCCACCTCTGAATTAGCCCCCTCCGCCGTATTGTAAACCACAGACTGATCAACAGTAATTGTGGACAAGCAGCCCTTAGCCAGAGGTGGTTAAATCATATTGACTGAGGTACTAATTAAATCACCTGTGCTCAACCATGGATATCTCTAAAACCTGGACTGTTGGGGAGCCTTCAGGACTGTGATTGGGAACCTCTGCATTAGCCAAACTCCATACTGCATTAACCATTTCCCCGCTGAGCCTTTTTCTCACCCCACTCATATTTATTTGGATCATTAGCGTCTCTCTTCGTATTCCTAGGACAGAGGTTCCCAATCATGGTCCTCAAGGCTCCCCAACAGTTCAGGTTTTGGAGATATCCATGGTTGAGCACAGGTGGTTAAATCAAATTGCCTGAGGCACTAATTAAGTCACCTATGCTCAACCATGGATATCTCTAACACCTGAACTGTTGGGGAGCCTTGAGGACAGCGTTTTAGGAACCTCTGTCCTAGGACATTTCTTGCCATGATAGACATGAGATATATTTACCAGTCTTATTTCTGATCCAGGAAAGAATGAAGTCCAGCTGTGCGGTCACCACCAACAAAGGAAAGTCTGAAATTACCAAATTAATCCTTTATTAAACAAAAACAGCAAACGTAATACAATATAATGAAACAGTTCAATAGAGGAATCTTATACTTGGGGTTTTTAATTATTTCTGGTCCAGACAGCGTCTGACCTCTAGGGAAATGAGCACAGCAATAGGTGATATCAGGACCCCGAGGACTCCTGTTTCTAGCTCCATCTGGCCATCTAGGGGTCCGCAGGTCCTATGCGGGTGCAGGAGCTTATTGTGTATGGGTACCTATTACTTCTTGCAATACCTTGAGATGACACTTGGGGTCATCAGTGCACCTCCCAACCTCCGCTGCCTGGGGACCCAATTCTCTCTCCTGCCCTTAAATAACTGTTGGAGGAAACTGGTTAACTGGCTTCCACAAATTATTATTATTTTGGGGGGTTATTATGCATTAGACGCCCCTGTCCAGCTACAGGAGCTAGAGGAACAGTTGGTGAAGAGTATCCAACTGTTACCTTATGTCGGCCAACAGGCACCAATATTTATTTATTAACAGGTTTTTACATAGCGCAGATATATTCCACAGGGGATATTTCAGTCTGTCATCTCAGTCCCTGCCCAGAGGAGCTTACAATCTACATTCCCTATCACATGGACACACATTCACATACACACATATAAACCACGGTTATGTTTTTTTTTCAGAAGCCAATTAACCTGCCAGTATGCTTTCAAAGCGTGGGCGGAAACACACCCAAAGATGGAGAGTACATACAAAATCCACACAGATAGTGCCTTAGGTTAGGAAAGTAATCTGGAGTGTGTTTTTCCAGCGCCCAATTAGTTGTGCCTCTCTCCCATTGGTGCAAAACATTCCCTCCATGTGTCAGATGTATAGTAGCGCCTCACCCCAGGGCTCTCACAGGTGCTGGGAGATCTCCCAAACTCCTGAGAGTGTAATACTCCTGGAGAGCACGTACCTTCCACATTGTGACATGGAGCAACATGTGTCATCAAGCCCCGCCCACCTCACTAAGCACCAGTGGCACTCGAGGGGTGACACACTTGATCCCACCCTCGCCATGGGGTGGGAGGGGCTTAATGATATGATTGCTCCACCTCTTTTATGATGAATCATCCAAGTAGGTAAAGCAGTAGGGTGGGCCCAGAGCAGATCCATGCACAATAGCTTAAGGGTCGGTCGCTTACCTGCCGCCCTGAGCCAGGCCGTGATGGCTTTTTTTTTTTTTATCTAGACACGAAGGTTACAGACAAATAAACGCTGCCGGACAGTTTCCATTTAATGCAGTAATTATACCTGAGCGGAAAGTCCATCTTATATATAAAATTCATTGGGTTGTCTGTCTGTCTGTCTGTCCGGTTATGCATTCGGACACCCATGAACCGATTTGGATGAAACCAATGCGAGGTGGTCTAGTTGGATCCTGGTCAGATTTTAGGGGGTTAGGGTCTTGGTCGGACCTCCCGTTGGTGTACACTGGGCAGAACTATGACCCGGGAGTTTGTTCTGGGCCTTCCACTGGATGGATTTGGAAGAAAACTTTGCAGAGTGGTAACATTGGATCTCAGAAGACATGCTAGGGGGGTTGAGATCCTGGTCGGACCTCCCATTGGTGTACACTGGCCCGAAATTTGACCCTAGGACACTATCTGGGCCTTCCACTGGATGGATTTGGATGAAAACTTCACAGAGGGGTGACAATTGGGCTGGGATGCCTGCGGAACATTCTTTGGGGGTAAATTTACTAAAGTGAGAGTTTTTAGAAGTGAGTTTTAGAAGAGATGTTGCCCATAGCAACCAATCAGATTCTAGCTATTATCTTCTAGAAGGTGCTAGTTAAATGTTAAGTAGAATCAGATTCTAAAACTCACTTCTAAAAACTCTCACTTTAGTAAATGTAACCCTTACAGTGCTAGGGGGATCCTGTGTCTGATGCCACTCTGGCATCAGCTGGGTGACCTGTAATAAGCATACCCGCTGTGCCCAAACTGCTATTATGCTGATTGTGTCATCCTCTCACTATGGCCGGGATGTACTAAGGTTGCGGTGACCATTCCGCCAGTCACCGCAACCGTACTAATTGCATATGTACGAACATATGCGATTAGTATCGCAAAGGACAGCCCTTGCGATAAGAGCTGCCCATTGCGAAGCAGCCGACGCCGGGTGACGGGGTCTCCGTGGGACCCCGCCCCCTCCAAGCCCCGGGAGCTTCCTGCTGGTCACATGTGCAGGAAGCCCCGGGCTCCTCCTCCTCCTCCTCCCTGCACCCGGAAGATTAGGAGGAGGAGGCGGAGGACGCAGGAGGAGCGCGGGCCGGCGACCATGGAGAGCAGGTGAGTGGGGGCCAGCGCTGGGTGACAGAGGGGCGGCAAGGCGGCGGCGGGGTTCGGTAAGACGCCCATAGGCTTCTATAGGGTAATGCCAGGTGTTTCTGGCGTTACCCTCTGCACCGATAAAAGTGCGGCCGGGGCGTAGTACATATGGAAATGCAGTAAAAACCCCGAAATTTTTCCTTTAGTACATCCCGGCCTATGCAAGTTAAGGTCCTGCTATTTAAGAGAGTACTTCATTAGACATTTGAGTAGGGTGTCGGCACACGCAGAGGCACTGGGATCTCAGGTAATGCCTTTCTTGTCTTTCCCCAAATTCCATCCCAACTGAGAACACTACAACCTCCCACCTATACAAGTCACCTGGTGCCAGAAACGCGTCAGTATCTGCCGGAGAAATGAGCCAGTGACTCTGCGTCAGTAACTGTGACCTTCCATCAGTCCCCTGTGTGACAAATGAAATAATGACACTAATGAAAGACGTACAGAGGCCAGATTCATCTTTATTATTTCACTACTAGAATGCCCGTCTCCCCCGGACCCTCGCTAGTGGGTACATATCACAGTAGTAATGTGCATTTCTGCAGAGTATAGCCAGTAGCCCATGTTGTATGTAGGATGTCTTATAACACCCCAGTGTTGCTCATAGATGCATCATCTTCTGGGAATACAATATCTGTGTAATACACACGTGACGTTATTATATGAATCATCTGTGTAAGCAGCGAGTTCTGATTTCATCAGTTCAGTATGCATTAGGAATATTGTATATCATAAGGGTTATATATAACCCCTGCCGTACATTATTGCAGTGTTTGTGCCATGGAGGTGACGCTCTTTATATAGAGGGTCGTGTGAAATACAAACCAGCTTTAGCTGCTAGCAATGGGCATCATTGTTCTCTGTAGAGAAAGCACACAATGGGCCAGGCTGTGTGCACACGTACTCAGTGCTTCTGGCCTGGCTGCTGCTGGGTCCGCTAGGCCTCAGCCCTGAGACCCGGCCGACTCCCTACACCAGAAACGTCTGGAATGTGGCTGCTCTCAGTGACTTCCACAAATAAACACATATTTCTGGAATGTTTGAGGGAATTTTTCCAAAGCCTGTCAGGAAAACCCTCCCTTCCTGTATTTGTCTCAGCCGGGCTGCCTGTGACTGAGGAGAAGAGCGAGGTCCTCAGAAGCAGCAGGTCTGTGGCCAGGGCCAGATTAACAATCGGGCGAATGGAGCTACAGCTCCAGGCCTCCACATAAAAATAGGCCCATTGTCATGACAACATGATGTTGACTGGCCATCTGCTCTCCACAAGGTCAGCCATAAATAAGTAGTAAAATTGTGTTTCTGTTTACCTCACAAAATTAAGCTTTTATTTTTTTTATATATTTTTATGGAGACATTGGGGCTGATAGTATAGGGGGTACACGCCCACATGGCGCTGGCCACACCCACACAGCACTGGTCACACCTCCTCTGCTTCTCACAATAGCATAGTTGCCTACCTTTAATACTCTCTTCCCGGGAGAAGCCCCGGTAAGAGAAGCAGCAGGGGGCCGACGGGGGCGGGGCTTGACGATTCACACCATTAAGCCCCGCCCCTCACGGTAAAATTGCCGCATTTGAGTACAATTTACATAGGGGGCGGGTCCAAATGCTGTGATTCATGCAGAAACACGGTTTAAGCCCCACCCCCTTCACGGAGACCCGCGATCGCCGCGGGTATTCTCCTCATTCTGCCCACTTCACTAGGAAGTGGGCAGAATGCGGGAGAAATGCCTACCTTCCGGGGGTGCGGCAGGTTACACGGAAAATCGGGAGCCTCCCGCGAAAACCGGGAGGGTAGGCATGTATCCATAATAGGCCCTTGGTCATTTTCAGCTCCAGGCCCATGTGGCCCTCAATCCGGCCCTGTCTGTGGCTCGCGCCTCGCTGACGTCACCAGCGCCCGGTGACCGCTGACAGGTATTGGCTCAGCTCACAAGGTGGCAATCTCCTCATGTGGCATGATTTCTGAAAACCTGTTGTTTATTAGCAGTTATGTACATGGCGCACACATTACACAGCGCTTTACAGAGAACATTTCAGTCATTCACACCTGTCCCTGCCCAATGGAGCTTACACACACAATCTATTCCCTATCTCATCAACGCTAGGGTAAGTTTTTGTGTCAGAAGCCAATTAACCCTCCAGTGTGATATATTTGTGGAAGTGTGGGAGAAAACCAGAGAACATCCACACAAACATGTGGAGAACATACAAACTCCACACAGGAAAGACCTTGGTCAGGAACTGAACTCATTACCTCAGGGCTGTAAGGCAGTGATGCTAACCACTACTCCAATCACAATATAGATATCTAATGTCCTCTCAATGAAACAGCAGACCACATTTAAAAAATAAATCCCTTATGAAATTGGCAGTCATCTAGCTACAATTGGTAAAAACAGAGATTTCTCTGTGTTTATGGTGACTGCCGGTGGTGTTATATTGTAACGCTGCAATACCTGATCTGTTCTCGCCATCTCAAGATGGTGGTAATGCCTGAAAATCATTGAAAAAAAATGCTTTATTATTTTAAAACATTTTCCTAATTTTTAACATTTTAAATATATATTTAGATATATCCTATTAATAAGTCAAACTAAAAGGCTAACCAGTGCGCACGTGTGTTTATGCAGAGACTGGCCTTGTAAAAAGCTAAAGTAACCCTTACCCCTCAGCCTGTCACTTTCTGCTGCCTTTATTCCCCTCCTCACATCATATCACTGCCCCTGTCACATGCAGCCCTGTCCTCACTAACACATCACTCATCTCCTGACATACTCTGTGCTGCTGGGGACCCTGCTCCTCCCACTATACAACTCTCAGTCTGTGGCTTCCTGCTGCCTCCATTCCCCTCCTCACATCATGTCACTGCCCCTGTCACATGCAGCCCTGTCCTCACTAACACATCACTCATCTCCTGATATACTCTGTGCTGCTGGGGAACCTGCTCCTCCCACTATATAACTCTCAGTCTGTAACTTCCTGCTGCCTCCATTCCCCTCCTCACATCATGTCACTGCCCCTGTCACATGCAGCCCTGTCCTCACTAACACATCACTCATCTCCTGATATACTCTGTGCTGCTGGGGACCCAGCTCCTCCCACTATATAACTCTCAGTCTGTGACTTCCTGCTGCCTCCATTCCCCTCCTCACATCATGTCACATGCAGCCCTGTCCTCACTAACACATCACTCATCTCCTGATATACTCTGTGCTGCTGGGGACCCTGCTCCTCCCACTATATAACTCTCAGTCTGTGTACTTCCTGCTGCCTCCATTCCCCTCCTCACATCATGTCACTGCCCCTGTCACATGCAGCCCTGTCCTCACTAACAGTCCCGCGAGTGGGGGTAGTTAGGGAAGCATTTGATGCGGAATAGATGACTGGGGATGTGCTGTGAGGAGTGGGCAGCCAGGGGGGGAGGGCATAGCGGCGATGGTGGTGCGATCATGTCAACGCAGCCCTACCCCCTGCTATACAATGCTGAGATTACTGGTATTGTAAAGCAGGGATCAGGGCTACGATGACGCAATTTGCACGAATTGCATCATCGGATACGCCGGACCGGCCACTTTCACTACTTAAGTGGGAGGCTGCGGAGCGGACGGGGGGCTGCGGGGTGGACGGGAGGCTGCGGAGCAGATGGGAGGCTGCGGGGCGGGTGGAAGGTTATTTTTCATGGCTTGCGCCTGGACCGAGAGACTTGCCTTGTCTTGTGGGTGGCCCAGGCCCACCACCTGATTTTTGAAAGCCTCCCGGCCATTCTGGGAGAGTCGGGAAGTATGTATAAAGTCCACCTGTTGGTAGGTATAGCAATGGGGACTAGATTCACCATTGATGTTGAACATCACCTTCAGTGTATATGCACAGTTAAACCATCAATGGTTCCGGCAGTTCTGCCAATTTTTTCTAAAAAAATGTTTTAAAACCATCAACCATCAATGCCCGACCCCAACCTGAAATCATTTGTAATGCTGTGAATGATGATCTAGTTTACTACAAATGAGCAGGAGATTAATAATACAGGCGCATAATGTACATAGGGTCACTGTGTGACTGGATACAGTGTATGGTCCCAGCTTCCTCTGTGTACATAGGGTCACTGTGTGACTGGATACAGTGTATGGTCCCAGCTTCCTCTGTGTACATAGGGTCACTGTGTGACTGGATACAGTGTAGGGTCCCAGCTTCCTCTGTGTACATAGGGTCACTGTGTGTCTGGATACAGTGTACGGTCCCAGCCTCCTCTGTGTACATAGGGTCACTGTGTGACTGGATACAGTGTATGGTCCCAGCTTCCTCTGTGTACATAGGGTCACTGTGTGACTGGATACAGTGTATGGTCTCAGCTTCCTCTGTGTACATAGGGTCACTGTGTGACTGGATACAGTGTATAGTCCCAGCTTCCTCTGTGTACATAGGGTCACTGTGTGACTGGATACATTGTATGGTCCCAGCTTCTTCTGTGTACATAGGGTCACTGTGTGACTGGATACATTGTATGGTCCCATCTTTCTCTGTGTACATAGGGTCACTGTGTGACTGGGTACAGTATGGTCCCAGCTTCCTCTGTGTACATAGGGTCACTGTGTGACTGGATACAGCGTATGGTCCCAGCTTCCTCTGTGTACATAGGATCACTGTGTGACTGGATACAGTGTATGGTCCCAGCTTCCTCTGTGTACATAGGGTCACTGTGTGACTGGGTACAGTGTAGGGTCCCAGCTTCCTCTGTGTACATAGGGTCACTGTGTGACTGGATACAGTGTATGGTCCCAGCCTCCTCTGTGTACATAGGGTCACTGTGTGACTGGATACAGTGTATGGTCCCAGCTTCCTCTGTGTACATAGGGTCACTGTGTGACTGGATACAGTGTATGGTCTCAGCTTCCTCTGTGTACATAGGGTCACTGTGTGACTGGATACAGTGTATAGTCCCAGCTTCCTCTGTGTACATAGGGTCACTGTGTGACTGGATACAGTGTATGGTCCCAGCTTCTTCTGTGTACATAGGGTCACTGTGTGACTGGATACATTGTATGGTCCCAGCTTTCTCTGTGTACATAGGGTCACTGTGTGACTGGGTACAGTATGGTCCCAGCTTCCTCTGTGTACATAGGGTCACTGTGTGACTGGATACAGCGTATGGTCCCAGCTTCCTCTGTGTACATAGGATCACTGTGTGACTGGATACAGTGTAGGGTCCCAGCTTCCTCTGTGTACATAGGGTCACTGTGTGACTGGATACAGTGTATGGTCCCAGCTTCCTCTGTGTACATAGCGTCACTGTGTTACTGGGTACAGTATGGTCTCAGCTTCCTCTGTGTACATAGGGTCACAGTGTGACTGGATACAGTGTATAGTCCCAGCTTCCTCTGTGTACATAGGGTCACTGTGTGACTGGATACAGTGTATGGTCCCAGCTTCCTCTGTGTACATAGGGTCAGTATGTGACTGCATACGGTGTATGGTCCCAGCTTCGTCTGTGTACATAGGGTCAGTATGTGACTGGATACAGTGTTTGGTCCCAGCTTCCTCTGTGTACATAGGGTCATTGTGTGACTGGATACAGCGTATGGTCCCAGCTTCCTCTGTGTACATAGGGTCACTGTGAGACTGGGTACAGTAAAGTCCCAGCTTCCTCTGTGTACATAGGGTCACTGTGTGACTGGATACAGAGTATGGTCCCAGCTTCCTCTGTGTATATAGGATCACTGTGTGACTGGATACAGAGTATGGTCCCAGCTTCCTCTGTGTACATAGGGTCACTGTGTGACTGGATACAGAGTATGGTCCCAGCTTCCTCTGTGTACATAGGGTCACTGTGTGACTGGATACAGTGTACGGTCCCAGCTTCCTCTGTGTACATAGGATCACTGTGTGACTGGAAACAGTGTACGGTCCCAGCTTCCTCTGTGTACATAGGGACACTGTGTGACTGGATACAGTGTACGGTCCCAGCTTCCTCTGTGTACATAGGGTCACTGTGTGACTGGATACAGTGTACGGTCCCAGCTTCCTCTGTGTACATAGGGTCACTGTGTGACTGGATCCAGTGTACAGTCACAGCTTCCTCTGTGTACATAGGATCACTGTGTGACTGGATACAGCGTATGGTCCCAGCTTCCTCTGTGTACATAGGGTCACTGCGTGACTGGATACAGTGTATGGTCCCAGCTTCCTCTGTGTACATAGGGTCAGTATGTGACTGGATAAAGTGTATGGTCCCAGCTTCCTCTGTGTACATAGGATCACTGGGTGACTGGGTAGGGTATGGTCTCAGCTTCCTCTGTGTACATAGGGTCACTGTGTGACTGGATACAGTGTATAGTCCCAGCTTCCTCTGTGTACATAGGGTCACTGTGTGACTGGATACAGTGTATGGTCCCAGCTTCCTCTGTGTACATAGGGTCACTGTGTGACTGGATACATTGTATGGTCCCAGCTTCCTCTGTGTACATAGGGTCACTGTGTGACTGGATACAGTGTATGGTCCCAGCGTCCTCTGTGTACATAGGGTCACTGTGTGACTGGGTACAGTATGGTCCCAGCTTCCTCTGTGTACATAGGGTCACTGTGTGACTGGATACAGAGTATGGTCCCAGCTGACTTTGTGTACATAGGATCACTGTGTGTCTGGATACAGTGTATGGTCCCAGCTTCCTCTGTGTACATAGGGTCACTGTGTGACTGGATACAGTGTACGGTCCCAGCTTCCTCTGTGTACATAGGGTCACTGTGTGACTGGATACAGTGTACGTTCCCAACTTCCTCTGTGTACATAGGATCACTGTGTGACTGGATACAGTGTACGGTCCCAGCTTCCTCTGTGTACATAGGGTCTCTGTGTGACTGGATACAGTGTACGGTCCCAGCTTCCTCTGTGTACAAAGGATCACTGTGTGACTGGATACAGCGTATGGTCCCAGCTTCCTCTGTGTACATAGGGTCACTGTGTGACTGGATACAGTGTATGGTCCCAGCTTCCTCTATGTACATAGGGTCACTGTGTGACTGGATACAGTGTATGGTCCCAGCTTCCTCTGTGTACATAGGGTCACTGTGTGACTGGGTACAGTATGGTCCCAGCTTCCTCTATGTACATAGGGTCACTGTGTGACAGGATACAGAGTATGGTCCCAGCTTCCTCTGTGTATATAGGATCACTGTGTGACTGGATACAGAGTATGGTCCCAGCTTCCTTTGTGTACATAGGGGCACAGTGTGACTGGATACAGTGTATGGTCCCAGCTTCCTCTGTGTACACAGGGTCACTGTGTGACTGGATACAGTGTACGGTCCCAGCTTCGTCTGTGTACATAGGATCACTGTGTGACTGGATACAGTGTACGGTCCCAGCTTCCTCTGTGTACATAGGGTCACTGTGTGACTGGATACAGTGTACGGTCCCAGCTTCCTCTGTGTACATAGGATCACTGTGTGACTGGATACAGCGTATGGTCCCAGCTTCCTCTGTCTACATAGGGTCACTGTGTGACTGGATACAGTGTATGGTCCCAGCTTCCTCTGTGTACATAGGGTCACTGTGTGACTGGATACAGTGTAGGGTCCCAGCTTCCTCTGTGTACATAGGATCACTGTGTGACTGGGTACAGTATGGTCTCAGCTTCCTCTGTGTACATAGGGTCACTGTGTGACTGGATACAGTGTATAGTACCAGCTTCCTCTGTGTACATAGGGTCACTGTGTGTCTGGATACAGTGTATGGTCCCAGCTTCCTCTGTGTACATAGGGTCACTGTGTGACTGGATACAGTGTACGGTCCCAGCTTCCTCTGTGTACATAGGGTCACTGTGTGACTGGATACAGTGTACGGTCCCAGCTTCCTCTGTGTACAAAGGATCTCTGTGTGACTGGATACAGTGTACGGTCCCAGCTTCCTCTATGTACAAAGGGTCACTGTGTGACTGGATACAGTGTATGGTCCCAGCTTCCTCTATGTACATAGGGTCACTGTGTGACTGGATACAGTGTATGGTCCCAGCTTCCTCTGTGTACATAGGGTCACTGTGTGACTGGGTACAGTATGGTCCCAGCTTCCTCTATGTACATAGGGTCACTGTGTGACTGGATACAGAGTATGGTCCCAGCTTCCTCTGTGTATATAGGATCACTGTGTGACTGGATACAGAGTATGGTCCCAGCTTCCTCTGTGTACATAGGGTCACAGTGTGACTGGATACAGTGTATGGTCCCAGCTTCCTCTGTGTACATAGGGTCACTGTGTGACTGGATACAGTGTACGGTCCCAGCTTCGTCTGTGTACATAGGATCACTGTGTGACTGGATACAGTGTACGGTCCCAGCTTCCTCTGTGTACATAGGGTCACTGTGTGACTGGATACAGTGTACGGTCCCAGCTTCCTCTGTGTACATAGGATCACTGTGTGACTGGATACAGCGTACGGTCCCAGCTTCCTCTGTGTACATAGGGTCACTGTGTGACTGGATACAGTGTATGGTCCCAGCTTCCTCTGTGTACATAGGGGCACTGTGTGACTGGACACAGTGTAGGGTCCCAGCTTCCTCTGTGTACATAGGATCACTGTGTGATTGGGTACAGTATGGTCTCAGCTTCCTCTGTGTACATAGGGTCACTGTGTGACTGGATACAGTGTATAGTACCAGCTTCCTCTGTGTACATAGGGTCACTGTGTGACTGGATACAGTGTATGGTCCCAGCTTCCTCTGTGTACATAGGGTCACTGTGTGACTGGATACAGTGTATGTTCCCAGCTTCCTCTGTGTACATAGGGTCACTGTGTGACTGGATACAGTGTATGGTTCCAGCTTCCTCTGTGTACATAGGGTCAGTATGTGACTGCATACAGTGTATGGTCCCAGCTTCCTCTGTGTACATAGGGTCAGTATGTGACTATATACAGTGTTTGGTCCCAGCTTCCTCTGTGTACATAGGGTCATTGTGTGACTGGATACATCGTATGGTCCCAGCTTCCTCTGTGTAGATAGGGTCACTGTGTGACTGGGTACAGTATGGTCCCAGCTTCCTCTGTGTACATAGGGTCACTGTGTGACTGGATACAGAGTATGGTCCCAGCTTCTTCTGTGTATATAGGATCACTGTGTGACTGGATACAGAGTATGGTCCCAGCTTCCTCTGTGTACATAGGGACACTTTGTGACTGGAAACAGTGTATGGTCCCAGCTTCCTCTGTGTACATAGGGTCACTGTGTGACTGGATACAGTGTACGGTCCCAGCTTCCTCTGTGTACATAGGATCACTGTGTGACTGGATACAGTGTACGGTCCCAGCTTCCTCTGTGTACATAGGATCACTGTGTGACTTGGTACAGTATGGTCCCAGCTTCCTCTGTGTACATAGGGTCACTGTGTGACTGGATACAGAGTATGGTCCCAGCTTCCTCTGTGTATATAGGATCACTGTGTGACTGGATACAGAGTATGGTCCCAGCTTCCTCTGTGTACATAGGGTCACTGTGTGACTGGAAACAGAGTATGGTCCCAGCTTCCTCTGTGTACATAGGATCACTGTGTGACTGGGTACAGTATGGTCTCAGCTTCCTCTGTGTACATAGGGTCACTGTGTGACTGGATACAGTGTATAGTACCAGCTTCCTCTGTGTACATAGGGTCACTGTGTGTCTGGATACAGTGTACGGTCCCAGCTTCCTCTGTGTACATAGGGTCACTGTGTGACTGGATACAGTGTACGGTCCCAGCTTCCTCTGTGTACATAGGGTCACTGTGTGACTGGATACAGTGTACGGTCCCAGCTTCCTCTGTGTACATAGGATCACTGTGTGACTGGATACAGTGTACGGTCCCAGCTTCCTCTGTGTACATAGGGTCTCTGTGTGACTGGATGCAGTGTACGGTCCCAGCTTCCTCTGTGTACAAAGGATCACTGTGTGACTGGATACAGCGTATGGTCCCAGCTTCCTCTGTGTACATAGGGTCACTGTGTGACTGGATACAGTGTGTGGTCCCAGCTTCCTCTATGTACATAGGGTCACTGTGTGACTGGATACAGTGTATGGTCCCAGCTTCCTCTGTGTACATAGGGTCACTGTGTGACTGGGTACAGTATGGTCCCAGCTTCCTCTATGTACATAGGGTCACCGTGTGACTGGATACAGAGTATGGTCCCAGCTTCCTCTGTGTATATAGGATCACTGTGTGACTGGATACAGAGTATGGTCCCAGCTTCCTCTGTGTACATAGGGTCACAGTGTGACTGGATACAGTGTATGGTCCCAGCTTCCTCTGTGTACATAGGGTCACTGTGTGACTGGATACAGTGTACGGTCCCAGCTTCGTCTGTGTACATAGGATCACTGTGTGACTGGATACAGTGTACGGTCCCAGCTTCCTCTGTGTACATAGGGTCACTCTGTGACTGGATACAGTGTACGGTCCCAGCTTCCTCTGTGTACATAGGATCACTGTGTGACTGGATACAGCGTATGGTCCCAGCTTCCTCTGTGTACATAGGGTCACTGTGTGACTGGATACAGTGTATGGTCCCAGCTTCCTCTGTGTACATAGGGTCACTGTGTGACTGGATACAGTGTAGGGTCCCAGCTTCCTCTGTGTACATAGGATCACTGTGTGACTGGGTACAGTATGGTCTCAGCTTCCTCTGTGTACATAGGGTCACTGTGTGACTGGATACAGTGTATAGTACCAGCTTCCTCTGTGTACATAGGGTCACTGTGTGACTGGATACAGTGTATGGTCCCAGCTTCCTCTGTGTACATAGGGTCACTGTGTAACTGGATACAGTGTATGGTCCCAGCTTCCTCTGTGTACATAGGGTCACTGTGTGACTGGATACAGTGTATGGTTCCAGCTTCCTCTGTGTACATAGGGTCAGTATGTGACTGCATACAGTGTATGGTCCCAGCTTCCTCTGTGTACATAGGGTCAGTATGTGACTATATACAGTGTTTGGTCCCAGCTTCCTCTGTGTACATAGGGTCATTGTGTGACTGGATACATCGTATGGTCCCAGCTTCCTCAGTGTACATAGGGTCACTGTGTGACTGGGTACAGTATGGTCCCAGCTTCCTCTGTGTACATAGGGTCACTCTGTGACTGGATACAGTGTACGGTCCCAGCTTCCTCTGTGTACATAGGATCACTGTGTGACTGGATACAGCGTATGGTCCCAGCTTCCTCTGTGTACATAGGGTCACTGTGTGACTGGATACAGTGTATGGTCCCAGCTTCCTCTGTGTACATAGGGTCACTGTGTGAATGGATACAGTGTAGGGTCCCAGCTTCCTCTGTGTACATAGGATCACTGTGTGACTGGGTACAGTATGGTCTCAGCTTCCTCTGTGTACATAGGGTCACTGTGTGACTGGATACAGTGTATAGTACCAGCTTCCTCTGTGTACATAGGGTCACTGTGTGACTGGATACAGTGTATGGTCCCAGCTTCCTCTGTGTACATAGGGTCACTGTGTAACTGGATACAGTGTATGGTCCAAGCTTCCTCTGTGTACATAGGGTCACTGTGTGACTGGATACAGTGTATGGTTCCAGCTTCCTCTGTGTACATAGGGTCAGTATGTGACTGCATACAGTGTATGGTCCCAGCTTCCTCTGTGTACATAGGGTCAGTATGTGACTATATACAGTGTTTGGTCCCAGCTTCCTCTGTGTACATAGGGTCATTGTGTGACTGGATACATCGTATGGTCCCAGCTTCCTCTGTGTACATAGGGACACTTTGTGACTGGAAACAGTGTATGGTCCCAGCTTCCTCTGTGTACATAGGGTCACTGTGTGACTGGATACAGTGTACGGTCCCAGCTTCCTCTGTGTACATAGGATCACTGTGTGACTGGATACAGTGTACGGTCCCAGCTTCCTCTGTGTACATAGGATCACTGTGTGACTTGGTACAGTATGGTCCCAGCTTCCTCTGTGTACATAGGGTCACTGTGTGACTGGATACAGAGTATGGTCCCAGCTTCCTCTGTGTATATAGGATCACTGTGTGACTGGATACAGAGTATGGTCCCAGCTTCCTCTGTGTACATAGGGTCACTGTGTGACTGGAAACAGAGTATGGTCCCAGCTTCCTCTGTGTACATAAGGTCACTGTGTGACTGGATACAGTGTACGGTCCCAGCTTCCTCTGTGTACATAGGATCACTGTGTGACTGGATACAGTATACGGTCCCAGCTTCCTCTGTGTACATAGGGTCACTGTGTGACTGGATACAGTGTACGGTCCCAGCTTCCTCTGTGTACATAGGATCACTGTGTGACTGGTTACAGCGTACGGTCCCAGCTTCCTCTGTGTACATAGGGTCACTGTGTGACTGGATACAGCGTATGGTCCCAGCTTCCTCTGTGTATATAGGGTCAGTATGTGACTGGATACAGTGTATGGTCCCAGCTTCCTCTGTGAACATAGGGTCATTGTGTGACTGGATACAGTGTATGGTCCCAGCTTCCTCTGTGTACATAGGGTCACTGTGTGACTGGATACAGTGGAGGGATACCAGCTTCCTCTGTGTACATAGGATCACTGTGTGACTGGGTACATTTGTTCTCAGCTTCCTCTGTGTACATAGGGTCACTGTGTGACTGGATACAGTGTATGGTCCCAGCTTCCTCTGTGTACATAGGGTCACTGTGTGACTGGATACAGCTTATGGTCCCAGCTTCCAATGTGTACATAGGGTCACTGTGTGACTGGGTACAGTATGGTACCAGCTTCCTCTGTGTACATAGGGTCACTGTGTGACTGGATACAGAGTATGGTCCCAGCTTCCTCTGTGTATATAGGATCACGGTGTGACTGGATACAGAGTATGGTCCCAGCTTCCTCTGTGTACATAGGGTCACTGTGTGACTGGATACAGTGTATGGTCCCAGCTTCCTCTGTGTACATAGGGTCACTGTGTGACTGGATACAGTGTACGGTCCCAGCTTCCTCTGTGTACATAGGATCACTGTGTGACTGGATACAGTGTATGGTCCCAGCTTCCTCTGTGTACATAGGGTCACTGTGTGACTGGATACAGTGTACGGTCCCAGCTTCCACTGTGTACATAGGATCACTGTGTGACTGGATACAGTGTTCGGTCCCAGCTTCCCCAGTGTACATAGGATCACTGTGTGACTTGATACAGAGTATGGTCCCAGCTTCCTCTGTGTACATAGGGTCACTGTGTGACTGGAAACAGCGTATGGTCCCAGCTTCCTCTGTGTACATAGGGTCACTGTGTGACTGCATACAGTGTACGGTCCCAGCTTCCTCTGTGTACATAGAATCACTGTGTGACTGGATACAGTGTACGGTCCCAGCTTCCTCTGTGTACATAGGGTCACTGTCTGACTGGATACAGTGTACGGTCCCAGCTTCCTCTGTGTACATAGGGTCACTGTGTGACTGGATACAGTGTATGGTCCCAGCTTCCCCAGTGTACATAGGGTCACTGTGTGACTGGATACAGTGTATGGTGCCAGCTTCCTCTGTGTACATAGGTTCACTGTGTGACTGGATACAGCGTATGGTCCCAGATTCCTCTGTGTACATAGGGTCACTGTGTGACTGGATACAGTGTTTGGTCCCAGCTTGCTCTGTGTACATAGGGTCTTTGTGTGACTGGATACAGCGTATGGTCCCAGCTTCCTCTGTGTACATAGGGTCACTGTGTTACTGGATACATTGTACGGTCCCAGCTTCCTCTGTGTACATAGGATCACTGTGTGACTGGATACAGTGTACGGTTCCAGCTTCCTCTGTGTACATAGGGTCACTGTGTTACTGGATACAGTGTACGGTCCCAGCTTCCTCTGTGTACATAGGATCACTGTGTGACTGGATACAGCGTATGGTCCCAGCTTCCTCTGTGTACATAGGGTCACTGTGTGACTGGATACAGCGTATGGTCCCACCTTCCTCTGTGTACATAGGGTCACTGTGTGACTGGATACAGTGTATGGTGCCAGCTTCCTCTGTGTACATAGGATCACTGTGTGACTGGATACAGTGTACGGTCCCAGCTTCCTCTGTGTACATAGCATCACTGTGTGACTGGATACAGTGTATGGTCCCAGCTTCCTCTGTGTACATAGGGTCACTGTGTGACTGGATACAGCGTATGGTCCCAGCTTCCTCTGTGTACATAGGGTCACTGTGTGACTGGATACAGTGTATGGTCCCAGCTTCCTTTGTGTATATAGGGTCAGTATGTGACTGGATACAATGTATGGTCCCAGCTTCCTCTGTGTACATAGGGTCAGTATGTGACTGGATACAGTGTTTGGTCCCATCTTCCTCTGTGTACATAGGGTCATTGTGTGACTGGATACAGTGTATGGTCCCAGCTTCCTCTGTGTACATAGGGTCACTGTGAGACTGGATACAGTGTAGGGTCCCAGCTTCCTCTGTGTACATAGGATCACTGTTTGACTGGGTACAGTATGGTCTCAGCTTCCTCTGTGTACATAGGGTCACTGTGTGACTGAATACAGTGTATAGTCCCAGCCTCCTCTGTGTTCATAGGGTCACTGTGTGACTGGATACAGTGTATGGTCCCAGCTTCCTCTGTGTACATAGGGTCACTGTGTGACTGGATACAGTGTATGGTCCCAGCTTCCTCTGTGTACATAGGGTCACTGTGTGACTGGATACAGTGTATGGTCCCAGCTTCCTCTGTGTACATAGGGTCAGTATGTGACTGGATACAGTGTATGGTCAAAGCTTCCTCTGTGTACATAGGGTCAGTATGTGACTGGATACAGTGTTTGGTACCAGCTTCCTCTGTGTACATAGGGTCATTGTGTGACTGGATACAGCGTATGGTCCCAGCTTCCTCTGTGAACATAGTGTCATTGTGTGACTGGGTACAGTATGGTCCCACCTTCCTCTGTGTACATAGGGTCACTGTGTGACTGGCTACAGTGTACGGTCCCAGCTTCCTCTGTGTACATAGCATCACTGTGTGACTGGATACAGTGTATGGTCCCAGCTTCCTATGTGTACATAGGGTCACTGTGTGACTGGATACAGCGTATGGTCCCATTTTGCTCTGTGTACATAGAGTCACTGTGTGACTGGATACACCGTATGGTCCCAGCTTCCTCTGTGTACATAGGGTCACTGTATGACTGGATACAGTGTATGGTCCCAGCTTCCCTAGTGTACATAGGATCACTGTGTGACTGGATACAGCGTATGGTCCCAGCTTCCTATGTGTACATAGGATCACTGTGTGACTGGATACAGCGTATGGTCCCAGATTCCTCTGTGTACATAGGGTGACTGTGTGAATGGGTACAGTGTATGGTCCCAGCTTCATCTATGTATATATGGTCACTGTTGACTGGATACAGTGTATGGTCCCAGCTTCCTCTGTGTACATAGGGTCACTGTGTGACTGGACACAGTGTATGGTCCCAGCTTCCTCTGTGTACATAGGGTCACTGTGTGACTGGATACAGTGTAGGGTCCCAGCTTCCTCTGTGTACATAGGATCACTGTGTGACTGGGTACAGTATGGTCTCAGCTTCCTCTGTGTACATAGAGTTACTGTGTGACAGGATATAGTGTATAGTCCCAGCTTCCTCTGTGTACATAGGGTCACTGTGAGACTGGATACAGTGTATGGTCCCAGCTTCCTCTGTGTACATAGGGTCACTGTGTGACTGGATACAGTGTATGGTCCCAGCTTCCTCTGTGTACATAGGGTCACTGTGTGACTGGATACAGTGTATGGTCCCAGCTTCCTCTGTGTACATAGGGTCAGTATGTGACTGCATACAGTGTATGGTCCCAGCTTCCTCTGTGTACATAGGGTCACTGTGTGACTGGATACAGAGTATGGTCCCAGCTTCCTCTGTGTATATAGGATCACTGTGTGACTGGATACAGAGTATGGTCCCAGCTTCCTCTGTGTACATAGGGTCACTGTGTGACTGGAAACAGCGTATGGTCCCAACTTCCTCTGTGTACATAGGGTCACTGTGTGACTGCATACAGTGTACGGTCCCAGCTTCCTCTGTGTACATAGAATCACTGTGTGAATGGATACAGTGTACGGTCCCAGCTTCCTCTGTGTACATAGGGTCACTGTGTGACTGGATACAGTGTACGGTCCTAGCTTCCTCTGTGTACATAGGATCACTGTGTGACTGGATTCAGCGTATGGTCCCTGCTTCCTCTGTGTACATAGGGTCACTGTGTTACTGGATACAGTGTATGGTCCCAGCTTCCTCTGTGTACATAGGGTCAGTATGTGACTGGATACAGTGTATGGTCCCAGCTTCCTCTGTGTACATAGGGTCACTGTGTGACTGGATACAGCGTACGGTCCCAGCTTCCTCTGTGTACATAGGGTCAGTATGTGACTGGATACAGTGTTTGGTCCCAGCTTCCTCTGTGTACATAGCGTCATTGTGTGACTGGATACAGTGTTTGGTCCCTGCTTCCTCTGTGTACATAGGGTCACTGTGTGACTGGATACAGTGTAGGGTCCCAGCTTCCTCTGTGTACATAGGATCACTGTGTGACTGGGTACAGTATGGTCTCAGCTTCCTCTGTGTACATAGGGTCACTGTGTGACTGGATACAGTGTACGGTCCCAGCTTCCTCTGTGTACATAGGATCACTGTGTGACTGGATACAGCGTATGGTCCCAGCTTCCTCTGTGTACATAGGGTCACTGTGTGACTGGATACAGTGTATGGTAACAGCTTCCTTTGTGTATATAGGGTCAGTATGTGACTGGATACAGTGTATGGTCCCAGCTTCCTCTGTGTACATAGGGTCAGTATGTGACTGGATACAGTGTTTGGTCCCAGCTTCCTCTGTGTACATAGGGTCATTGTGTGACTGGATACAGTGTATGGTCCCAGCTTCCTCTGTGTACATAGGGTCACTGTGTGACTGGATACAGTGTAGGGTCCCAGCTTCCTCTGTGTACATAGGATCACTGTGTGACTGGGTACAGTATGGTCTCAGCTGACTCTGTGTACATAGGGTCACTGTGTGACTGGATACAGAGTATGGTCCCAGCTTCCTCTGTGTATATAGGATCACGGTGTGACTGGATACAGAGTATGGTCCCAGCTTCCTCTTTGTACATAGGGTCACTGTGTGACTGGATACAGTGTATGGTCCCAGCTTCCTCTGTGTACATTTGGTCACTGTGTGACTGGATACAGTGTATGGTCCCAGCTTCCTCTGTGTACATAGGGTCAGTATGTGACTGGATACAGTGTATGGTTCCAGCTTCCTCTGTGTAAATAGTGTCAGTATGTGACTGGATACAGTGTTTGGTCCCAGCTTCCTCTGTGTACATAGGGTCATTGTGTGACTGGATACAGCGTATGGTCCCAGCTTCCTCTGTGTACATAGGGTCACTGTGTGACTGGGTACAGTATGGTCCCAGCTTCCTCTGTGTACATAGGGTCACTGTGTGACTGGATACAGAGTATGGTCCCAGCTTCCTCTGTGTATATAGGATCACTGTGTGACTGGATATAGAGTATGGTCCCAGCTTCCTCTGTGTACATAGGGTTACTGTGTGACTGGATACAGTATACGGTCCCAGCTTCCTCTGTGTACATAGGGTCACTGTGTGACTGGATACAGTGTACGGTCCCAGCTTCCTCTGTGTACATAGGATCACTGTGTGACTGGATACAGTGTACGGTCCCAGCTTCCTCTGTGTACATAGGGTCACTGTGTGACTGGATAGAGTGTACGGTCCCAGCTTCCTCTGTGTACATAGGATCACTGTGTGACTAGATACAGCGTACGGTCCCAGCTTCCTCTGTGTACATAGGGTCACTGTGTGACTGGATACAGGGTATTGTCCCAGCTTCCTCTGTGTACATAGGGTCACTGTGTGACTGGATACAGTGTACGGTCCCAGCTTCCTCTGTGTACATAGGGTCACTGTGTGACTGGATACAGTGTATGGTCCCAGCTTCCTCTGTGTACATAGCATCACTGTGTGACTGGATACAGTGTATGGTCCCAGCTTCCTCTGTGTACATAGGGTCACTGTGTGACTGGATACAGCGTATGGTCCCAGCTTGCTCTGTGTACATAGAGTCACTGTGTGACTGGATCAAGCGTATGGTCCCAGCTTCCTCTGTGTACATAGGGTCACTGTGTGACTGGATACAGTGTATGGTCCCAGCTTCCCCAGTGTACATAGGATCACTGTGTGACTGGATACAGCGTATGGTCCCAGCTTCCTATGTGTACATTGGATCACTGTGTGACTGGATACAGCGTATGGTCCCAGATTCCACTGTGTACATAGGGTCACTGTGTGACTGGGTACAGTGTATGGTCCCAGCTTCATCTATGTACATAGGGTCACTGTGTGACTGGATACAGTGTATGGTCCCAGCTTCCTCTGTGTACATAGGGTCACTGTGTGGCTGGATACAGTGTATGGTCCCAGCTTCCTCTGTGTACATAGGGTCACTGTGTGACTGGATACAGTGTATGGTCCCAGCTTCCCCAGTGTACATAGGGTCACTGTGTGACTGGATACAGTGTATGGTGCCAGCTTCCTCTGTGTACATAGGTTCACTGTGTGACTGGATACAGCGTATGGTCCCAGATTCCTCTGTGTACATAGGGTCACTGTGTGACTGGGTACAGTGTATGGTCCCAGCTTCCTCTATGTACATAGGGTCACTGTGTGCCTGGATACAGTGTATGGTCCCAGCTTCCTCTGTGTACATAGGGTCACTGTGTGACTGGATACAGTGTATGGTCCCAGCTTCCTCTGTGTACATAGGGTCACTGTGTGACTGGATACAGTGTAGGGTCCCAGCTTCCTCTGTGTACATAGGGTCACTGTGTGACTGGATACAGTGCATGGTCCCAGCTTCCTCTGTGTACATAGGGTCACTGTGTGACTGAAAACAGCGTATGGTCCCAGATTCCTCTGTGTACATAGGGTCACTTTGTGACTGGGTACAGTGTATGGTCCCAGCTTCCTCTGTGTACATAGGGTCACTGTGTGCCTGGATACAGTGTATGGTCCCAGCTTCCTCTGTGTACATAGGGTCACTGTGTGACTGGATACAGTGTATGGTCCCAGCTTCCTCTGTGTACATAGGGTCACTGTGTGACTGGATACAGTGTACGGTCCCAGCTTCATCTGTGTACATAGGATCACTGTGTGACTGGATACAGTGTACGGTCCCAGCTTCCTCTGTGTACATAGGGACACTGTGTGACTGGATACAGTGTATGGTCCCAGCTTCCTCTGTGTACATAGGGGCACTGTGTGACTGGATACAGTGTACGGTCCCAGCTTCCTCTGTGTACATAGGGTCACTGTGTGACTGGATACAGTGTACGGTCCCAGCTTCCTCTGTGTACATAGGATCACTGTGTGACTGGATACAGCGTATGGTCCCAACTTCCTCTGTGTACATAGGGTCACTGTGTGACTGGATACAGTGTATGGTCCCAGCTTCCTCTGTGTACATAGGTTCAGTATGTGACTGGATACAGTGTATGGTCCCAGCTTCCTCTGTGTACATAGGATCACTGTGTGACTGGGTAGGGTATGGTCTCAGCTTCCTCTGTATACATAGGGTCACTGTGTGACTGGATACAGTGTATAGTCCCAGCTTCCTCTGTGTACATAGGGTCACTGTGTGACTGGATACAGTGTATGGTCCCAGCTTCCTCTGTGTACATAGGGTCACTGTGTGACTGGATACATTGTATGGTCCCAGCTTCCTCTGTGTACATAGGGTCACTGTGTGACAGGAAACAGTGTATGGTCCCAGCGTCCTCTGTGTACATAGGGTCACTGTGTGACTGGGTACAGTATGGTCCCAGCTTCCTCTGTGTACATAGGGACACTGTGTGACTGGATACAGAGTATGGTCCCAGCTTCCTTTGTGTACATAGGATCACGGTGTGTCTGGATACAGTGTATGGTCCCAGCTTCCTCTGTGTACATAGGGTCACTGTGTGACTGGATACAGTGTACGGTCCCAGCTTCCTCTGTGTACATAGGGTCACTGTGTGACTGGATACAGTGTACGGTCCCAGCTTCCTCTGTGTACATAGGATCACTGTGTGACTGGATACAGTGTACGGTCCCAGCTTCCTCTGTGTACATAGGGTCTCTGTGTGACTGGATACAGTGTACGGTCCCAGCTTCCTCTGTGTACAAAGGATCACTGTGTGACTGAATACAGCGTATGGTCCCAGCTTCCTCTGTGTACATAGGGTCACTGTGTGACTGGATACAGTGTATGGTCCCAGCTTCCTCTATGTACATAGGGTCACTGTGTGACTGGATACAGTGTATGGTCCCAGCTTCCTCTGTGTACATAGGGTCACTGTGTGACTGGGTACAGTATGGTCCCAGCTTCCTCTATGTACATAGGGTCACTGTGTGACTGGATACATAGTATGGTCCCAGCTTCCTCTGTGTAAATAGGATCACTGTGTGACTGGATACAAAGTATGGTCCCAGCTTCCTCTGTGTACATAGGATCACAGTGTGACTGGATACAGTGTATGGTCCCAGCTTCCTCTGTGTACACAGGGTCACTGTGTGACTGGATACAGTGTACGGTCCCAGCTTCGTCTGTGTACATAGGATCACTGTGTGACTGGATACAGTGTACGGTCCCAGCTTCCTCTGTGTACATAGGGTCACTGTGTGACTGGATACAGTGTACGGTCCCAGATTCCTCTGTGTACATAGGATCACTGTGTGACTGGATACAGCGTATGGTCCCAGCTTCCTCTGTGTACATAGGGTCACTGTGTGACTGGATACAGTGTATGGTCCCAGCTTCCTCTGTGTACATAGGGTCACTGTGTGACTGGATACAGTGTAGGGTCCCAGCTTCCTCTGTGTACATAGGATCACTGTGTGACTGGGTACAGTATGGTCTCAGCTTCCCCTGTGTACATAGGGTCACTGTGTGACTGGATACAGTGGATAGTACCAGCTTCCACTGTGTACATAGGGTCACTGTGTGTCTGGATACAGTGTATGGTCCCAGCTTCCTCTGTGTACATAGGGTCACTGTGTGACTGGATACAGTGTACGGTCCCAGCTTCCTCTGTGTACATAGGGAAACTGTGTGACTGGATACAGTGTACGGTCCCAGCTTCCTCTGTGTACATAGGATCACTGTGTGACTCGATACAGTGTACGGTCCCAGCTTCCTCTGTGTACATAGGGTCTCTGTGTGACTGGATACAGTGTACGGTCCCAGCTTCCTCTGTGTACAAAGGATCACTGTGTGACTGGATACAGCGTATGGTCCCAGCTTCCTCTGTATACATAGGGTCACTGTGTGACTGGATACAGTGTATGGTCCCAGCTTCCTCTATGTACATAGGGTCACTGTGTGACTGGATACAGTGTATGGTCCCAGCTTCCTCTGTGTACATAGGGTCACTGTGTGACTGGGTACAGTATGGTCCCAGCTTCCTCTATGTACATAGGGTCACTGTGTGACTGGATACAGAGTATGGTCCCAGCTTCCTCTGTGTATATAGGATCACTGTGTGACTGGATACAGAGTATGGTCCCAGCTTCCTCTGTGTACATAGGGTCACAGTGTGACTGGATACAGTGTATGGTCCCAGCTTCCTCTGTGTACATAGGGTCACTGTGTGACTGGATACAGTGTACGGTCCCAGCTTCATCTGTGTACATAGGATCACTGTGTGACAGGATACAGTGTACGGTCCCAGCTTCCTCTGTGTACATAGGGTCACTGTGTGACTGGATACAGTGTACGGTCCCAGCTTCCTCTGTGTACATAGGATCACTGTGTGACTGGATACAGTGTATGGTCCCAGCTTCCTCTGTGTACATAGGATCACTGTGTGACTGGGTACAGTATGGTCTCAGCTTCCTCTGTGTACATAGGGTCACAGTGTGACTGGATACAGTGTACGGTCCCAGCTTCGTCTGTGTACATAGGATCACTGTGTGACTGGATACAGTGTACGGTCCCAGCTTCCTCTGTGTACATAGGGTCACTGTGTGACTGGATACAGTGTACGGTCCCAGCTTCCTCTGTGTACATAGGGTCACTGTGTGACTGGATACAGTGTAGGGTCCCAGCTTCCTCTGTGTACATAGGATCACTGTGTGACTGGGTACAGTATGGTCTCAGCTTCCTCTGTGTACATAGGGTCACTGTGTGACTGGATACAGTGTATAGTACCAGCTTCCTCTGTGTACATAGGGTCACTGTGTGACTGGATACAGTGTATGGTCCCAGCTTCCTCTGTGTACATAGGGTCACTGTGTGACTGGATACAGTGTATGGTCCCAGCTTCCTCTGTGTACATAGGGTCACTGTGTGACTGGATACAGTGTATGGTTCCAGCTTCCTCTGTGTACATAGGGTCAGTATGTGACTGCATACAGTGTATGGTCCCAGCTTCCTCTGTGTACATAGGGACATTGTGTGACTGGATACATCGTATGGTCCCAGCTTCCTATGTGTACATAGGGTCACTGTGTGACTGGGTACAGTATGGTCCCAGCTTCCTCTGTGTACATAGGGTCACTGTGTGACTGGATACAGAGTATGGTCCCAGCTTCTTCTGTGTATATAGGATCACTGTGTGACTGGATACAGAGTATGGTCCCAGCTTCCTCTGTGTACATAGGGACACTTTGTGACTGGATACAGTGTACGGTCCCAGCTTCCTCTGTGTACATAGGATCACTGTGTGACTGGATACAGTGTACGGTCCCAGCTTCCTCTGTGTACATAGGATCACTGTGTGACTTGGTACAGTATGGTCCCAGCTTCCTCTGTGTACATAGGGTCACTGTGTGACTGGATACAGAGTATGGTCCCAGCTTCCTCTGTGTATATAGGATCACTGTGTGACTGGATACAGAGTATGGTCCCAGCTTCCTCTGTGTACATAGGGTCACTGTGTGACTGGAAATAGAGTATGGTCCCAGCTTCCTCTGTGTACATAGGGTCACTGTGTGACTGGATACAGTGTACGGTCCCAGCTTCCTCTGTGTACATAGGATCACTGTGTGACTGGATACAGTATACGGTCCCAGCTTCCTCTGTGTACATAGGGTCACTGTGTAACTGGATACAGTGTACGGTCCCAGCTTCCTCTGTGTACATAGGATCACTGTGTGACTGGTTACAGCGTACGGTCCCAGCTTCCTCTGTGTACATAGGGTCACTGTGTGACTGGATACAGCGTATGGTCCAAGCTTCCTTTGTGTATATAGGGTCAGTATGTGACTGGATACAGTGTATGGTCCCAGCTTCCTCTGTGTACATAGGGTCATTGTGTGACTGGATACAGTGTATGGTCCCAGCTTCCTCTGTGTACATAGGGTCACTGTGTGACTGGATACAGTGTAGGGATCCCAGCTTCCTCTGTGTACATAGGATCACTGTGTGACTGGGTACAGTATGGTCTCAGCTTCCTCTGTGTACATAGGGTCACTGTGTGACTGGATACAGTGTATTGTCCCAGCTTCCTCTGTGTACATAGGGTCACTGTGTGACTGGATACAGCTTATGGTCCCAGCTTCCTCTGTGTACATAGGGTCACTGTGTGACTGGGTACAGTATGGTACCAGCTTCCTCTGTGTACATAGGGTCACTGTGTGACTGGATACAGAGTATGATCCCAGCTTCCTCTGTGTATATAGGATCACGGTGTGACTGGATACAGAGTATGGTCCCAGCTTCCTCTGTGTACATAGGGTCACTGTGTGACTGGATACAGTGTATGGTCCCAGCTTCCTCTGTGTACATAGGGTCACTGTGTGACTGGATACAGTGTACGTTCCCAGCTTCCTCTGTGTACATAGGATCACTGTGTGACTGGATACAGTGTATGGTCCCAGCTTCCTCTGTGTACATAGGGTCACTGTGTGACTGGATACAGTGTACGGTCCCAGCTTCAACTGTGTACATAGGATCACTGTGTGACTGGATACAGTGTACGGTCCCAGCTTCCCCAGTGTACATAGGGTCACTGTGTGACTGGATACAGTGTATGGTCCCAGCTTCCTCTGTGTACATAGGGTCAGTATGTGACTGGATACAGTGTATGGTCCCAGCTTCCTCTGTGTACATAGGGTCAGTATGTGACTGGATACAGTGTTTGGTCCCATCTTCCTCTGTGGACATAGGGTCATTGTGTGACTGGATACAGCGTATGGTCCCAGCTTCCTCTGTGTACATAGGGTCACTGTGTTACTGGATACAGTGTACGGTCCCAGCTTCCTCTGTGTACATAGCGTCACTGTGTGACTGGATACAGTGTACGGTTCCAGCTTCCTCTGTGTACATAGGGTCACTGTGTTACTGGATACAGTGTACGGTCCCAGCTTCCTCTGTGTACATAGGATCACTGTGTGACTGGATACAGCGTTTGGTCCCAGCTTCCTCTGTGTACATAGGGTCACTGTGTGACTGGATACAGCGTATGGTCCCACCTTCCTCTGTGTACATAGGGTCACTGTGTGACTGGATACAGTGTATGGTGCCAGCTTCCTCTGTGTACATAGGATCACTGTGTGACTGGATACAGTGTACGGTCCCAGCTTCCTCTGTGTACATAGCATCACTGTGTGACTGGATACAGTGTATGGTGCCAGCTTCCTCTGTGTACATAGGGTCACTGTGTGACTGGATACAGCGTATGGTCCCAGCTTCCTCTGTGTACATAGGGTCACTGTGTGACTGGATACAGTGTATGGTCCCAGCTTCCTTTGTGTATATAGGGTCAGTATGTGACTGGATACAGTGTATGGTCCCAGCTTCCTCTGTGTACATAGGGTCAGTATGTGACTGGATACAGTGTTTGGTCCCATCTTCCTCTGTGTACATAGGGTCATTGTGTGACTGGATACAGTGTATGGTCCCAGCTTCCTCTGTGTACATAGGGTCACTGTGGGACTGGATACAGTGTAGGGTCCCAGCTTCCTCTGTGTACATAGGATCACTGTTTGACTGGGTACAGTATGGTCTCAGCTTCCTCTGTGTACATAGGGTCACTGTGTGACTGGATACAGTGTATAGTCCCAGCCTCCTCTGTGTACATAGGGTCACTGTGTGACTGGCTACAGTGTATGGTCCCAGCTTCCTCTGTGCACATAGGGTCAGTATGTGACTGGATACAGTGTATGGTCAAAGCTTCCTCTGTGTACATAGGGTCAGTATGTGACTGGATACAGTGTTTGGTACCAGCTTTCTCTGTGTACATAGGGTCATTGTGTGACTGGATACAGCGTATGGTCCCAGCTTCCTCTGTGTACATAGGGTCACTGTGTGACTGGGTACAGTATGGTCCCACCTTCCTCTGTGTACATAGGGTCACTGTGTGACTGGCTACAGTGTACAGTCCCAGCTTCCTCTGTGTACATAGCATCACTGTGTGACTGGATACAGTGTATGGTCCCAGCTTCCTCTGTGTACATAGGGTCACTGTGTGACTGGATACAGTGTACGGTCCCAGATTCCTCTGTGTACATAGGATCACTGTGTGACTGGATACAGCGTATGGTCCCAGCTTCCTCTGTGTACATAGGGTCACTGTGTGACTGGATACAGTGTATGGTCCCAGCTTCCTCTGTGTACATAGGGTCACTGTGTGACTGGATACAGTGTAGGGTCCCAGCTTCCTCTGTGTACATAGGATCACTGTGTGACTGGGTACAGTATGGTCTCAGCTTCCCCTGTGTACATAGGGTCACTGTGTGACTGGATACAGTGGATAGTACCAGCTTCCACTGTGTACATAGGGTCACTGTGTGTCTGGATACAGTGTATGGTCCCAGCTTCCTCTGTGTACATAGGGTCACTGTGTGACTGGATACAGTGTACGGTCCCAGCTTCCTCTGTGTACATAGGGAAACTGTGTGACTGGATACAGTGTACGGTCCCAGCTTCCTCTGTGTACATAGGATCACTGTGTGACTGGATACAGTGTACGGTCCCAGCTTCCTCTGTGTACATAGGGTCTCTGTGTGACTGGATACAGTGTACGGTCCCAGCTTCCTCTGTGTACAAAGGATCACTGTGTGACTGGATACAGCGTATGGTCCCAGCTTCCTCTGTATACATAGGGTCACTGTGTGACTGGATACAGTGTATGGTCCCAGCTTCCTCTATGTACATAGGGTCACTGTGTGACTGGATACAGTGTATGGTCCCAGCTTCCTCTGTGTACATAGGGTCACTGTGTGACTGGGTACAGTATGGTCCCAGCTTCCTCTATGTACATAGGGTCACTGTGTGACTGGATACAGAGTATGGTCCCAGCTTCCTCTGTGTATATAGGATCACTGTGTGACTGGATACAGAGTATGGTCCCAGCTTCCTCTGTGTACATAGGGTCACAGTGTGACTGGATACAGTGTATGGTCCCAGCTTCCTCTGTGTACATAGGGTCACTGTGTGACTGGATACAGTGTACGGTCCCAGCTTCATCTGTGTACATAGGATCACTGTGTGACAGGATACAGTGTACGGTCCCAGCTTCCTCTGTGTACATAGGGTCACTGTGTGACTGGATACAGTGTACGGTCCCAGCTTCCTCTGTGTACATAGGATCACTGTGTGACTGGATACAGTGTATGGTCCCAGCTTCCTCTGTGTACATAGGATCACTGTGTGACTGGGTACAGTATGGTCTCAGCTTCCTCTGTGTACATAGGGTCACAGTGTGACTGGATACAGTGTACGGTCCCAGCTTCGTCTGTGTACATAGGATCACTGTGTGACTGGATACAGTGTACGGTCCCAGCTTCCTCTGTGTACATAGGGTCACTGTGTGACTGGATACAGTGTACGGTCCCAGCTTCCTCTGTGTACATAGGGTCACTGTGTGACTGGATACAGTGTAGGGTCCCAGCTTCCTCTGTGTACATAGGATCACTGTGTGACTGGGTACAGTATGGTCTCAGCTTCCTCTGTGTACATAGGGTCACTGTGTGACTGGATACAGTGTATAGTACCAGCTTCCTCTGTGTACATAGGGTCACTGTGTGACTGGATACAGTGTATGGTCCCAGCTTCCTCTGTGTACATAGGGTCACTGTGTGACTGGATACAGTGTATGGTCCCAGCTTCCTCTGTGTACATAGGGTCACTGTGTGACTGGATACAGTGTATGGTTCCAGCTTCCTCTGTGTACATAGGGTCAGTATGTGACTGCATACAGTGTATGGTCCCAGCTTCCTCTGTGTACATAGGGTCAGTATGTGACTGGATACAGTGTTTGGTCCCAGCTTCCTCTGTGTACATAGGGACATTGTGTGACTGGATACATCGTATGGTCCCAGCTTCCTATGTGTACATAGGGTCACTGTGTGACTGGGAACAGTATGGTCCCAGCTTCCTCTGTGTACATAGGGTCACTGTGTGACTGGATACAGAGTATGGTCCCAGCTTCTTCTGTGTATATAGGATCACTGTGTGACTGGATACAGAGTATGGTCCCAGCTTCCTCTGTGTACATAGGGACACTTTGTGACTGGATACAGTGTACGGTCCCAGCTTCCTCTGTGTACATAGGATCACTGTGTGACTGGATACAGTGTACGGTCCCAGCTTCCTCTGTGTACATAGGATCACTGTGTGACTTGGTACAGTATGGTCCCAGCTTCCTCTGTGTACATAGGGTCACTGTGTGACTGGATACAGAGTATGGTCCCAGCTTCCTCTGTGTATATAGGATCACTGTGTGACTGGATACAGAGTATGGTCCCAGCTTCCTCTGTGTACATAGGGTCACTGTGTGACTGGAAATAGAGTATGGTCCCAGCTTCCTCTGTGTACATAGGGTCACTGTGTGACTGGATACAGTGTACGGTCCCAGCTTCCTCTGTGTACATAGGATCACTGTGTGACTGGATACAGTATACGGTCCCAGCTTCCTCTGTGTACATAGGGTCACTGTGTAACTGGATACAGTGTACGGTCCCAGCTTCCTCTGTGTACATAGGATCACTGTGTGACTGGTTACAGCGTACGGTCCCAGCTTCCTCTGTGTACATAGGGTCACTGTGTGACTGGATACAGCGTATGGTCCAAGCTTCCTTTGTGTATATAGGGTCAGTATGTGACTGGATACAGTGTATGGTCCCAGCTTCCTCTGTGTACATAGGGTCATTGTGTGACTGGATACAGTGTATGGTCCCAGCTTCCTCTGTGTACATAGGGTCACTGTGTGACTGGATACAGTGTAGGGATCCCAGCTTCCTCTGTGTACATAGGATCACTGTGTGACTGGGTACAGTATGGTCTCAGCTTCCTCTGTGTACATAGGGTCACTGTGTGACTGGATACAGTGTATTGTCCCAGCTTCCTCTGTGTACATAGGGTCACTGTGTGACTGGATACAGCTTATGGTCCCAGCTTCCTCTGTGTACATAGGGTCACTGTGTGACTGGGTACAGTATGGTACCAGCTTCCTCTGTGTACATAGGGTCACTGTGTGACTGGATACAGAGTATGATCCCAGCTTCCTCTGTGTATATAGGATCACGGTGTGACTGGATACAGAGTATGGTCCCAGCTTCCTCTGTGTACATAGGGTCACTGTGTGACTGGATACAGTGTATGGTCCCAGCTTCCTCTGTGTACATAGGGTCACTGTGTGACTGGATACAGTGTACGGTCCCAGCTTCCTCTGTGTACATAGGATCACTGTGTGACTGGATACAGTGTATGGTCCCAGCTTCCTCTGTGTACATAGGGTCACTGTGTGACTGGATACAGTGTACGGTCCCAGCTTCAACTGTGTACATAGGATCACTGTGTGACTGGATACAGTGTACGGTCCCAGCTTCCCCAGTGTACATAGGGTCACTGTGTGACTGGATACAGTGTATGGTCCCAGCTTCCTCTGTGTACATAGGGTCAGTATGTGACTGGATACAGTGTATGGTCCCAGCTTCCTCTGTGTACATAGGGTCAGTATGTGACTGGATACAGTGTTTGGTCCCAGCTTCCTCTGTGGACATAGGGTCATTGTGTGACTGGATACAGCGTATGGTCCCAGCTTCCTCTGTGTACATAGGGTCACTGTGTTACTGGATACAGTGTACGGTCCCAGCTTCCTCTGTGTACATAGCGTCACTGTGTGACTGGATACAGTGTACGGTTCCAGCTTCCTCTGTGTACATAGGGTCACTGTGTTACTGGATACAGTGTACGGTCCCAGCTTCCTCTGTGTACATAGGATCACTGTGTGACTGGATACAGCGTTTGGTCCCAGCTTCCTCTGTGTACATAGGGTCACTGTGTGACTGGATACAGCGTATGGTCCCACCTTCCTCTGTGTACATAGGGTCACTGTGTGACTGGATACAGTGTATGGTGCCAGCTTCCTCTGTGTACATAGGATCACTGTGTGACTGGATACAGTGTACGGTCCCAGCTTCCTCTGTGTACATAGCATCACTGTGTGACTGGATACAGTGTATGGTGCCAGCTTCCTCTGTGTACATAGGGTCACTGTGTGACTGGATACAGCGTATGGTCCCAGCTTCCTCTGTGTACATAGGGTCACTGTGTGACTGGATACAGTGTATGGTCCCAGCTTCCTTTGTGTATATAGGGTCAGTATGTGACTGGATACAGTGTATGGTCCCAGCTTCCTCTGTGTACATAGGGTCAGTATGTGACTGGATACAGTGTTTGGTCCCATCTTCCTCTGTGTACATAGGGTCATTGTGTGACTGGATACAGTGTATGGTCCCAGCTTCCTCTGTGTACATAGGGTCACTGTGGGACTGGATACAGTGTAGGGTCCCAGCTTCCTCTGTGTACATAGGATCACTGTTTGACTGTGTACAGTATGGTCTCAGCTTCCTCTGTGTACATAGGGTCACTGTGTGACTGGATACAGTGTATAGTCCCAGCCTCCTCTGTGTACATAGGGTCACTGTGTGACTGGCTACAGTGTATGGTCCCAGCTTCCTCTGTGCACATAGGGTCAGTATGTGACTGGATACAGTGTATGGTCAAAGCTTCCTCTGTGTACATAGGGTCAGTATGTGACTGGATACAGTGTTTGGTACCAGCTTCCTCTGTGTACATAGGGTCATTGTGTGACTGGATACAGCGTATGGTCCCAGCTTCCTCTGTGTACATAGGGTCACTGTGTGACTGGGTACAGTATGGTCCCACCTTCCTCTGTGTACATAGGGTCACTGTGTGACTGGCTACAGTGTACAGTCCCAGCTTCCTCTGTGTACATAGCATCACTGTGTGACTGGATACAGTGTATGGTCCCAGCTTCCTCTGTGTACATAGGGTCACTGTGTGACTGGATACAGCGTATGGTCCCATTTTGCTCTGTGTACATAGAGTCACTGTGTGACTGGATACACCGTAGGGTCCCAGCTTCCTCTGTGTACATAGGATCACTGTGTGACTGGATACAGCGTATGGTCCCAGCTTCCTCTGTGTACATAGGGTCACTGTGTGACTGGATACAGTGTATGGTAACAGCTTCCTTTGTGTATATAGGGTCAGTATGTGACTGGATACAGTGTATGGTCCCAGCTTCCTCTGTGTACATAGGGTCAGTATGTGACTGGATACAGTGTTTGGTCCCAGCTTCCTCTGTGTACATAGGGTCATTGTGTGACTGGATACAGTGTATGGTCCCAGCTTCCTCTGTGTACATAGGGTCACTGTGTGACTGGATACAGTGTTTGGTCCCAGCTTCCTCTGTGTACATAGGGTCACTGTGTGACTGGATACAGTGTTTGGTCCCAGCTTTCTCTGTGTACATAGGGTCACTGTGTGACTGGATACAGAGTATGGTCCCAGCTTCCTCTGTGTACATAGGGTCACTGTGTGACTGGATACAGAGTATGGTCCCAGCTTCCTCTGTGTATATAGGATCACTGTGTGACTGGATATAGAGTATGGTCCCAGCTTCCTCTGTGTACATAGGGTCACTGTGTGACTGGATACAGTGTACGGTCCCAGCTTCCTCTGTGTACATAGGATCACTGTGTGACTGGATACAGTGTACGGTCCCAGCTTCCTCTGTGTACATAGGGTCACTGTATGACTGGATAGAGTGTACGGTCCCAGCTTCCTCTGTGTACATAGGATCACTGTGTGACTAGATACAGCGTACGGTCCCAGCTTCCTCTGTGTACATAGGGTCACTGTGTGACTGGATACAGGGTACGGTCCCAGCTTCCTCTGTGTACATAGGGTCACTGTGTGACTGGATACAGTGTACGGTCCCAGCTTCCTCTGTGTACATAGCATCACTGTGTGACTGGATACAGTGTACGGTCCCAGCTTCCTCTGTGTACATAGGGTCACTGTGTGACTGGATACAGTGTATGGTCCCAGCTTCCTCTGTGTACATAGCATCACTGTGTGACTGGATACAGTGTATGGTCCCAGCTTCCTCTGTGTACATAGGGTCACTGTGTGACTGGATACAGCGTATGGTCCCAGCTTGCTCTGTGTACATAGAGTCACTGTGTGACTGGATACAGCGTATGGTCCCAGCTTCCACTGTGTACATAGGGTCACTGTGTGACTGGATACAGTGTATGGTCCCAGCTTCCCCAGTGTACATAGGATCACTGTGTGACTGGATACAGTGTATGGTCCCAGCTTCCTATGTGTACATTGGATCACTGTGTGACTGGATACAGCGCATGGTCCCAGATTCCACTGTGTACATAGGGTCACTGTGTGACTGGGTACAGTGTATGGTCCCAGCTTCCTCTGTGTACATAGGGTCACTGTGTGACTGGACACAGTGTATGGTCCCAGCTTCCTCTGTGTACATAGGGTCACTGTGTGACTGGATACAGTGTAGGGTCCCAGCTTCCTCTGTGTACATAGGATCACTGTGTGACTGGGTACAGTATGGTCTCAGCTTCCTCTGTGTACATAGAGTTACTGTGTGACAGGATATAGTGTATAGTCCCAGCTTCCTCTGTGTACATAGGGTCACTGTGAGACTGGATACAGTGTATGGTCCCAGCTTCCTCTGTGTACATAGGGTCACTGTGTGACTGGATACAGTGTATGGTCCCAGCTTCCTCTGTGTACATAGGGTCACTGTGTGACTGGATACAGTGTATGGTCCCAGCTTCCTCTGTGTACATAGGGTCAGTATGTGACTGCATACAGTGTATGGTCCCAGCTTCCTCTGTGTACATAGGGTCACTGTGTGACTGGATACAGAGTATGGTCCCAGCTTCCTCTGTGTATATAGGATCACTGTGTGACTGGATACAGAGTATGGTCCCAGCTTCCTCTGTGTACATAGGGTCACTGTGTGACTGGAAACAGCGTATGGTCCCAACTTCCTCTGTGTACATAGGGTCACTGTGTGACTGCATACAGTGTACGGTCCCAGCTTCCTCTGTGTACATAGAATCACTGTGTGAATGGATACAGTGTACGGTCCCAGCTTCCTCTGTGTACATAGGGTCACTGTGTGACTGGATACAGTGTACGGTCCTAGCTTCCTCTGTGTACATAGGATCACTGTGTGACTGGATTCAGCGTATGGTCCCTGCTTCCTCTGTGTACATAGGGTCACTGTGTTACTGGATACAGTGTATGGTCCCAGCTTCCTCTGTGTACATAGGGTCAGTATGTGACTGGATACAGTGTATGGTCCCAGCTTCCTCTGTGTACATAGGGTCACTGTGTGACTGGATACAGCGTACGGTCCCAGCTTCCTCTGTGTACATAGGGTCAGTATGTGACTGGATACAGTGTTTGGTCCCAGCTTCCTCTGTGTACATAGCGTCATTGTGTGACTGGATACAGTGTTTGGTCCCTGCTTCCTCTGTGTACATAGGGTCACTGTGTGACTGGATACAGTGTAGGGTCCCAGCTTCCTCTGTGTACATAGGATCACTGTGTGACTGGGTACAGTATGGTCTCAGCTTCCTCTGTGTACATAGGGTCACTGTGTGACTGGATACAGTGTACGGTCCCAGCTTCCTCTGTGTACATAGGATCACTGTGTGACTGGATACAGCGTATGGTCCCAGCTTCCTCTGTGTACATAGGGTCACTGTGTGACTGGATACAGTGTATGGTAACAGCTTCCTTTGTGTATATAGGGTCAGTATGTGACTGGATACAGTGTATGGTCCCAGCTTCCTCTGTGTACATAGGGTCAGTATGTGACTGGATACAGTGTTTGGTCCCAGCTTCCTCTGTGTACATAGGGTCATTGTGTGACTGGATACAGTGTATGGTCCCAGCTTCCTCTGTGTACATAGGGTCACTGTGTGACTGGATACAGTGTAGGGTCCCAGCTTCCTCTGTGTACATAGGATCACTGTGTGACTGGGTACAGTATGGTCTCAGCTGACTCTGTGTACATAGGGTCACTGTGTGACTGGATACAGAGTATGGTCCCAGCTTCCTCTGTGTATATAGGATCACGGTGTGACTGGATACAGAGTATGGTCCCAGCTTCCTCTTTGTACATAGGGTCACTGTGTGACTGGATACAGTGTATGGTCCCAGCTTCCTCTGTGTACATTTGGTCACTGTGTGACTGGATACAGTGTATGGTCCCAGCTTCCTCTGTGTACATAGGGTCAGTATGTGACTGGATACAGTGTATGGTTCCAGCTTCCTCTGTGTAAATAGTGTCAGTATGTGACTGGATACAGTGTTTGGTCCCAGCTTCCTCTGTGTACATAGGGTCATTGTGTGACTGGATACAGCGTATGGTCCCAGCTTCCTCTGTGTACATAGGGTCACTGTGTGACTGGGTACAGTATGGTCCCAGCTTCCTCTGTGTACATAGGGTCACTGTGTGACTGGATACAGAGTATGGTCCCAGCTTCCTCTGTGTATATAGGATCACTGTGTGACTGGATATAGAGTATGGTCCCAGCTTCCTCTGTGTACATAGGGTTACTGTGTGACTGGATACAGTATACGGTCCCAGCTTCCTCTGTGTACATAGGGTCACTGTGTGACTGGATACAGTGTACGGTCCCAGCTTCCTCTGTGTACATAGGATCACTGTGTGACTGGATACAGTGTACGGTCCCAGCTTCCTCTGTGTACATAGGGTCACTGTGTGACTGGATAGAGTGTACGGTCCCAGCTTCCTCTGTGTACATAGGATCACTGTGTGACTAGATAAAGCGTACGGTCCCAGCTTCCTCTGTGTACATAGGGTCACTGTGTGACTGGATACAGGGTATTGTCCCAGCTTCCTCTGTGTACATAGGGTCACTGTGTGACTGGATACAGTGTACGGTCCCAGCTTCCTCTGTGTACATAGGGTCACTGTGTGACTGGATACAGTGTATGGTCCCAGCTTCCTCTGTGTACATAGCATCACTGTGTGACTGGATACAGTGTATGGTCCCAGCTTCCTCTGTGTACATAGGGTCACTGTGTGACTGGATACAGCGTATGGTCCCAGCTTGCTCTGTGTACATAGAGTCACTGTGTGACTGGATCAAGCGTATGGTCCCAGCTTCCTCTGTGTACATAGGGTCACTGTGTGACTGGATACAGTGTATGGTCCCAGCTTCCCCAGTGTACATAGGATCACTGTGTGACTGGATACAGCGTATGGTCCCAGCTTCCTATGTGTACATTGGATCACTGTGTGACTGGATACAGCGTATGGTCCCAGATTCCACTGTGTACATAGGGTCACTGTGTGACTGGGTACAGTGTATGGTCCCAGCTTCATCTATGTACATAGGGTCACTGTGTGACTGGATACAGTGTATGGTCCCAGCTTCCTCTGTGTACATAGGGTCACTGTGTGGCTGGATACAGTGTATGGTCCCAGCTTCCTCTGTGTACATAGGGTCACTGTGTGACTGGATACAGTGTATGGTCCCAGCTTCCCCAGTGTACATAGGGTCACTGTGTGACTGGATACAGTGTATGGTGCCAGCTTCCTCTGTGTACATAGGTTCACTGTGTGACTGGATACAGCGTATGGTCCCAGATTCCTCTGTGTACATAGGGTCACTGTGTGACTGGGTACAGTGTATGGTCCCAGCTTCCTCTATGTACATAGGGTCACTGTGTGCCTGGATACAGTGTATGGTCCCAGCTTCCTCTGTGTACATAGGGTCACTGTGTGACTGGATACAGTGTATGGTCCCAGCTTCCTCTGTGTACATAGGGTCACTGTGTGACTGGATACAGTGTAGGGTCCCAGCTTCCTCTGTGTACATAGGGTCACTGTGTGACTGGATACAGTGCATGGTCCCAGCTTCCTCTGTGTACATAGGGTCACTGTGTGACTGAAAACAGCGTATGGTCCCAGATTCCTCTGTGTACATAGGGTCACTTTGTGACTGGGTACAGTGTATGGTCCCAGCTTCCTCTGTGTACATAGGGTCACTGTGTGCCTGGATACAGTGTATGGTCCCAGCTTCCTCTGTGTACATAGGGTCACTGTGTGACTGGATACAGTGTATGGTCCCAGCTTCCTCTGTGTACATAGGGTCACTGTGTGACTGGATACAGTGTACGGTCCCAGCTTCATCTGTGTACATAGGATCACTGTGTGACTGGATACAGTGTACGGTCCCAGCTTCCTCTGTGTACATAGGGACACTGTGTGACTGGATACAGTGTATGGTCCCAGCTTCCTCTGTGTACATAGGGGCACTGTGTGACTGGATACAGTGTACGGTCCCAGCTTCCTCTGTGTACATAGGGTCACTGTGTGACTGGATACAGTGTACGGTCCCAGCTTCCTCTGTGTACATAGGATCACTGTGTGACTGGATACAGCGTATGGTCCCAACTTCCTCTGTGTACATAGGGTCACTGTGTGACTGGATACAGTGTATGGTCCCAGCTTCCTCTGTGTACATAGGTTCAGTATGTGACTGGATACAGTGTATGGTCCCAGCTTCCACTGTGTACATAGGATCACTGTGTGACTGGGTAGGGTATGGTCTCAGCTTCCTCTGTATACATAGGGTCACTGTGTGACTGGATACAGTGTATAGTCCCAGCTTCCTCTGTGTACATAGGGTCACTGTGTGACTGGATACAGTGTATGGTCCCAGCTTCCTCTGTGTACATAGGGTCACTGTGTGACTGGATACATTGTATGGTCCCAGCTTCCTCTGTGTACATAGGGTCACTGTGTGACAGGAAACAGTGTATGGTCCCAGCGTCCTCTGTGTACATAGGGTCACTGTGTGACTGGGTACAGTATGGTCCCAGCTTCCTCTGTGTACATAGGGACACTGTGTGACTGGATACAGAGTATGGTCCCAGCTTCCTTTGTGTACATAGGATCACGGTGTGTCTGGATACAGTGTATGGTCCCAGCTTCCTCTGTGTACATAGGGTCACTGTGTGACTGGATACAGTGTACGGTCCCAGCTTCCTCTGTGTACATAGGGTCACTGTGTGACTGGATACAGTGTACGGTCCCAGCTTCCTCTGTGTACATAGGATCACTGTGTGACTGGATACAGTGTACGGTCCCAGCTTCCTCTGTGTACATAGGGTCTCTGTGTGACTGGATACAGTGTACGGTCCCAGCTTCCTCTGTGTACAAAGGATCACTGTGTGACTGAATACAGCGTATGGTCCCAGCTTCCTCTGTGTACATAGGGTCACTGTGTGACTGGATACAGTGTATGGTCCCAGCTTCCTCTATGTACATAGGGTCACTGTGTGACTGGATACAGTGTATGGTCCCAGCTTCCTCTGTGTACATAGGGTCACTGTGTGACTGGGTACAGTATGGTCCCAGCTTCCTCTATGTACATAGGGTCACTGTGTGACTGGATACATAGTATGGTCCCAGCTTCCTCTGTGTAAATAGGATCACTGTGTGACTGGATACAAAGTATGGTCCCAGCTTCCTCTGTGTACATAGGATCACAGTGTGACTGGATACAGTGTATGGTCCCAGCTTCCTCTGTGTACACAGGGTCACTGTGTGACTGGATACAGTGTACGGTCCCAGCTTCGTCTGTGTACATAGGATCACTGTGTGACTGGATACAGTGTACGGTCCCAGCTTCTTCTGTGTACATAGGGTCACTGTGTGACTGGATACAGTGTACGGTCCCAGATTCCTCTGTGTACATAGGATCACTGTGTGACTGGATACAGCGTATGGTCCCAGCTTCCTCTGTGTACATAGGGTCACTGTGTGACTGGATACAGTGTATGGTCCCAGCTTCCTCTGTGTACATAGGGTCACTGTGTGACTGGATACAGTGTAGGGTCCCAGCTTCCTCTGTGTACATAGGATCACTGTGTGACTGGGTACAGTATGGTCTCAGCTTCCCCTGTGTACATAGGGTCACTGTGTGACTGGATACAGTGGATAGTACCAGCTTCCACTGTGTACATAGGGTCACTGTGTGTCTGGATACAGTGTATGGTCCCAGCTTCCTCTGTGTACATAGGGTCACTGTGTGACTGGATACAGTGTACGGTCCCAGCTTCCTCTGTGTACATAGGGAAACTGTGTGACTGGATACAGTGTACGGTCCCAGCTTCCTCTGTGTACATAGGATCACTGTGTGACTCGATACAGTGTACGGTCCCAGCTTCCTCTGTGTACATAGGGTCTCTGTGTGACTGGATACAGTGTACGGTCCCAGCTTCCTCTGTGTACAAAGGATCACTGTGTGACTGGATACAGCGTATGGTCCCAGCTTCCTCTGTATACATAGGGTCACTGTGTGACTGGATACAGTGTATGGTCCCAGCTTCCTCTATGTACATAGGGTCACTGTGTGACTGGATACAGTGTATGGTCCCAGCTTCCTCTGTGTACATAGGGTCACTGTGTGACTGGGTACAGTATGGTCCCAGCTTCCTCTATGTACATAGGGTCACTGTGTGACTGGATACAGAGTATGGTCCCAGCTTCCTCTGTGTATATAGGATCACTGTGTGACTGGATACAGAGTATGGTCCCAGCTTCCTCTGTGTACATAGGGTCACAGTGTGACTGGATACAGTGTATGGTCCCAGCTTCCTCTGTGTACATAGGGTCACTGTGTGACTGGATACAGTGTACGGTCCCAGCTTCATCTGTGTACATAGGATCACTGTGTGACAGGATACAGTGTACGGTCCCAGCTTCCTCTGTGTACATAGGGTCACTGTGTGACTGGATACAGTGTACGGTCCCAGCTTCCTCTGTGTACATAGGATCACTGTGTGACTGGATACAGTGTATGGTCCCAGCTTCCTCTGTGTACATAGGATCACTGTGTGACTGGGTACAGTATGGTCTCAGCTTCCTCTGTGTACATAGGGTCACAGTGTGACTGGATACAGTGTACGGTCCCAGCTTCGTCTGTGTACATAGGATCACTGTGTGACTGGATACAGTGTACGGTCCCAGCTTCCTCTGTGTACATAGGGTCACTGTGTGACTGGATACAGTGTACGGTCCCAGCTTCCTCTGTGTACATAGGGTCACTGTGTGACTGGATACAGTGTAGGGTCCCAGCTTCCTCTGTGTACATAGGATCACTGTGTGACTGGGTACAGTATGGTCTCAGCTTCCTCTGTGTACATAGGGTCACTGTGTGACTGGATACAGTGTATAGTACCAGCTTCCTCTGTGTACATAGGGTCACTGTGTGACTGGATACAGTGTATGGTCCCAGCTTCCTCTGTGTACATAGGGTCACTGTGTGACTGGATACAGTGTATGGTCCCAGCTTCCTCTGTGTACATAGGGTCACTGTGTGACTGGATACAGTGTATGGTTCCAGCTTCCTCTGTGTACATAGGGTCAGTATGTGACTGCATACAGTGTATGGTCCCAGCTTCCTCTGTGTACATAGGGTCAGTATGTGACTGGATACAGTGTTTGGTCCCAGCTTCCTCTGTGAACATAGGGACATTGTGTGACTGGATACATCGTATGGTCCCAGCTTCCTATGTGTACATAGGGTCACTGTGTGACTGGGTACAGTATGGTCCCAGCTTCCTCTGTGTACATAGGGTCACTGTGTGACTGGATACAGAGTATGGTCCCAGCTTCTTCTGTGTATATAGGATCACTGTGTGACTGGATACAGAGTATGGTCCCAGCTTCCTCTGTGTACATAGGGACACTTTGTGACTGGATACAGTGTACGGTCCCAGCTTCCTCTGTGTACATAGGATCACTGTGTGACTGGATACAGTGTACGGTCCCAGCTTCCTCTGTGTACATAGGATCACTGTGTGACTTGGTACAGTATGGTCCCAGCTTCCTCTGTGTACATAGGGTCACTGTGTGACTGGATACAGAGTATGGTCCCAGCTTCCTCTGTGTATATAGGATCACTGTGTGACTGGATACAGAGTATGGTCCCAGCTTCCTCTGTGTACATAGGGTCACTGTGTGACTGGAAATAGAGTATGGTCCCAGCTTCCTCTGTGTACATAGGGTCACTGTGTGACTGGATACAGTGTACGGTCCCAGCTTCCTCTGTGTACATAGGATCACTGTGTGACTGGATACAGTATACGGTCCCAGCTTCCTCTGTGTACATAGGGTCACTGTGTAACTGGATACAGTGTACGGTCCCAGCTTCCTCTGTGTACATAGGATCACTGTGTGACTGGTTACAGCGTACGGTCCCAGCTTCCTCTGTGTACATAGGGTCACTGTGTGACTGGATACAGCGTATGGTCCAAGCTTCCTTTGTGTATATAGGGTCAGTATGTGACTGGATACAGTGTATGGTCCCAGCTTCCTCTGTGTACATAGGGTCATTGTGTGACTGGATACAGTGTATGGTCCCAGCTTCCTCTGTGTACATAGGGTCACTGTGTGACTGGATACAGTGTAGGGATCCCAGCTTCCTCTGTGTACATAGGATCACTGTGTGACTGGGTACAGTATGGTCTCAGCTTCCTCTGTGTACATAGGGTCACTGTGTGACTGGATACAGTGTATTGTCCCAGCTTCCTCTGTGTACATAGGGTCACTGTGTGACTGGATACAGCTTATGGTCCCAGCTTCCTCTGTGTACATAGGGTCACTGTGTGACTGGGTACAGTATGGTACCAGCTTCCTCTGTGTACATAGGGTCACTGTGTGACTGGATACAGAGTATGATCCCAGCTTCCTCTGTGTATATAGGATCACGGTGTGACTGGATACAGAGTATGGTCCCAGCTTCCTCTGTGTACATAGGGTCACTGTGTGACTGGATACAGTGTATGGTCCCAGCTTCCTCTGTGTACATAGGGTCACTGTGTGACTGGATACAGTGTACGGTCCCAGCTTCCTCTGTGTACATAGGATCACTGTGTGACTGGATACAGTGTATGGTCCCAGCTTCCTCTGTGTACATAGGGTCACTGTGTGACTGGATACAGTGTACGGTCCCAGCTTCAACTGTGTACATAGGATCACTGTGTGACTGGATACAGTGTACGGTCCCAGCTTCCCCAGTGTACATAGGGTCACTGTGTGACTGGATACAGTGTATGGTCCCAGCTTCCTCTGTGTACATAGGGTCAGTATGTGACTGGATACAGTGTATGGTCCCAGCTTCCTCTGTGTACATAGGGTCAGTATGTGACTGGATACAGTGTTTGGTCCCAGCTTCCTCTGTGGACATAGGGTCATTGTGTGACTGGATACAGCGTATGGTCCCAGCTTCCTCTGTGTACATAGGGTCACTGTGTTACTGGATACAGTGTACGGTCCCAGCTTCCTCTGTGTACATAGCGTCACTGTGTGACTGGATACAGTGTACGGTTCCAGCTTCCTCTGTGTACATAGGGTCACTGTGTTACTGGATACAGTGTACGGTCCCAGCTTCCTCTGTGTACATAGGATCACTGTGTGACTGGATACAGCGTTTGGTCCCAGCTTCCTCTGTGTACATAGGGTCACTGTGTGACTGGATACAGCGTATGGTCCCACCTTCCTCTGTGTACATAGGGTCACTGTGTGACTGGATACAGTGTATGGTGCCAGCTTCCTCTGTGTACATAGGATCACTGTGTGACTGGATACAGTGTACGGTCCCAGCTTCCTCTGTGTACATAGCATCACTGTGTGACTGGATACAGTGTATGGTGCCAGCTTCCTCTGTGTACATAGGGTCACTGTGTGACTGGATACAGCGTATGGTCCCAGCTTCCTCTGTGTACATAGGGTCACTGTGTGACTGGATACAGTGTATGGTCCCAGCTTCCTTTGTGTATATAGGGTCAGTATGTGACTGGATACAGTGTATGGTCCCAGCTTCCTCTGTGTACATAGGGTCACTGTGGGACTGGATACAGTGTAGGGTCCCAGCTTCCTCTGTGTACATAGGATCACTGTTTGACTGGGTACAGTATGGTCTCAGCTTCCTCTGTGTACATAGGGTCACTGTGTGACTGGATACAGTGTATAGTCCCAGCCTCCTCTGTGTACATAGGGTCACTGTGTGACTGGCTACAGTGTATGGTCCCAGCTTCCTCTGTGCACATAGGGTCAGTATGTGACTGGATACAGTGTATGGTCAAAGCTTCCTCTGTGTACATAGGGTCAGTATGTGACTGGATACAGTGTTTGGTACCAGCTTTCTCTGTGTACATAGGGTCATTGTGTGACTGGATACAGCGTATGGTCCCAGCTTCCTCTGTGTACATAGGGTCACTGTGTGACTGGGTACAGTATGGTCCCACCTTCCTCTGTGTACATAGGGTCACTGTGTGATTGGCTACAGTGTACAGTCCCAGCTTCCTCTGTGTACATAGGATCACTGTGTGACTGGATACAGTGTATGGTCCCAGCTTCCTCTGTGTACATAGGGTCACTGTGTGACTGGATACAGTGTACGGTCCCAGATTCCTCTGTGTACATAGGATCACTGTGTGACTGGATACAGCGTATGGTCCCAGCTTCCTCTGTGTACATAGGGTCACTGTGTGACTGGATACAGTGTATGGTCCCAGCTTCCTCTGTGTACATAGGGTCACTGTGTGACTGGATACAGTGTAGGGTCCCAGCTTCCTCTGTGTACATAGGATCACTGTGTGACTGGGTACAGTATGGTCTCAGCTTCCCCTGTGTACATAGGGTCACTGTGTGACTGGATACAGTGGATAGTACCAGCTTCCACTGTGTACATAGGGTCACTGTGTGTCTGGATACAGTGTATGGTCCCAGCTTCCTCTGTGTACATAGGGTCACTGTGTGACTGGATACAGTGTACGGTCCCAGCTTCCTCTGTGTACATAGGGAAACTGTGTGACTGGATACAGTGTACGGTCCCAGCTTCCTCTGTGTACATAGGATCACTGTGTGATTGGATACAGTGTACGGTCCCAGCTTCCTCTGTGTACATAGGGTCTCTGTGTGACTGGATACAGTGTACGGTCCCAGCTTCCTCTGTGTACAAAGGATCACTGTGTGACTGGATACAGCGTATGGTCCCAGCTTCCTCTGTATACATAGGGTCACTGTGTGACTGGATACAGTGTATGGTCCCAGCTTCCTCTATGTACATAGGGTCACTGTGTGACTGGATACAGTGTATGGTCCCAGCTTCCTCTGTGTACATAGGGTCACTGTGTGACTGGGTACAGTATGGTCCCAGCTTCCTCTATGTACATAGGGTCACTGTGTGACTGGATACAGAGTATGGTCCCAGCTTCCTCTGTGTATATAGGATCACTGTGTGACTGGATACAGAGTATGGTCCCAGCTTCCTCTGTGTACATAGGGTCACAGTGTGACTGGATACAGTGTATGGTCCCAGCTTCCTCTGTGTACATAGGGTCACTGTGTGACTGGATACAGTGTACGGTCCCAGCTTCATCTGTGTACATAGGATCACTGTGTGACAGGATACAGTGTACGGTCCCAGCTTCCTCTGTGTACATAGGGTCACTGTGTGACTGGATACAGTGTACGGTCCCAGCTTCCTCTGTGTACATAGGATCACTGTGTGACTGGATACAGTGTATGGTCCCAGCTTCCTCTGTGTACATAGGATCACTGTGTGACTGGGTACAGTATGGTCTCAGCTTCCTCTGTGTACATAGGGTCACAGTGTGACTGGATACAGTGTACGGTCCCAGCTTCGTCTGTGTACATAGGATCACTGTGTGACTGGATACAGTGTACGGTCCCAGCTTCCTCTGTGTACATAGGGTCACTGTGTGACTGGATACAGTGTACGGTCCCAGCTTCCTCTGTGTACATAGGGTCACTGTGTGACTGGATACAGTGTAGGGTCCCAGCTTCCTCTGTGTACATAGGATCACTGTGTGACTGGGTACAGTATGGTCTCAGCTTCCTCTGTGTACATAGGGTCACTGTGTGACTGGATACAGTGTATAGTACCAGCTTCCTCTGTGTACATAGGGTCACTGTGTGACTGGATACAGTGTATGGTCCCAGCTTCCTCTGTGTACATAGGGTCACTGTGTGACTGGATACAGTGTATGGTCCCAGCTTCCTCTGTGTACATAGGGTCACTGTGTGACTGGATACAGTGTATGGTTCCAGCTTCCTCTGTGTACATAGGGTCAGTATGTGACTGCATACAGTGTATGGTCCCAGCTTCCTCTGTGTACATAGGGTCAGTATGTGACTGGATACAGTGTTTGGTCCCAGCTTCCTCTGTGTACATAGGGACATTGTGTGACTGGATACATCGTATGGTCCCAGCTTCCTATGTGTACATAGGGTCACTGTGTGACTGGGAACAGTATGGTCCCAGCTTCCTCTGTGTACATAGGGTCACTGTGTGACTGGATACAGAGTATGGTCCCAGCTTCTTCTGTGTATATAGGATCACTGTGTGACTGGATACAGAGTATGGTCCCAGCTTCCTCTGTGTACATAGGGACACTTTGTGACTGGATACAGTGTACGGTCCCAGCTTCCTCTGTGTACATAGGATCACTGTGTGACTGGATACAGTGTACGGTCCCAGCTTCCTCTGTGTACATAGGATCACTGTGTGACTTGGTACAGTATGGTCCCAGCTTCCTCTGTGTACATAGGGTCACTGTGTGACTGGATACAGAGTATGGTCCCAGCTTCCTCTGTGTATATAGGATCACTGTGTGACTGGATACAGAGTATGGTCCCAGCTTCCTCTGTGTACATAGGGTCACTGTGTGACTGGAAATAGAGTATGGTCCCAGCTTCCTCTGTGTACATAGGGTCACTGTGTGACTGGATACAGTGTACGGTCCCAGCTTCCTCTGTGTACATAGGATCACTGTGTGACTGGATACAGTATACGGTCCCAGCTTCCTCTGTGTACATAGGGTCACTGTGTAACTGGATACAGTGTACGGTCCCAGCTTCCTCTGTGTACATAGGATCACTGTGTGACTGGTTACAGCGTACGGTCCCAGCTTCCTCTGTGTACATAGGGTCACTGTGTGACTGGATACAGCGTATGGTCCAAGCTTCCTTTGTGTATATAGGGTCAGTATGTGACTGGATACAGTGTATGGTCCCAGCTTCCTCTGTGTACATAGGGTCATTGTGTGACTGGATACAGTGTATGGTCCCAGCTTCCTCTGTGTACATAGGGTCACTGTGTGACTGGATACAGTGTAGGGATCCCAGCTTCCTCTGTGTACATAGGATCACTGTGTGACTGGGTACAGTATGGTCTCAGCTTCCTCTGTGTACATAGGGTCACTGTGTGACTGGATACAGTGTATTGTCCCAGCTTCCTCTGTGTACATAGGGTCACTGTGTGACTGGATACAGCTTATGGTCCCAGCTTCCTCTGTGTACATAGGGTCACTGTGTGACTGGGTACAGTATGGTACCAGCTTCCTCTGTGTACATAGGGTCACTGTGTGACTGGATACAGAGTATGATCCCAGCTTCCTCTGTGTATATAGGATCACGGTGTGACTGGATACAGAGTATGGTCCCAGCTTCCTCTGTGTACATAGGGTCACTGTGTGACTGGATACAGTGTATGGTCCCAGCTTCCTCTGTGTACATAGGGTCACTGTGTGACTGGATACAGTGTTCGGTCCCAGCTTCCTCTGTGTACATAGGATCACTGTGTGACTGGATACAGTGTATGGTCCCAGCTTCCTCTGTGTACATAGGGTCACTGTGTGACTGGATACAGTGTACGGTCCCAGCTTCAACTGTGTACATAGGATCACTGTGTGACTGGATACAGTGTACGGTCCCAGCTTCCCCAGTGTACATAGGGTCACTGTGTGACTGGATACAGTGTATGGTCCCAGCTTCCTCTGTGTACATAGGGTCAGTATGTGACTGGATACAGTGTAGGGTCCCAGCTTCCTCTGTGTACATAGGGTCAGTATGTGACTGGATACAGTGTTTGGTCCCAGCTTCCTCTGTGGACATAGGGTCATTGTGTGACTGGATACAGCGTATGGTCCCAGCTTCCTCTGTGTACATAGGGTCACTGTGTTACTGGATACAGTGTACGGTCCCAGCTTCCTCTGTGTACATAGCGTCACTGTGTGACTGGATACAGTGTACGGTTCCAGCTTCCTCTGTGTACATAGGGTCACTGTGTTACTGGATACAGTGTACGGTCCCAGCTTCCTCTGTGTACATAGGATCACTGTGTGACTGGATACAGCGTTTGGTCCCAGCTTCCTCTGTGTACATAGGGTCACTGTGTGACTGGATACAGCGTATGGTCCCACCTTCCTCTGTGTACATAGGGTCACTGTGTGACTGGATACAGTGTATGGTGCCAGCTTCCTCTGTGTACATAGGATCACTGTGTGACTGGATACAGTGTACGGTCCCAGCTTCCTCTGTGTACATAGCATCACTGTGTGACTGGATACAGTGTATGGTGCCAGCTTCCTCTGTGTACATAGGGTCACTGTGTGACTGGATACAGCGTATGGTCCCAGCTTCCTCTGTGTACATAGGGTCACTGTGTGACTGGATACAGTGTATGGTCCCAGCTTCCTTTGTGTATATAGGGTCAGTATGTGACTGGATACAGTGTATGGTCCCAGCTTCCTCTGTGTACATAGGGTCAGTATGTGACTGGATACAGTGTTTGGTCCCATCTTCCTCTGTGTACATAGGGTCATTGTGTGACTGGATACAGTGTATGGTCCCAGCTTCCTCTGTGTACATAGGGTCACTGTGGGACTGGATACAGTGTAGGGTCCCAGCTTCCTCTGTGTACATAGGATCACTGTTTGACTGTGTACAGTATGGTCTCAGCTTCCTCTGTGTACATAGGGTCACTGTGTGACTGGATACAGTGTATAGTCCCAGCCTCCTCTGTGTACATAGGGTCACTGTGTGACTGGCTACAGTGTATGGTCCCAGCTTCCTCTGTGCACATAGGGTCAGTATGTGACTGGATACAGTGTATGGTCAAAGCTTCCTCTGTGTACAGAGGGTCAGTATGTGACTGGATACAGTGTTTGGTACCAGCTTCCTCTGTGTACATAGGGTCATTGTGTGACTGGATACAGCGTATGGTCCCAGCTTCCTCTGTGTACATAGGGTCACTGTGTGACTGGGTACAGTATGGTCCCACCTTCCTCTGTATACATAGGGTCACTGTGTGACTGGCTACAGTGTACAGTCCCAGCTTCCTCTGTGTACATAGCATCACTGTGTGACTGGATACAGTGTATGGTCCCAGCTTCCTCTGTGTACATAGGGTCACTGTGTGACTGGATACAGCGTATGGTCCCATTTTGCTCTGTGTACATAGAGTCACTGTGTGACTGGATACACCGTAGGGTCCCAGCTTCCTCTGTGTACATAGGATCACTGTGTGACTGGATACAGCGTATGGTCCCAGCTTCCTCTGTGTACATAGGGTCACTGTGTGACTGGATACAGTGTATGGTAACAGCTTCCTTTGTGTATATAGGGTCAGTATGTGACTGGATACAGTGTATGGTCCCAGCTTCCTCTGTGTACATAGGGTCAGTATGTGACTGGATACAGTGTTTGGTCCCAGCTTCCTCTGTGTACATAGGGTCATTGTGTGACTGGATACAGTGTATGGTCCCAGCTTCCTCTGTGTACATAGGGTCACTGTGTGACTGGATACAGTGTTTGGTCCCAGCTTCCTCTGTGTACATAGGGTCACTGTGTGACTGGATACAGTGTTTGGTCCCAGCTTTCTCTGTGTACATAGGGTCACTGTGTGACTGGATACAGAGTATGGTCCCAGCTTCCTCTGTGTACATAGGGTCACTGTGTGACTGGATACAGAGTATGGTCCCAGCTTCCTCTGTGTATATAGGATCACTGTGTGACTGGATACAGAGTATGGTCCCAGCTTCCTCTGTGTACATAGGGTCACTGTGTGACTGGATACAGTGTACGGTCCCAGCTTCCTCTGTGTACATAGGATCACTGTGTGACTGGATACAGTGTACGGTCCCAGCTTCCTCTGTGTACATAGGGTCACTGTATGACTGGATAGAGTGTACGGTCCCAGCTTCCTCTGTGTACATAGGATCACTGTGTGACTAGATACAGCGTACGGTCCCAGCTTCCTCTGTGTACATAGGGTCACTGTGTGACTGGATACAGGGTACGGTCCCAGCTTCCTCTGTGTACATAGGGTCACTGTGTGACTGGATACAGTGTACGGTCCCAGCTTCCTCTGTGTACATAGCATCACTGTGTGACTGGATACAGTGTACGGTCCCAGCTTCCTCTGTGTACATAGGGTCACTGTGTGACTGGATACAGTGTATGGTCCCAGCTTCCTCTGTGTACATAGCATCACTGTGTGACTGGATACAGTGTATGGTCCCAGCTTCCTCTGTGTACATAGGGTCACTGTGTGACTGGATACAGCGTATGGTCCCAGCTTGCTCTGTGTACATAGAGTCACTGTGTGACTGGATACAGCGTATGGTCCCAGCTTCCACTGTGTACATAGGGTCACTGTGTGACTGGATACAGTGTATGGTCCCAGCTTCCCCAGTGTACATAGGATCACTGTGTGACTGGATACAGTGTATGGTCCCAGCTTCCTATGTGTACATTGGATCACTGTGTGACTGGATACAGCGTATGGTCCCAGATTCCACTGTGTACATAGGGTCACTGTGTGACTGGGTACAGTGTATGGTCCCTGCTTCATCTATGTACATAGGGTCACTGTGTGACTGGATACAGTGTATGGTCCCAGCTTCCTCTGTGTACATAGGGTCACTGTGTGACTGGATACAGTGTATGGTCCCAGCTTCCTCTGTGTACATAGGGTCACTGTGTGACTGGATACAGTGTATGGTCCCAGCTTCCCCAGTGTACATAGGGTCACTGTGTGACTGGATACAGTGTATGGTGCCAGCTTCCTCTGTGTACATAGGTTCACTGTGTGACTGGATACAGCGTATGGTCCCAGATTCCTCTGTGTACATAGGGTCACTGTGTGACTGGGTACAGTGTATGGTCCCAGCTTCCTCTATGTACATAGGGTCACTGTGTTCCTAGATACAGTGTATGGTCCCAGCTTCCTCTGTGTACATAGGGTCACTGTGTGACTGGATACAGTGTATGGTCCCAGCTTCCTCTGTGTACATAGGGTCACTGTGTGACTGGATACAGTGTAGGGTCCCAGCTTCCTCTGTGTACATAGGGTCACTGTGTGACTGGAAACAGTGCATGGTCCCAGCTTCCTCTGTGTACATAAGGTCTAAGGATACTGGATTACTACCTCCATATGCACCTACCTATACCTTCTAAAACCTGCCTATAAACCTCTAATATTGACGCTATTTGCGTACGCAGTCATACAGTGAACTAAAGACTTTAGACCTTGAACATTTGTTTTCAAAGCACAAAGTATTATTCAAGTAAAGTACAGTCAGTTACACGCTGTGATCTAAGTACAATTTAGTGCAAAGAATTAAACAAACCCAAGATACAGTCATACATACGCTTGCGCTCTGGACCAGATCCCGGCATCAGTAAGATAAAAACTCTGTCAATCAGCAATCAGCAAGAAGACTCCCGAATGGGGTCACAACCCACACATTTATACCCTTCCCGAAATAGACAACACAATAGAGAAATTTGTTGCTGATCCCCATTGGTTCCCCATCGTGGTGCGCATGTTACAGGGCATTTGACAGGTTGATTCAAATGGACACAGAACAGCCTCTAACAGCTTGCTGCCTCTGTTTCCCGCCTCATGCAAATCTTGGCTGTTGGTTTTACAATGTACAGTCTCTACGGTCCATAAGTTGCGAATGCATGTTGCGATCTCCACACCGATGGTACACCGATGGTACCGGGAAGCTGTTGAGAGAGTGCAGATCAGTATAATACCAAACACGGCTTGCTTGTCACGTATTAAACCTTAGATACCAAAATAGCTTTTATTTCACAGCATTTGTAATAAATGAATAAAACTTGGATCTTTTATTTTATAGCTATGGAACCTTTTGTGTAAGTGTGCATTATGTAAGTATTAGGGATATGGGTAAAGACGCTAGTTAGTTTTGTGCAGAAGTGTGCGCACTAAGCTAATGGAAGGCGTTCGCATGCTGGGCCTTATACATTCGCTAATGTGCAACATTTTAACAGCGCAACTCTGTGTATTAATGTGTGTGTGAGGTATGGAAAAAGATTCGATCTTATTTTGAGCTGATCTTGTCTCAGCCAATTATCCAGCTTCGACAGTCCACCCTTTGATAGCAAACAACATGCTATCACATCCTGATGTTAAAATTAATTTTAGGCATACATACATATATTATTTAATGTTATTATGGGATGGCATAAGGTGGTTCTTAATCCATCAATAATGTGTCTCTGGGAAGGGACATAAAACTACCATTATACGCACACCGCGGATCTTGGAAGATTAGGGGAATGATGTGGGGATGTATCAATCCTATAAGGGAAGTCTTGAGGGGGATCAGGGACTTACATTACTTAAGATGTTTAAAAAAAATAACATTTTAATAAAAATACTTTTCATGCACATCTAAACATAATACACTATATGATGGTATTCCCAAGTTCAGGGTTGTAATGCAGTTCTATATTTACCTCAGTATTCATATTGTCATTACTGACCACCATCATAATTTTGTTCCTTCATTTTACCTTATTATTACATTTTCTACACTTCAACACAATAGGAGAACACTGGACACATATGCCAATTACTATGATGATGACCAGTATAAGGATCAGGAAGTTGCCTACGCTTGCGATCATTTCCTTGGCCCATTTCCCTAGGCCTGAGAACCATTTTACGGGGTTCAACCATGACACCCATTCCTCTACCTTTTCCTCTACTTCAACCACTGAAGCATTATGGTTCTTCCGAAATTCCCATTTCAGCTGCAGAATTTCATCCATCTTTCGATCTACTACCTCCTTGGGTTCGCTGGTATCATTGGTGACATAGGTGCAACACTTCACTACAAATTGGGTGGCCAAAGTTACGCAATATCCTCCAGTGACAGCGGTTAAATAATTTAACACTAGCCTGTGTTGCACCAGTTCTTTCTTGTACGCTTGCAATTCTCTACCTGTATACCTGAAAGTGTCATCATACATCTCGGTGATATTATCTATCAATTTAGCAAGATCCTGAATATATCTAAAATTTAGTGTACCCCAAGAGATCCTGGTGGGATCCAATGCTACTAAAACTTGAAAGCCAGTTGTCTCACTAATTATCTGAGAGGCTTTATGCAAGTCACCAGGTATCATATTTTTTTGCCTCTATGTTCATACTGTGTGTGAAGATATGGTGATGGTGTGTTTTTATGAATACCGAGCATTTCAACAAGTGTGAGGGTCATAACCTCTGGGACTCCTCTTCCCAGGTAACACAAACCTTCGGAACTTGGGGAGAGCCACTTATACGCTTTTCTTCCACATATAAAATATAAATTATCGGGGAGAACATCAGGAATATAATGCATCATTATCATTAAACACATTTCCCTTGCAAACAATCCTAACCCAGGCTCTTCCATCTGGTACATGCAAGTCTCTGGTTGTATTATTTTATCACAATAACCATCTGGTATCTTACCAATAATTTCTTTGGTGGAACTCAATGTATAACGATACCTAAAGCTTCTCCCACTAGATTTAATTGAGTGTAACAGATCATGATTCGTAGACTCATTATCAGCTCTCAGTGAGAAGGTCATTGTCTGATTATTCCCAGTCACTTCCTAATTCCCTGGTTTATTGGGGTTGGTTATGTTCAAACACAAAAGTGATCTATCTGCTTGGAATTGATATAATTTGAAATGAGGTGGTTTGGATGAGAGCAGTTTTCCATCCAAGGTTTTCCCTTTTTGCAATTCTAAAATTTCCGTGGTATTCAGCGGAAATGGCACCAACCCAACATTATGCTGTCCCTGTGGCACATGTGAACACACCCAGCAATCAGTTTGGTTTAAAACTTTGCTTATCAGGCTATGGTAATCCTCTAAAGGATACCCACCCCAGTACGGGCTATATTTAGGTTGGCACCTTTGGATACAGTTCTCATCAACTAGGGACCCAGAAAACTCACAAATACAGGAATCTTCAGACGATAAACCTCCACACCGTTCCCGAGTATCCGAAATAACAGCTCTTTTAACAATAACAATACTAGGATTGGTCAAACACTCCCCTGATTGGCATAGCACTCCTCCTGACTCCACTCCATCAGCACTGCCATCAGCTCCCATCTCCTCTATCGGTCCCCCGACACAGAAACCGGACATTCCCGAACCAACCAGGATGGTTCTCTAGAAGAGAATATGAAAATGAACACAGCAGGCCCATCCATTGTCACAACAAAGACCTGCAAATTTCTTTTAGTTCAGGTATCTCACTACGACCTTTTCAATCCTCCCGGAACAAGCTTGCGATCGACAGGTCCACATTATCAGCCTTGTCTCCGCCTTGTTTCTCCACCTGTTGGTTGACCTTTTTGCAGTGAGTGGAATGGACCCAGGTATCTCTCTCAGCCACCTTCAAAGATGTAGTACTTATCCCAAAGAAACCAGACTATCCCACACAGGAATAATAACCAGTCTTATATTTCACATCTATAAGTAAAACCAGCAATAGGTAGCATATATATCATATCTTATATCAAAAAGTATCAATAATTGGAAAAACCAATCATCAGTATAGTGATTCCTCCGTGGGGCACTCTTTTGTACATAAGTGATGTGTTAGTATAATTAAAAATTAGCTTTTAATATATCTCCACTAAAAGAATAGGGATTTGTTGTGCTCATTTATAAAATATCTAATCGAGTTCCCTTAGCAATTAATCTCATGAATTTATAAAAATAGATCTATTATAAGAATTAGCATAAATGTGGTGACTGTGCTTGTTTGAATTCATATGCTCATATAGCTCCTGATGGGTACATAATATATTATAATAGCAGGGTCAGGTACAGTTCCTATGCTCATATAGCTCCTGATGGGTACATAATATATTATAATAGCAGGGTCAGGTACAGTTCCTATGCTCATATAGCTCCTGATGGGTACATAATATATTATAATAGCAGGGTCAGGTACAGTTCCTATGCTCATATAGCTCCTGATGGGTACATAATATATTATAATAGCAGGGTCAGGTACAGTTCCTATGCTTATATAGCTCCTGATGGGTACATAATATATTATAATAGCAGGGTCAGGTACAGTTCGTATGACATATAAAAATTTCCAAATAACTCATAAATTAGAATTGTATGTAGTAATAACTACTCGGTCATTTGAGATAAGTCTATACATTGAGTGTGATAATAGCGTGTCTGCTGGGTATCATCCCAAATTCATATACCATGTATGGCCAAACACAAACACATATGCAAATGATCCCCGGGTGCAACAAATTATGTAATCCTATTGCCGGGTTGGATACTACCTCAATGTAACCAAAAATATATAAATATACACATGAAATGCTAGCAGAGTACTCTGAAAAAAGGGGAGAGCAAAGACCGCCCTGTAGGCGTAATATCCCAGATGACCTGATACTGATTTATATCATGATAGCAATCCCGGATGACATACTTAAATATTGTAAACTACTATAGGCAGATAATATCATGTTGTGTCACATAACCCCATAGAAATTATAATAGTAAGTACGGAGTACAAGTACTTGGTCCCCTCTGCTGTCCAGGGTCTTCTATGAGCGGACACCTGGATGAGAGAGGGATCAGGAATAACTCCGATAGAAAATAAGGGAGAGGTGGGGGACACCGATCCGTATGTGGTGTTAGGCAGTGTCTGTTGCTGAAAGCATTGCAGAAATCTGAATGCGCCACCGGACCAGGTCACGACCCACCCGAAGAAGAGTACCTGAGTTAAAATGACCGAAGGATTGTGCCTGACACCCTGCTGCCCCCTCCTGCAGTGGGGAGTGACTGACTGGACACGTGTTTCACCACAACTGGCTTGTTCACCATACAGCCTCAGCAGCACCTGGTACGGACCTTCCCACAGATCAGTCAAACAAGTTACCTCGTTGTTACCCTTCAAGTCTTCCAGTGGACTTATAATCAAATGAGGTTGTCTACCAAACAGTGGGTCTCATTCAGACCCGCTCGCGAGCGCAGGACGCTTGCAAGCGGGTCGATGGTACCCAAATGCGCATGCGCATGACAGAGGCTGCTCCGTCGAGCGCATGCGCGAGACCCTGTGAGCAACGGGGAAGCCGTCGCTCGGGGTCTCGCACCAAAGGGGGCGTGCTGTCGATGGTGAGTGACAGCACGCCCCCTTTGGTGGGCGTGCCGGGGTGTGGCTGCCCAGATGCAGGCGTTCCCATGGGAACGCCTACCGTCTGGGTCCGGACCCACTGACATCACTAGTGATGTCAGTGGGAGTGATTTTGGTTCTGATAGAGCTAAAATCACTCCAGGGCTTGCGGTCACCGAGACCCTACCGCAGGGTCTCGTCGTAAGCCCGATGGTCGCGATGGTCTTGACCATCACGAGCATCTTTTTGGCCGCTCGCATATGCTGTGGGTGGTCACCCACAGCTATGCGAGCGGCCAGGAGGCCGCTCCAAGTTTAGGTAGGAGGGCCCTGATTCAGAGCGAGCGCTCTGGTCAGAGCATCCGGCTCTGAATCAGGCCCAGTGTTTCAAAGGGGGACAGATTTAGAGGGGGTCTAGGAGTGGTCCTTATGCTATGCAGGACCAACGGTAATGCTTCTGTCCATCCTAGTCCAGTCTCTGCCATGATTTTACTTAACTTATTTTTAATAGACCCATTCATCCTCTCTGGCACTGGCCTGTGGTCGGTAGGGGGTGTGAAGTCGACTATTGATACCCATCAGTTTACACATATTTTGAAAAACATCACCTGTGAAATGAGTACCCCTATCACTCTCAATGATTTTAGGGATACCATATCTGCATACAAATTCCGGTACTATTTTCTTGGCAGTAAATGCAGCAGTATTAGTGGCAGCTGGGTAGGCCTCAACCCAGTTGGAAAATACGTCAGTGCACACTAATACATACTTGAGATTCCTGCAGGGTGGTAATTGGGTGAAATCAATTTGTATTACCTGGAAAGGTCAATCAGTCGGTGGAATGTGGGATGATTCGGTAGGGATCGCTTTCCCTATGTTCTTCCTCAAGCAGGTCAGACAGGACATTGCTCTCTTTTCTGCTTGTGAAGAAAAACCTGGTGCGCACCAGTATGCTCTCACCAATTTACACATACCTTGCTTTCCCAGATGAGTCAGACCGTGTGCTGCCTCAGCCAGACTGGGGTAATATGCTTTGGGGGCTACTGGCTTACCTTGTCCGTCCCTCCAGAGCCCGGAGGACTCCTGGCCACATCCTTTGGACTTCCAGATGGACTTTTCCTGGATTGAACACAAATTTTGCATCTCAATTAGTTTCAGCATATCAATTGTTTGGAAAGACATAATTTGCTCTGTTGGTAAAAACATTTTGAACCCTGCTGCCCATTTTGCAGCTTCATCGGCTCTGTTGTTGCCCAGTGACACCGGGTCATTCTCACATGTATGGGCTTTGCACTTAATTACTGCCACCGCTTTGGGCAGGTGGATTGCTTTTAAAAGATGTTTTATGTGTCTGGAATGTGCAACTGGTGTGCCTGCTGCTGTAATAAAATTTCTCAGACGCCATAGAGCTCCAAAATCGTGCACGACTCCGAACGCATACCTAGAGTCAGTGTAAATGTTAGCAGATTTGCCTGCTGCCAGTTCACACACTCTTCTTAGTGCTACTAACTCTGCCACCTGGGCTGAGTGAGGAGGACCAAGAGGTTCAGCTTCTATGATGTCTGTGTCATTTACAACAGCATAACCTGTACATAATTCACCTGTGTCTATGTGTCTATGACAACTCCCATCCGTGTAAAATGTCACATCCACATTCTCTAAAGGTGTGTCACGTATGTCAGGTCTAGCAGTAAAGGTCTGATTTAGATATTCCATACAATCGTGTGTATCGTTATGTCCGCTGAACTCACTTCCCACCAGCAACTCGTCTCCTACATGATGTACATCATGTTGTACATATGGTAAATACGTTGCTGGGTTCAGTGTACTGCATCGTTTAACAGTGATGTTTGCAGGTGCAATTAGAGCTAGTTCCCATTTGGTAAACCTAGCTGAAGAAACATGTCTGGTTTGGGCAGAGTTCAGCAGAGCAGACACAGAGTGGGGAGTGTAGACCATCATATCATGACCCAATACTACGTCCTCACTTTTACTCACCAATAGAGCCGTTGCTGCTACACTTCTTAAACACGTTGGGAGTGATCTTGCTACACTGTCCAATTGGGCACTGTAGTAAGCTACGGGCCTAATGGCATCACCATGTTTTTGTGTGAGGACACCTGCATCACAACCATCGGCTTCCATACAATACAAATCAAAGGGTTTTTCATAATCAAGTATTCCCAATGCAGGTGCTTTTGTCAGACTATCCTTAAGATTAAGGAAAGCCTGCTCTGTTTCCTCTGTGTGTATGACACGATCGGACTTTGAGGAAGAGACTAAGGGCCTGATTCAGACCCACTCGCGAGCGGCTGTCCGCTCGCAAGTGGGTCGATGTTATGCACTGAGCATGCACACGACGGAGGGAGCTCCGTCGTGCGCATGCACCAGACGCGACGAGCGAAGGAAATTCCTTCGCTCGTTGTGTCCGATCAAAGGGGGCGTGCTGTCAATGTTGATTGACAGCACGCCCCCTTTGGTGGGCGTGCCGGGGGCGTGCCTCCCTGACGGGGGCGTTCCCACGGGAACGCCTCCCGTCAGAAGCCGGCCCACTGACATCACTAGTGATGTCAGTGGGAGTGATTTTGGCTCTGATAGAGCCAAAATCACTCCGGAGCTTGCGGTTGAAAACCTCAACCGCAGGCTCCGGCTCGCAAATTCGATGGTCGCGATGGTCTCGACCATCGCGGCCATCACAAAGCACGCTCGTATAGCCTGTGGGTGGTGACCCACAGCTATACGAGCGTCCAGGAGGACGCTCCATGAAAATGGAGCCCGGCCCTCATTCAGAGCGTGCGCTCTGCTCAGAGCGTACGGCTCTGAATGAGGGCCTAAGTCCTGTAAAGGCAAGGCCAAAATAGAAAAACCTGGGATCCACATTCTACAGTATCCACACATTCCCAAGAAGGTACGAATTTGCTGTTGGTTTTGTGGCAGTGTCATGTTCTGTATAGCTTGAATTCTGTCATTTGTGAGATGTCGTAACCCCTAGGTTAAGCAGTGTCCCAAATATTTTACTCTGGATTGGCATGGTTGTAGTTTGTCCTTAGCCACCTTGTGTCCTGTGTGCGAGAGGTGAAGCAACAAAAGTTTAGTATCATTTAAACGTGACATAAACGAATCAGAACAAAGCAATAAATTGTCCACATATTGAATTAGAACAGATCCATTGGCAAGTTGGAAAGATTGTAAACAGTCGTGCAAGGCCTGGGAGAAGATACTGGGGCTGTCTACGAAACCTTGGGGCAATCGTGTCCATGTGTATTGTACCCCCCTGTGTGTGAAAGCAAATAAGTACTGACAGTCAGGGTGAAGAGGCACAGAGAAGAAAGCAGGTCAATGACAGTGAAATGCGTTGCATTTGGTGAGATCTGCATAAGAATGACAGCTGGATTTGGCACTACGGGAAATTGGCTCTCTACTACCTTATTAACACCTCTAAGGTCTTGTACCAGCCTATAACCTCTCCCACCACTCTTCTTTACCGTAAAGATGGGACTGTTGACTACACTTGCTGTACGAACTAAAATTCCCTGTTGTAATAATCGCTCAATTATTGGATAAACCCCTAATTCTACCTCCTGTTTTAGTGGGTACTGGGGAATTTTTGGAGCTTGCCTACCACCTTTTAAAGTTACCATTACAGGGCTTACGTTTGCCATTTATCCAGTGTCCTGTCCATCCTTGGTCCAAAGTGAATCTGGAATTTTGGATAACATTTGATCTACCTGAGATGGATTTTCATTCACACTGGTAGAGTGATACATTATCCTTTGGGGAGTGTCCAATATATCCCTCACCTCGTGCGCAACTCTCTCTGGGAAATCTAGAAATACACCATCGGGGGTGCAATATATGACACATCCCATCTTAGATAACAAATCTCTTCCCAGTAGCTTAGTAGGAGCCGCTGCTGCCAGGAGAAAAGAATGCTTGGTATGCAACGGCCCAATAGTAACCTCTGTGGATTTTGTTAAAGGATAATGTTGCACTTTACCCGTTACGCCCATTGCTGGTACTGTCTCATTGGTTACCTGTAAATTAACGGGAGATTTTATCACTGACCTGGTCGCCCTTGTGTCTACAATAAAAGGATATTTAGTACCAGCTACATCAACCATCATGACTGGCTCTTTCCTAGCACCTCCCGTTAACCTGACTATCTGTAGACTACAGGTATGACCTGACCCCTAGCGTTGGCTCCCACTCTCCAATAAAGCGGCCACAATTGGAGCAGGTGCTTGTTGGACATTTGCTGGTCTCTGTGCATATCCCTTATGGGGATATCCAGGTTTTCCCTGATTTGGGGGTCCTACCCTTTTTGCTGTGCAGTTCCTACTTACATGTCCTGGCTGGTTACAATTGAAGCATGTTCGTGAATTGGATGAAGAAAAGGGTTGTTGTGCGGGTTGAGCAGGAGCGGGAGGTGGCGGGCATGGGTAAGGATATTGAGGGTAAGGATATGGTGGGGGATATGTAGTTTGTGGGTAGTATGGGACTTGTGGCTGTGTAGGATAAGTGGGATAGGGCTGTGTTTGCTGTGGTGTAGGATTAGTGAGGGCATATAACTGTTCAGATGCAGGTGTGTGGGTGCAAGTGTGTCTGCTGGCTGTGATGTTACCGTCATTCCTTCCAGAGCTTGGATACTGACAGCCATTAGTTTCTCGCTCTGTGTCTCTCTCTTCTTTGAAATGTTCTTATCATGTTCTATGGCAGATTCTATGAGGGTATCTATTGTGACTCCCCTCCAGCCAGGCTGTGAGGTCTGAACCCGGGTTTTTAGGTTCTCTTTAAGGCCATCCATGAGTATGATGACAATCATTCCCCTGTGGTGAATGCTACCTTTAATATCCTCTAACCCAGTGTACTGGGTGATAGCCTGCAGAGCCCGGTCGCAATAATCTTCTGCAGATTCACTCTCCTTTTGCTTTATGGTGAAAATTTTGTTCCAGTTAACTACTACTGGAAAATATACACCCAATTGAGTTATAATACGAGTAATGTTACCTTGGTTTACTTGGTCTGTTAAAGGAACGTCACCATCCAATACACAATCCGTGATAAATTTTGTCACGTCGGTATTGCGTGGCAGACAGGCCCTTAACACCACCCGCCAATCTTTATTGGTGGGCTCATGAGAACTACCCAAATTTCTCAAAAATCTTTGACATTTGGCTAATTCCTTCTTGGGATCGGGGAAATCATTTAAGATGGAATTTAGCTCTGCTCTTGTCCAAGGACAATGCATTACCACATCCCTTGTAGGTACAACTCCGTTCGCATCTGCATTCCCATTCGGAACAGTGATTGTCCGAATGGGATGCAGACCGGCCGCAGTGCTACCTTTGACCTTATTACCTGGCTGGGGGTTTAGGCCCTGATTCAGAGCCGGATGCTCTGACCAGAGCGCTCGCTCTGAATCAGGGCCCACCTCCATAATTATGGAGAGTCCCCCTGGACGCTCGTATAGCTGTGGGTCACCACCCACAGCCTATACAAGCATGCAGGATGATGGTCGCAATGGTCTTGACCATCGCGACCATCGCCAGTGCGAGCAGAAGCCTGCGGTTGAGTTTCTCAACCGCAAGGCCAGGAGTGATTTTGGCTCTATCAGAGCCAAAATCACTCCCACTGACATCACTAGTGATGTCAGTGGGGCCGGCTTCTGACGGTAGGTGTTCCCTTGGGAACGCCTCCGTCTGGCAGGCACGCCCCCGGCACGCCCACCAAAGGGGGCGTGCTGTCAATCAACATCGACAGCACGCCCCCTTTGATCAGACACTACGAGCGAAGGAAAGTCCTTCGCTCGTCGCGTCTCGCGCATGCGCACGATGGAGCTCCCTCCGTCGTGCGCATGCGCAGTGCACACCATCGACCCACTTGCGAGCGGACAGCCGCTCGCGAGTGGGTCTGAATCAGGCCCTTAGTCTGTTGCTGCAACATATAGTATTAACAACTTCCTCCACGGGCGCAGAGGAGTTTAACTCTTCCCGTGCTGTTACAGATGGAGATGGTGGCACCACTTGAGCTTGTCGCGGTGTCGCATCTAACATGTGCACAGCATGGGAAACGGCAGACATAACAATAGGCTCATCATCCGCATCATAAACATTTTCTCTATGGTTACTTAAGAGAGGGTACAAATTGCTTGTTACATATTTAATGACTGTACCTGCACTCCCATCCACATAAGGTAGCGGAGGTGCGCGTGAACTACTGGCAATACCTTCCGCAACGCTACCTTGCCGCATGTGCGCGCCATTATGCGGCTCGCACGTATTGCAATCCAGTGCCCCGGGTGTATTTGCTGGCAATGTCTTTGCAACGCTAGTTTGCGTCGCTTGCACATTTTTAAGCCACGCATCCCCTTCTTGCTGCCACAATTTTAAACATTCATAATATTTTACCTTATTCTCTCGAGAACGCATCAGACTGATGTGATCCCGGACATTATCCAATACATCTTTATCAAAACTACCAATTCTGGGAAACGGTCTAACACTCTTCATCGTTATTTTAAACCATACGTCACAATACCTTATTGCATAATTACCCCTTCATGCTGCCACAATTTTAAACATTCAGAATATTTTACCTTTTTCTCTCGAGAACGCATCAGACTGATGTGATCCCGGACATTATCCAATACATCTTTATCAAAACTACCAATTCTGGGAAACTGTCTAACACTCTTCATCGTTATTTTAAACCATACGTCACAAAACCATATTGCATAAGTACCGTACTTAGTATGCATAATACGACCGGCCGATCCAAGCGGCGCCTCCATTAGCAGCACATCATTGTCTAACATCTCTATTGTTTGCGTGGCTCCCATCTTGGGACAACTCCTAGTTTTTTCAATAAAAATTTAAACTGGTGAAAGACAATTAAGATACTTTCACTTACCTGCGGACGCCTTTGAAAAAGGGTGTATCCGCAAACCCTATGGAGGACTTCTAGATGCTTCCACTCACTTACGGAAGTAAAGGCCGCTTCCGCTCAGCAATCCCTTTTTGACTACTTTTCAACTGCTAGGGGGCAGCAAAGTACCCTTTGTGTTCCAGTTGATTTCGTCCACTCTCCCACCAGCTCACAATCACAATTTAACCAAAATTATGCGTTCAATTATAGTGTTCAAATAAGCCTAACAGATCACACACATTGATTACTGAACGCTATAATCACGCTGGGAGCCAAACCCTAACAAAAATAACAACCCATACACCTGCTTTGTGTAAAGTAAACGGTAAGCTGCTACCGAGTCACTAGGCCAACTCCTGCGCCTAGCACTTAAGGGTCCTACATTACCCTTAACATTTAGGTCCCGTGTTACACCCTAAACAAGTACTCACAGTTACACACTTTTTTCCTGCGCAGAAAAATACACGTTAACCCAGTTATTGGCAATAATTGAAAGAATGTAAACTCAACAGCTTTGTTCAAACACGTGGCAGCACTACCGGAAGTACGTATAAGCTATTGTGTGACTAGTCGCATACACAATAACGCGACTACCACACAACCGTACGACTCTTGCCCTTAGCTGCATACGCAAAATTGCGCCTCTATTGCATGCGCAAAAATGCGACACAGCAGCGTGCGCAATACAGCGTAAAATACCAACCTTCCTCTGTGTAAATAGGATCACTGTGTGACTGGATACAGTATGGTCCCAGCTTCCTCTGTGTACATAGGGTCACTGTGTGACTGGATACAGTGTATAGTCCCAGCTTCCTCTGTGTACATAGGGTCACTGTGTGACTGGGTACAATATGGTCTCAGCTTCCTCTGTGTACATAGGATCAGTATGTGACTGGATACAGTGTATGGTCCCAGCTTCCCCAGTGTACATAGGGTCATTGTGTGACTGGATACAGTATAGGGTCCCAGCTTCCTCTGTGTACATAGGGTCACTGTGTGACTGGATACAGTGTATAGTCCCAGCTTCCTCTGTGTATATAGGATCACTGTGTGACTGGATACAGTGTATGGTCCCAGCCTCCTCTGTGTATATAGGGTCACTGTGTGAATGGATACAGAGTATGGTCCCAGCTTCCTCTGTGTACATAGGGTCACTGTGTGACTGGATACAGTGTATGGTCCCAGCTTCCTCTGTGTACATAGGGTCACTGTGTGACTGGATACAGTGTATGGTCCCAGCTTCCTCTGTGTACATAGGGTCACTGTGTGACTGGATACAGAGTATGGTCCCAGCTTCCTCTGTGTACATAGGGTCACTGTGTGACTGGATACAGTGTATAGTCCCAGCTTCCTCTGTGTACATAGGGTCACTGTGTGACTGGATACAGAGTATGGTCCCAGCTTCCTCTGTGTATAGAGGATCACTGTGTGACTGGATACAGAGTATAGTCCCAGCTTCCCCTGTGTACATAGGGTCACTGTGTGACTGGATACAGTGTATGGTCCCAGCTTCCTCTGTGTACATAGGGTCAGTATGTGACTGGATACAGTGTATGGTCAAAGCTTCCTCTGTGTACATAGGGTCAGTATGTGACTGGATACAGTGTTTGGTACCAGCTTCCTCTGTGTACATAGGGTCATTGTGTGACTGGATACAGCGTATGGTCCCAGCTTCCTCTGTGAACATAGTGTCATTGTGTGACTGGGTACAGTATGGTCCCACCTTCCTCTGTGTACATAGGGTCACTGTGTGACTGGCTACAGTGTACGGTCCCAGCTTCCTCTGTGTACATAGCATCACTGTGTGACTGGATACAGTGTATGGTCCCAGCTTCCTATGTGTACATAGGGTCACTGTGTGACTGGATACAGCGTATGGTCCCATTTTGCTCTGTGTACATAGAGTCACTGTGTGACTGGATACACCGTATGGTCCCAGCTTCCTCTGTGTACATAGGGTCACTGTATGACTGGATACAGTGTATGGTCCCAGCTTCCCTAGTGTACATAGGATCACTGTGTGACTGGATACAGCGTATGGTCCCAGCTTCCTATGTGTACATAGGATCACTGTGTGACTGGATACAGCGTATGGTCCCAGATTCCTCTGTGTACATAGGGTGACTGTGTGAATGGGTACAGTGTATGGTCCCAGCTTCATCTATGTATATATGGTCACTGTTGACTGGATACAGTGTATGGTCCCAGCTTCCTCTGTGTACATAGGGTCACTGTGTGACTGGACACAGTGTATGGTCCCAGCTTCCTCTGTGTACATAGGGTCACTGTGTGACTGGATACAGTGTAGGGTCCCAGCTTCCTCTGTGTACATAGGATCACTGTGTGACTGGGTACAGTATGGTCTCAGCTTCCTCTGTGTACATAGAGTTACTGTGTGACAGGATATAGTGTATAGTCCCAGCTTCCTCTGTGTACATAGGGTCACTGTGAGACTGGATACAGTGTATGGTCCCAGCTTCCTCTGTGTACATAGGGTCACTGTGTGACTGGATACAGTGTATGGTCCCAGCTTCCTCTGTGTACATAGGGTCACTGTGTGACTGGATACAGTGTATGGTCCCAGCTTCCTCTGTGTACATAGGGTCAGTATGTGACTGCATACAGTGTATGGTCCCAGCTTCCTCTGTGTACATAGGGTCACTGTGTGACTGGATACAGAGTATGGTCCCAGCTTCCTCTGTGTATATAGGATCACTGTGTGACTGGATACAGAGTATGGTCCCAGCTTCCTCTGTGTACATAGGGTCACTGTGTGACTGGAAACAGCGTATGGTCCCAACTTCCTCTGTGTACATAGGGTCACTGTGTGACTGCATACAGTGTACGGTCCCAGCTTCCTCTGTGTACATAGAATCACTGTGTGAATGGATACAGTGTACGGTCCCAGCTTCCTCTGTGTACATAGGGTCACTGTGTGACTGGATACAGTGTACGGTCCCAGCTTCCTCTGTGTACATAGGATCACTGTGTGACTGGATTCAGCGTATGGTCCCTGCTTCCTCTGTGTACATAGGGTCACTGTGTTACTGGATACAGTGTATGGTCCCAGCTTCCTCTGTGTACATAGGGTCAGTATGTGACTGGATACAGTGTATGGTCCCAGCTTCCTCTGTGTACATAGGGTCACTGTGTGACTGGATACAGCTTACGGTCCCAGCTTCCTCTGTGTACATAGGGTCAGTATGTGACTGGATACAGTGTTTGGTCCCAGCTTCCTCTGTGTACATAGCGTCATTGTGTGACTGGATACAGTGTTTGGTCCCTGCTTCCTCTGTGTACATAGGGTCACTGTGTGACTGGATACAGTGTAGGGTCCCAGCTTCCTCTGTGTACATAGGATCACTGTGTGACTGGGTACAGTATGGTCTCAGCTTCCTCTGTGTACATAGGGTCACTGTGTGACTGGATACAGTGTACGGTCCCAGCTTCCTCTGTGTACATAGGATCACTGTGTGACTGGATACAGCGTATGGTCCCAGCTTCCTCTGTGTACATAGGGTCACTGTGTGACTGGATACAGTGTATGGTAACAGCTTCCTTTGTGTATATAGGGTCAGTATGTGACTGGATACAGTGTATGGTCCCAGCTTCCTCTGTGTACATAGGGTCAGTATGTGACTGGATACAGTGTTTGGTCCCAGCTTCCTCTGTGTACATAGGGTCATTGTGTGACTGGATACAGTGTATGGTCCCAGCTTCCTCTGTGTACATAGGGTCACTGTGTGACTGGATACAGTGTAGGGTCCCAGCTTCCTCTGTGTACATAGGATCACTGTGTGACTGGGTACAGTATGGTCTCAGCTGACTCTGTGTACATAGGGTCACTGTGTGACTGGATACAGAGTATGGTCCCAGCTTCCTCTGTGTATATAGGATCACGGTGTGACTGGATACAGAGTATGGTCCCAGCTTCCTCTGTGTACATAGGGTCAGTATGTGACTGGATACAGTGTATGGTCCCAGCTTCCTCTGTGTACATAGGGTCACTGTGTGACTGGATACAGCGTACGGTCCCAGCTTCCTCTGTGTACATAGGGTCAGTATGTGACTGGATACAGTGTTTGGTCCCAGCTTCCTCTGTGTACATAGCGTCATTGTGTGACTGGATACAGTGTTTGGTCCCTGCTTCCTCTGTGTACATAGGGTCACTGTGTGACTGGATACAGTGTAGGGTCCCAGCTTCCTCTGTGTACATAGGATCACTGTGTGACTGGGTACAGTATGGTCTCAGCTTCCTCTGTGTACATAGGGTCACTGTGTGACTGGATACAGTGTACGGTCCCAGCTTCCTCTGTGTACATAGGATCACTGTGTGACTGGATACAGCGTATGGTCCCAGCTTCCTCTGTGTACATAGGGTCACTGTGTGACTGGATACAGTGTATGGTAACAGCTTCCTTTGTGTATATAGGGTCAGTATGTGACTGGATACAGTGTATGGTCCCAGCTTCCTCTGTGTACATAGGGTCAGTATGTGACTGGATACAGTGTTTGGTCCCAGCTTCCTCTGTGTACATAGGGTCATTGTGTGACTGGATACAGTGTATGGTCCCAGCTTCCTCTGTGTACATAGGGTCACTGTGTGACTGGATACAGTGTAGGGTCCCAGCTTCCTCTGTGTACATAGGATCACTGTGTGACTGGGTACAGTATGGTCTCAGCTGACTCTGTGTACATAGGGTCACTGTGTGACTGGATACAGAGTATGGTCCCAGCTTCCTCTGTGTATATAGGATCACGGTGTGACTGGATACAGAGTATGGTCCCAGCTTCCTCTGTGTACATAGGGTCACTGTGTGACTGGATACAGTGTATGGTCCCAGCTTCCTCTGTGTACATTTGGTCACTGTGTGACTGGATACAGTGTATGGTCCCAGCTTCCTCTGTGTACATAGGGTCAGTATGTGACTGGATACAGTGTATGGTTCCAGCTTCCTCTGTGTAAATAGTGTCAGTATGTGACTGGATACAGTGTTTGGTCCCAGCTTCCTCTGTGTACATAGGGTCATTGTGTGACTGGATACAGCGTATGGTCCCAGCTTCCTCTGTGTACATAGGGTCACTGTGTGACTGGGTACAGTATGGTCCCAGCTTCCTCTGTGTACATAGGGTCACTGTGTGACTGGATACAGAGTATGGTCCCAGCTTCCTCTGTGTATATAGGATCACTGTGTGACTGGATATAGAGTATGGTCCCAGCTTCCTCTGTGTACATAGGGTTACTGTGTGACTGGATACAGTATACGGTCCCAGCTTCCTCTGTGTACATAGGGTCACTGTGTGACTGGATACAGTGTACGGTCCCAGCTTCCTCTGTGTACATAGGATCACTGTGTGACTGGATACAGTGTACGGTCCCAGCTTCCTCTGTGTACATAGGGTCACTGTGTGACTGGATAGAGTGTACGGTCCCAGCTTCCTCTGTGTACATAGGATCACTGTGTGACTAGATACAGCGTACGGTCCCAGCTTCCTCTGTGTACATAGGGTCACTGTGTGACTGGATACAGGGTATTGTCCCAGCTTCCTCTGTGTACATAGGGTCACTGTGTGACTGGATACAGTGTACGGTCCCAGCTTCCTCTGTGTACATAGGGTCACTGTGTGACTGGATACAGTGTATGGTCCCAGCTTCCTCTGTGTACATAGCATCACTGTGTGACTGGATACAGTGTATGGTCCCAGCTTCCTCTGTGTACATAGGGTCACTGTGTGACTGGATACAGCGTATGGTCCCAGCTTGCTCTGTGTACATAGAGTCACTGTGTGACTGGATCAAGCGTATGGTCCCAGCTTCCTCTGTGTACATAGGGTCACTGTGTGACTGGATACAGTGTATGGTCCCAGCTTCCCCAGTGTACATAGGATCACTGTGTGACTGGATACAGCGTATGGTCCCAGCTTCCTATGTGTACATTGGATCACTGTGTGACTGGATACAGCGTATGGTCCCAGATTCCACTGTGTACATAGGGTCACTGTGTGACTGGGTACAGTGTATGGTCCCAGCTTCATCTATGTACATAGGGTCACTGTGTGACTGGATACAGTGTATGGTCCCAGCTTCCTCTGTGTACATAGGGTCACTGTGTGGCTGGATACAGTGTATGGTCCCAGCTTCCTCTGTGTACATAGGGTCACTGTGTGACTGGATACAGTGTATGGTCCCAGCTTCCCCAGTGTACATAGGGTCACTGTGTGACTGGATACAGTGTATGGTGCCAGCTTCCTCTGTGTACATAGGTTCACTGTGTGACTGGATACAGCGTATGGTCCCAGATTCCTCTGTGTACATAGGGTCACTGTGTGACTGGGTACAGTGTATGGTCCCAGCTTCCTCTATGTACATAGGGTCACTGTGTGCCTGGATACAGTGTATGGTCCCAGCTTCCTCTGTGTACATAGGGTCACTGTGTGACTGGATACAGTGTATGGTCCCAGCTTCCTCTGTGTACATAGGGTCACTGTGTGACTGGATACAGTGTAGGGTCCCAGCTTCCTCTGTGTACATAGGGTCACTGTGTGACTGGATACAGTGCATGGTCCCAGCTTCCTCTGTGTACATAGGGTCACTGTGTGACTGAAAACAGCGTATGGTCCCAGATTCCTCTGTGTACATAGGGTCACTTTGTGACTGGGTACAGTGTATGGTCCCAGCTTCCTCTGTGTACATAGGGTCACTGTGTGCCTGGATACAGTGTATGGTCCCAGCTTCCTCTGTGTACATAGGGTCACTGTGTGACTGGATACAGTGTATGGTCCCAGCTTCCTCTGTGTACATAGGGTCACTGTGTGACTGGATACAGTGTACGGTCCCAGCTTCATCTGTGTACATAGGATCACTGTGTGACTGGATACAGTGTACGGTCCCAGCTTCCTCTGTGTACATAGGGACACTGTGTGACTGGATACAGTGTATGGTCCCAGCTTCCTCTGTGTACATAGGGGCACTGTGTGACTGGATACAGTGTACGGTCCCAGCTTCCTCTGTGTACATAGGGTCACTGTGTGACTGGATACAGTGTACGGTCCCAGCTTCCTCTGTGTACATAGGATCACTGTGTGACTGGATACAGCGTATGGTCCCAACTTCCTCTGTGTACATAGGGTCACTGTGTGACTGGATACAGTGTATGGTCCCAGCTTCCTCTGTGTACATAGGTTCAGTATGTGACTGGATACAGTGTATGGTCCCAGCTTCCTCTGTGTACATAGGATCACTGTGTGACTGGGTAGGGTATGGTCTCAGCTTCCTCTGTATACATAGGGTCACTGTGTGACTGGATACAGTGTATAGTCCCAGCTTCCTCTGTGTACATAGGGTCACTGTGTGACTGGATACAGTGTATGGTCCCAGCTTCCTCTGTGTACATAGGGTCACTGTGTGACTGGATACATTGTATGGTCCCAGCTTCCTCTGTGTACATAGGGTCACTGTGTGACAGGAAACAGTGTATGGTCCCAGCGTCCTCTGTGTACATAGGGTCACTGTGTGACTGGGTACAGTATGGTCCCAGCTTCCTCTGTGTACATAGGGACACTGTGTGACTGGATACAGAGTATGGTCCCAGCTTCCTTTGTGTACATAGGATCACGGTGTGTCTGGATACAGTGTATGGTCCCAGCTTCCTCTGTGTACATAGGGTCACTGTGTGACTGGATACAGTGTACGGTCCCAGCTTCCTCTGTGTACATAGGGTCACTGTGTGACTGGATACAGTGTACGGTCCCAGCTTCCTCTGTGTACATAGGATCACTGTGTGACTGGATACAGTGTACGGTCCCAGCTTCCTCTGTGTACATAGGGTCTCTGTGTGACTGGATACAGTGTACGGTCCCAGCTTCCTCTGTGTACAAAGGATCACTGTGTGACTGAATACAGCGTATGGTCCCAGCTTCCTCTGTGTACATAGGGTCACTGTGTGACTGGATACAGTGTATGGTCCCAGCTTCCTCTATGTACATAGGGTCACTGTGTGACTGGATACAGTGTATGGTCCCAGCTTCCTCTGTGTACATAGGGTCACTGTGTGACTGGGTACAGTATGGTCCCAGCTTCCTCTATGTACATAGGGTCACTGTGTGACTGGATACATAGTATGGTCCCAGCTTCCTCTGTGTAAATAGGATCACTGTGTGACTGGATACAAAGTATGGTCCCAGCTTCCTCTGTGTACATAGGATCACAGTGTGACTGGATACAGTGTATGGTCCCAGCTTCCTCTGTGTACACAGGGTCACTGTGTGACTGGATACAGTGTACGGTCCCAGCTTCGTCTGTGTACATAGGATCACTGTGTGACTGGATACAGTGTACGGTCCCAGCTTCCTCTGTGTACATAGGGTCACTGTGTGACTGGATACAGTGTACGGTCCCAGATTCCTCTGTGTACATAGGATCACTGTGTGACTGGATACAGCGTATGGTCCCAGCTTCCTCTGTGTACATAGGGTCACTGTGTGACTGGATACAGTGTATGGTCCCAGCTTCCTCTGTGTACATAGGGTCACTGTGTGACTGGATACAGTGTAGGGTCCCAGCTTCCTCTGTGTACATAGGATCACTGTGTGACTGGGTACAGTATGGTCTCAGCTTCCCCTGTGTACATAGGGTCACTGTGTGACTGGATACAGTGGATAGTACCAGCTTCCACTGTGTACATAGGGTCACTGTGTGTCTGGATACAGTGTATGGTCCCAGCTTCCTCTGTGTACATAGGGTCACTGTGTGACTGGATACAGTGTACGGTCCCAGCTTCCTCTGTGTACATAGGGAAACTGTGTGACTGGATACAGTGTACGGTCCCAGCTTCCTCTGTGTACATAGGATCACTGTGTGACTCGATACAGTGTACGGTCCCAGCTTCCTCTGTGTACATAGGGTCTCTGTGTGACTGGATACAGTGTACGGTCCCAGCTTCCTCTGTGTACAAAGGATCACTGTGTGACTGGATACAGCGTATGGTCCCAGCTTCCTCTGTATACATAGGGTCACTGTGTGACTGGATACAGTGTATGGTCCCAGCTTCCTCTATGTATATAGGGTCACTGTGTGACTGGATACAGTGTATGGTCCCAGCTTCCTCTGTGTACATAGGGTCACTGTGTGACTGGGTACAGTATGGTCCCAGCTTCCTCTATGTACATAGGGTCACTGTGTGACTGGATACAGAGTATGGTCCCAGCTTCCTCTGTGTATATAGGATCACTGTGTGACTGGATACAGAGTATGGTCCCAGCTTCCTCTGTGTACATAGGGTCACAGTGTGACTGGATACAGTGTATGGTCCCAGCTTCCTCTGTGTACATAGGGTCACTGTGTGACTGGATACAGTGTACGGTCCCAGCTTCATCTGTGTACATAGGATCACTGTGTGACAGGATACAGTGTACGGTCCCAGCTTCCTCTGTGTACATAGGGTCACTGTGTGACTGGATACAGTGTACGGTCCCAGCTTCCTCTGTGTACATAGGATCACTGTGTGACTGGATACAGTGTATGGTCCCAGCTTCCTCTGTGTACATAGGATCACTGTGTGACTGGGTACAGTATGGTCTCAGCTTCCTCTGTGTACATAGGGTCACAGTGTGACTGGATACAGTGTACGGTCCCAGCTTCGTCTGTGTACATAGGATCACTGTGTGACTGGATACAGTGTACGGTCCCAGCTTCCTCTGTGTACATAGGGTCACTGTGTGACTGGATACAGTGTACGGTCCCAGCTTCCTCTGTGTACATAGGGTCACTGTGTGACTGGATACAGTGTAGGGTCCCAGCTTCCTCTGTGTACATAGGATCACTGTGTGACTGGGTACAGTATGGTCTCAGCTTCCTCTGTGTACAAAGGGGCACTGTGTGACTGGATACAGTGTATAGTACCAGCTTCCTCTGTGTACATAGGGTCACTGTGTGACTGGATACAGTGTATGGTCCCAGCTTCCTCTGTGTACATAGGGTCACTGTGTGACTGGATACAGTGTATGGTCCCAGCTTCCTCTGTGTACATAGGGTCACTGTGTGACTGGATACAGTGTATGGTTCCAGCTTCCTCTGTGTACATAGGGTCAGTATGTGACTGCATACAGTGTATGGTCCCAGCTTCCTCTGTGTACATAGGGTCAGTATGTGACTGGATACAGTGTTTGGTCCCAGCTTCCTCTGTGTACATAGGGACATTGTGTGACTGGATACATCGTATGGTCCCAGCTTCCTATGTGTACATAGGGTCACTGTGTGACTGGGTACAGTATGGTCCCAGCTTCCTCTGTGTACATAGGGTCACTGTGTGACTGGATACAGAGTATGGTCCCAGCTTCTTCTGTGTATATAGCATCACTGTGTGACTGGATACAGAGTATGGTCCCAGCTTCCTCTGTGTACATAGGGACACTTTGTGACTGGATACAGTGTACGGTCCCAGCTTCCTCTGTGTACATAGGATCACTGTGTGCCTGGATACAGTGTACGGTCCCAGCTTCCTCTGTGTACATAGGATCACTGTGTGACTTGGTACAGTATGGTCCCAGCTTCCTCTGTGTACATAGGGTCACTGTGTGACTGGATACAGAGTATGGTCCCAGCTTCCTCTGTGTATATAGGATCACTGTGTGACTGGATACAGAGTATGGTCCCAGCTTCCTCTGTGTACATAGGGTCACTGTGTGACTGGAAATAGAGTATGGTCCCAGCTTCCTCTGTGTACATAGGGTCACTGTGTGACTGGATACAGTGTACGGTCCCAGCTTCCTCTGTGTACATAGGATCACTGTGTGACTGGATACAGTATACGGTCCCAGCTTCCTCTGTGTACATAGGGTCACTGTGTAACTGGATACAGTGTACGGTCCCAGCTTCCTCTGTGTACATAGGATCACTGTGTGACTGGTTACAGCGTACGGTCCCAGCTTCCTCTGTGTACATAGGGTCACTGTGTGACTGGATACAGCGTATGGTCCAAGCTTCCTTTGTGTATATAGGGTCAGTATGTGACTGGATACAGTGTATGGTCCCAGCTTCCTCTGTGTACATAGGGTCATTGTGTGACTGGATACAGTGTATGGTCCCAGCTTCCTCTGTGTACATAGGGTCACTGTGTGACTGGATACAGTGTAGGGATCCCAGCTTCCTCTGTGTACATAGGATCACTGTGTGACTGGGTACAGTATGGTCTCAGCTTCCTCTGTGTACATAGGGTCACTGTGTGACTGGATACAGTGTATTGTCCCAGCTTCCTCTGTGTACATAGGGTCACTGTGTGACTGGATACAGCTTATGGTCCCAGCTTCCTCTGTGTACATAGGGTCACTGTGTGACTGGGTACAGTATGGTACCAGCTTCCTCTGTGTACATAGGGTCACTGTGTGACTGGATACAGAGTATGATCCCAGCTTCCTCTGTGTATATAGGATCACAGTGTGACTGGATACAGAGTATGGTCCCAGCTTCCTCTGTGTACATAGGGTCACTGTGTGACTGGATACAGTGTATGGTCCCAGCTTCCTCTGTGTACATAGGGTCACTGTGTGACTGGATACAGTGTACGGTCCCAGCTTCCTCTGTGTACATAGGATCACTGTGTGACTGGATACAGTGTATGGTCCCAGCTTCCTCTGTGTACATAGGGTCACTGTGTGACTGGATACAGTGTACGGTCCCAGCTTCAACTGTGTACATAGGATCACTGTGTGACTGGATACAGTGTACGGTCCCAGCTTCCCCAGTGTACATAGGGTCACTGTGTGACTGGATACAGTGTATGGTCCCAGCTTCCTCTGTGTACATAGGGTCAGTATGTGACTGGATACAGTGTATGGTCCCAGCTTCCTCTGTGTACATAGGGTCAGTATGTGACTGGATACAGTGTTTGGTCCCAGCTTCCTCTGTGGACATAGGGTCATTGTGTGACTGGATACAGCGTATGGTCCCAGCTTCCTCTGTGTACATAGGGTCACTGTGTTACTGGATACAGTGTACGGTCCCAGCTTCCTCTGTGTACATAGCGTCACTGTGTGACTGGATACAGTGTACGGTTCCAGCTTCCTCTGTGTACATAGGGTCACTGTGTTACTGGATACAGTGTACGGTCCCAGCTTCCTCTGTGTACATAGGATCACTGTGTGACTGGATACAGCGTTTGGTCCCAGCTTCCTCTGTGTACATAGGGTCACTGTGTGACTGGATACAGCGTATGGTCCCACCTTCCTCTGTGTACATAGGGTCACTGTGTGACTGGATACAGTGTATGGTGCCAGCTTCCTCTGTGTACATAGGATCACTGTGTGACTGGATACAGTGTACGGTCCCAGCTTCCTCTGTGTACATAGCATCACTGTGTGACTGGATACAGTGTATGGTGCCAGCTTCCTCTGTGTACATAGGGTCACTGTGTGACTGGATACAGCGTATGGTCCCAGCTTCCTCTGTGTACATAGGGTCACTGTGTGACTGGATACAGTGTATGGTCCCAGCTTCCTTTGTGTATATAGGGTCAGTATGTGACTGGATACAGTGTATGGTCCCAGCTTCCTCTGTGTACATAGGGTCAGTATGTGACTGGATACAGTGTTTGGTCCCATCTTCCTCTGTGTACATAGGGTCATTGTGTGACTGGATACAGTGTATGGTCCCAGCTTCCTCTGTGTACATAGGGTCACTGTGGGACTGGATACAGTGTAGGGTCCCAGCTTCCTCTGTGTACATAGGATCACTGTTTGACTGGGTACAGTATGGTCTCAGCTTCCTCTGTGTACATAGGGTCACTGTGTAACTGGATACAGTGTATAGTCCCAGCCTCCTCTGTGTACATAGGGTCACTGTGTGACTGGCTACAGTGTATGGTCCCAGCTTCCTCTGTGCACATAGGGTCAGTATGTGACTGGATACAGTGTATGGTCAAAGCTTCCTCTGTGTACATAGGGTCAGTATGTGACTGGATACAGTGTTTGGTACCAGCTTTCTCTGTGTACATAGGGTCATTGTGTGACTGGATACAGCGTATGGTCCCAGCTTCCTCTGTGTACATAGGGTCACTGTGTGACTGGGTACAGTATGGTCCCACCTTCCTCTGTGTACATAGGGTCACTGTGTGACTGGCTACAGTGTACAGTCCCAGCTTCCTCTGTGTACATAGCATCACTGTGTGACTGGATACAGTGTATGGTCCCAGCTTCCTCTGTGTACATAGGGTCACTGTGTGACTGGATACAGTGTACGGTCCCAGATTCCTCTGTCTACATAGGATCACTGTGTGACTGGATACAGCGTATGGTCCCAGCTTCCTCTGTGTACATAGGGTCACTGTGTGACTGGATACAGTGTATGGTCCCAGCTTCCTCTGTGTACATAGGGTCACTGTGTGACTGGATACAGTGTAGGGTCCCAGCTTCCTCTGTGTACATAGGATCACTGTGTGACTGGGTACAGTATGGTCTCAGCTTCCCCTGTGTACATAGGGTCACTGTGTGACTGGATACAGTGGATAGTACCAGCTTCCACTGTGTACATAGGGTCACTGTGTGTCTGGATACAGTGTATGGTCCCAGCTTCCTCTGTGTACATAGGGTCACTGTGTGACTGGATACAGTGTACGGTCCCAGCTTCCTCTGTGTACATAGGGAAACTGTGTGACTGGATACAGTGTACGGTCCCAGCTTCCTCTGTGTACATAGGATCACTGTGTGACTGGATACAGTGTACGGTCCCAGCTTCCTCTGTGTACATAGGGTCTCTGTGTGACTGGATACAGTGTACGGTCCCAGCTTCCTCTGTGTACAAAGGATCACTGTGTGACTGGATACAGCGTATGGTCCCAGCTTCCTCTGTATACATAGGGTCACTGTGTGACTGGATACAGTGTATGGTCCCAGCTTCCTCTATGTACATAGGGTCACTGTGTGACTGTATACAGTGTATGGTCCCAGCTTCCTCTGTGTACATAGGGTCACTGTGTGACTGGGTACAGTATGGTCCCAGCTTCCTCTATGTACATAGGGTCACTGTGTGACTGGATACAGAGTATGGTCCCAGCTTCCTCTGTGTATATAGGATCACTGTGTGACAGGATACAGTGTACGGTCCCAGCTTCATCTGTGTACATAGGATCACTGTGTGACAGGATACAGTGTACGGTCCCAGCTTCCTCTGTGTACATAGGATCACTGTGTGACTGGATACAGTGTATGGTCCCAGCTTCCTCTGTGTACATAGGATCACTGTGTGACTGGGTACAGTATGGTCTCAGCTTCCTCTGTGTACATAGGGTCACAGTGTGACTGGATACAGTGTACGGTCCCAGCTTCGTCTGTGTACATAGGATCACTGTGTGACTGGATACAGTGTACGGTCCCAGCTTCCTCTGTGTACATAGGGTCACTGTGTGACTGGATACAGTGTACGGTCCCAGCTTCCTCTGTGTACATAGGGTCACTGTGTGACTGGATACAGTGTAGGGTCCCAGCTTCCTCTGTGTACATAGGATCACTGTGTGACTGGGTACAGTATGGTCTCAGCTTCCTCTGTGTACATAGGGTCACTGTGTGATTGGATACAGTGTATAGTACCAGCTTCCTCTGTGTACATAGGGTCACTGTGTGACTGGATACAGTGTATGGTCCCAGCTTCCTCTGTGTACATAGGGTCACTGTGTGACTGGATACAGTGTATGGTCCCAGCTTCCTCTGTGTACATAGGGTCACTGTGTGACTGGATACAGTGTATGGTTCCAGCTTCCTCTGTGTACATAGGGTCAGTATGTGACTGCATACAGTGTATGGTCCCAGCTTCCTCTGTGTACATAGGGTCAGTATGTGACTGGATACAGTGTTTGGTCCCAGCTTCCTCTGTGTACATAGGGACATTGTGTGACTGGATACATCGTATGGTCCCAGCTTCCTATGTGTACATAGGGTCACTGTGTGACTGGGAACAGTATGGTCCCAGCTTCCTCTGTGTACATAGGGTCACTGTGTGACTGGATACAGAGTATGGTCCCAGCTTCTTCTGTGTATATAGGATCACTGTGTGACTGGATACAGAGTATGGTCCCAGCTTCCTCTGTGTACATAGGGACACTTTGTGACTGGATACAGTGTACGGTCCCAGCTTCCTCTGTGTACATAGGATCACTGTGTGACTGGATACAGTGTACGGTCCCAGCTTCCTCTGTGTACATAGGATCACTGTGTGACTTGGTACAGTATGGTCCCAGCTTCCTCTGTGTACATAGGGTCACTGTGTGACTGGATACAGAGTATGGTCCCAGCTTCCTCTGTGTATATAGGATCACTGTGTGACTGGATACAGAGTATGGTCCCAGCTTCCTCTGTGTACATAGGGTCACTGTGTGACTGGAAATAGAGTATGGTCCCAGCTTCCTCTGTGTACATAGGGTCACTGTGTGACTGGATACAGTGTACGGTCCCAGCTTCCTCTGTGTACATAGGATCACTGTGTGACTGGATACAGTATACGGTCCCAGCTTCCTCTGTGTACATAGGGTCACTGTGTAACTGGATACAGTGTACGGTCCCAGCTTCCTCTGTGTACATAGGATCACTGTGTGACTGGTTACAGCGTACGGTCCCAGCTTCCTCTGTGTACATAGGGTCACTGTGTGACTGGATACAGCGTATGGTCCAAGCTTCCTTTGTGTATATAGGGTCAGTATGTGACTGGATACAGTGTATGGTCCCAGCTTCCTCTGTGTACATAGGGTCATTGTGTGACTGGATACAGTGTATGGTCCCAGCTTCCTCTGTGTACATAGGGTCACTGTGTGACTGGATACAGTGTAGGGATCCCAGCTTCCTCTGTGTACATAGGATCACTGTGTGACTGGGTACAGTATGGTCTCAGCTTCCTCTGTGTACATAGGGTCACTGTGTGACTGGATACAGTGTATTGTCCCAGCTTCCTCTGTGTACATAGGGTCACTGTGTGACTGGATACAGCTTATGGTCCCAGCTTCCTCTGTGTACATAGGGTCACTGTGTGACTGGGTACAGTATGGTACCAGCTTCCTCTGTGTACATAGGGTCACTGTGTGACTGGATACAGAGTATGATCCCAGCTTCCTCTGTGTATATAGGATCACGGTGTGACTGGATACAGAGTATGGTCCCAGCTTCCTCTGTGTACATAGGGTCACTGTGTGACTGGATACAGTGTATGGTCCCAGCTTCCTCTGTGTACATAGGGTCACTGTGTGACTGGATACAGTGTACGGTCCCAGCTTCCTCTGTGTACATAGGATCACTGTGTGACTGGATACAGTGTATGGTCCCAGCTTCCTCTGTGTACATAGGGTCACTGTGTGACTGGATACAGTGTACGGTCCCAGCTTCAACTGTGTACATAGGATCACTGTGTGACTGGATACAGTGTACGGTCCCAGCTTCCCCAGTGTACATAGGGTCACTGTGTGACTGGATACAGTGTATGGTCCCAGCTTCCTCTGTGTACATAGGGTCAGTATGTGACTGGATACAGTGTATGGTCCCAGCTTCCTCTGTGTACATAGGGTCAGTATGTGACTGGATACAGTGTTTGGTCCCAGCTTCCTCTGTGGACATAGGGTCATTGTGTGACTGGATACAGCGTATGGTCCCAGCTTCCTCTGTGTACATAGGGTCACTGTGTTACTGGATACAGTGTACGGTCCCAGCTTCCTCTGTGTACATAGCGTCACTGTGTGACTGGATACAGTGTACGGTTCCAGCTTCCTCTGTGTACATAGGGTCACTGTGTTACTGGATACAGTGTACGGTCCCAGCTTCCTCTGTGTACATAGGATCACTGTGTGACTGGATACAGCGTTTGGTCCCAGCTTCCTCTGTGTACATAGGGTCACTGTGTGACTGGATACAGCGTATGGTCCCACCTTCCTCTGTGTACATAGGGTCACTGTGTGACTGGATACAGTGTATGGTGCCAGCTTCCTCTGTGTACATAGGATCACTGTGTGACTGGATACAGTGTACGGTCCCAGCTTCCTCTGTGTACATAGCATCACTGTGTGACTGGATACAGTGTATGGTGCCAGCTTCCTCTGTGTACATAGGGTCACTGTGTGACTGGATACAGCGTATGGTCCCAGCTTCCTCTGTGTACATAGGGTCACTGTGTGACTGGATACAGTGTATGGTCCCAGCTTCCTTTGTGTATATAGGGTCAGTATGTGACTGGATACAGTGTATGGTCCCAGCTTCCTCTGTGTACATAGGGTCAGTATGTGACTGGATACAGTGTTTGGTCCCATCTTCCTCTGTGTACATAGGGTCATTGTGTGACTGGATACAGTGTATGGTCCCAGCTTCCTCTGTGTACATAGGGTCACTGTGGGACTGGATACAGTGTAGGGTCCCAGCTTCCTCTGTGTACATAGGATCACTGTTTGACTGTGTACAGTATGGTCTCAGCTTCCTCTGTGTACATAGGGTCACTGTGTGACTGGATACAGTGTATAGTCCCAGCCTCCTCTGTGTACATAGGGTCACTGTGTGACTGGCTACAGTGTATGGTCCCAGCTTCCTCTGTGCACATAGGGTCAGTATGTGACTGGATACAGTGTATGGTCAAAGCTTCCTCTGTGTACATAGGGTCAGTATGTGACTGGATACAGTGTTTGGTACCAGCTTCCTCTGTGTACATAGGGTCATTGTGTGACTGGATACAGCGTATGGTCCCAGCTTCCTCTGTGTACATAGGGTCACTGTGTGACTGGGTACAGTATGGTCCCACCTTCCTCTGTGTACATAGGGTCACTGTGTGACTGGCTACAGTGTACAGTCCCAGCTTCCTCTGTGTACATAGCATCACTGTGTGACTGGATACAGTGTATGGTCCCAGCTTCCTCTGTGTACATAGGGTCACTGTGTCACTGGATACAGCGTATGGTCCCATTTTGCTCTGTGTACATAGAGTCACTGTGTGACTGGATACACCGTAGGGTCCCAGCTTCCTCTGTGTACATAGGATCACTGTGTGACTGGATACAGCGTATGGTCCCAGCTTCCTCTGTGTACATAGGGTCACTGTGTGACTGGATACAGTGTATGGTAACAGCTTCCTTTGTGTATATAGGGTCAGTATGTGACTGGATACAGTGTATGGTCCCAGCTTCCTCTGTGTACATAGGGTCAGTATGTGACTGGATACAGTGTTTGGTCCCAGCTTCCTCTGTGTACATAGGGTCATTGTGTGACTGGATACAGTGTATGGTCCCAGCTTCCTCTGTGTACATAGGGTCACTGTGTGACTGGATACAGTGTTTGGTCCCAGCTTCCTCTGTGTACATAGGGTCACTGTGTGACTGGATACAGTGTTTGGTCCCAGCTTTCTCTGTGTACATAGGGTCACTGTGTGACTGGATACAGAGTATGGTCCCAGCTTCCTCTGTTTACATAGGGTCACTGTGTGACTGGATACAGAGTATGGTCCCAGCTTCCTCTGTGTATATAGGATCACTGTGTGACTGGATATAGAGTATGGTCCCAGCTTCCTCTGTGTACATAGGGTCACTGTGTGACTGGATACAGTGTACGGTCCCAGCTTCCTCTGTGTACATAGGATCACTGTGTGACTGGATACAGTGTACGGTCCCAGCTTCCTCTGTGTACATAGGGTCACTGTATGACTGGATAGAGTGTACGGTCCCAGCTTCCTCTGTGTACATAGGATCACTGTGTGACTAGATACAGCGTACGGTCCCAGCTTCCTCTGTGTACATAGGGTCACTGTGTGACTGGATACAGGGTACGGTCCCAGCTTCCTCTGTGTACATAGGGTCACTGTGTGACTGGATACAGTGTACGGTCCCAGCTTCCTCTGTGTACATAGCATCACTGTGTGACTGGATACAGTGTACGGTCCCAGCTTCCTCTGTGTACATAGGGTCACTGTGTGACTGGATACAGTGTATGGTCCCAGCTTCCTCTGTGTACATAGCATCACTGTGTGACTGGATACAGTGTATGGTCCCAGCTTCCTCTGTGTACATAGGGTCACTGTGTGACTGGATACAGCGTATGGTCCCAGCTTCCTCTGTGTACATAGCATCACTGTGTGACTGGATACAGTGTATGGTCCCAGCTTCCTCTGTGTACATAGGGTCACTGTGTGACTGGATACAGCGTATGGTCCCAGCTTCCTCTGTGTACATAGCATCACTGTGTGACTGGATACAGTGTATGGTCCCAGCTTCCTCTGTGTACATAGGGTCACTGTGTGACTGGATACAGCGTATGGTCCCAGCTTGCTCTGTGTACATAGAGTCACTGTGTGACTGGATACAGCGTATGGTCCCAGCTTCCTCTGTGTACATAGGGTCACTGTGTGACTGGATACAGTGTATGGTCCCAGCTTCCCCAGTGTACATAGGATCACTGTGTGACTGGATACAGTGTATGGTCCCAGCTTCCTATGTGTACATTGGATCACTGTGTGACTGGATACAGCGTATGGTCCCAGATTCCACTGTGTACATAGGGTCACTGTGTGACTGGGTACAGTGTATGGTCCCTGCTTCATCTATGTACATAGGGTCACTGTGTGACTGGATACAGTGTATGGTCCCAGCTTCCTCTGTGTACATAGGGTCACTGTGTGACTGGATACAGTGTATGGTCCCAGCTTCCTCTGTGTACATAGGGTCACTGTGTGACTGGATACAGTGTATGGTCCCAGCTTCCCCAGTGTACATAGGGTCACTGTGTGACTGGATACAGTGTATGGTGCCAGCTTCCTCTGTGTACATAGGTTCACTGTGTGACTGGATACAGCGTATGGTCCCAGATTCCTCTGTGTACATAGGGTCACTGTGTGACTGGGTACAGTGTATGGTCCCAGCTTCCTCTATGTACATAGGGTCACTGTGTTCCTAGATACAGTGTATGGTCCCAGCTTCCTCTGTGTACATAGGGTCACTGTGTGACTGGATACAGTGTATGGTCCCAGCTTCCTCTGTGTACATAGGGTCACTGTGTGACTGGATACAGTGTAGGGTCCCAGCTTCCTCTGTGTACATAGGGTCACTGTGTGACTGGAAACAGTGCATGGTCCCAGCTTCCTCTGTGTACATAAGGTCTAAGGATATTGGATTACTACCTCCATATGCACCTACCTATACCTTCTAAAACCTGCCTATAAACCTCTAATATTGACGCTATTTGCGTACGCAGTCATACAGTGAACTAAAGACTTTAGACCTTGAACATTTGTTTTCAAAGCACAAAGTATTATTCAAGTAAAGTACAGTCAGTTACATGCTGTGATCTAAGTACAATTTAGTGCAAAGAATTAAACAAACCCAAGATACAGTCATACATACGCTTGCGCTCTGGACCAGATCCCGGCATCAGTAAGATAAAAACTCTGTCAATCAGCAATCAGCAAGAAGACTCCCGAATGGGGTCACAACCCACACATTTATACCCTTCCCGAAATAGACAGCACAATAGAGAAATTTGTTGCTGATCCCCATTGGTTCCCCATCGTGGTGCGCATGTTACAGGGCATTTGACAGGTTGATTCAAATGGACACAGAACAGCCTCTAACAGCTTGCTGCCTCTGTTTCCCGCCTCATGCAAATCTTGGCTGTTGGTTTTACAATGTACAGTCTCTACGGTCCATAAGTTGCGAATGCATGTTGCGATCTCCACACCGATGGTACACCGATGGTACCGGGAAGCTGTTGAGAGAGTGCAGATCAGTATAATACCAAACACGGCTTGCTTGTCACGTATTAAACCTTAGATACCAAAATAGCTTTTATTTCACAGCATTTGTAATAAATGAATAAAACTTGGATCTTTTATTTTATAGCTATGGAACCTTTTGTGTAAGTGTGCATTATGTAAGTATTAGGGATATGGGTAAAGACGCTAGTTAGTTTTGTGCAGAAGTGTGCGCACTAAGCTAATGGAAGGCGTTCGCATGCTGGGCCTTATACATTCGCTAATGTGCAACATTTTAACAGCGCAACTCTGTGTATTAATGTGTGTGTGAGGTATGGAAAAAGATTCGATCTTATTTTGAACTGATCTTGTCTCAGCCAATTATCCAGCTTCGACAGTCCACCCTTTGATAGCAAACAACATGCTATCACATCCTGATGTTAAAATTAATTTTAGGCATACATACATATATTATTTAATGTTATTATGGGATGGCATAAGGTGGTTCTTAATCCATCAATAATGTGTCTCTGGGAAGGGACATAAAACTACCATTATACGCACACCGCGGATCTTGGAAGATTAGGGGAATGATGTGGGGATGTATCAATCCTATAAGGGAAGTCTTGAGGGGGATCAGGGACTTACATTACTTAAGATGTTTAAAAAAAATAACATTTTAATAAAAATACTTTTCATGCACATCTAAACATAATACACTATATGATGGTATTCCCAAGTTCAGGGTTGTAATGCAGTTCTATATTTACCTCAGTATTCATATTGTCATTACTGACCACCATCATAATTTTGTTCCTTCATTTTACCTTATTATTACATTTTCTACACTTCAACACAATAGGAGAACACTGGACACATATGCCAATTACTATGATGATGACCAGTATAAGGATCAGGAAGTTGCCTACGCTTGCGATCATTTCCTTGGCCCATTTCCCTAGGCCTGAGAACCATTTTACGGGGTTCAACCATGACACCCATTCCTCTACCTTTTCCTCTACTTCAACCACTGAAGCATTATGGTTCTTCCGAAATTCCCATTTCAGCTGCAGAATTTCATCCATCTTTCGATCTACTACCTCCTTGGGTTCGCTGGTATCATTGGTGACATAGGTGCAACACTTCACTACAAATTGGGTGGCCAAAGTTACGCAATATCCTCCAGTGACAGCGGTTAAATAATTTAACACTAGCCTGTGTTGCACCAGTTCTTTCTTGTACGCTTGCAATTCTCTACCTGTATACCTGAAAGTGTCATCATACATCTCGGTGATATTATCTATCAATTTAGCAAGATCCTGAATATATCTAAAATTTAGTGTACCCCAAGAGATCCTGGTGGGATCCAATGCTACTAAAACTTGAAAGCCAGTTGTCTCACTAATTATCTGAGAGGCTTTATGCAAGTCACCAGGTATCATATTTTTTTGCCTCTATGTTCATACTGTGTGTGAAGATATGGTGATGGTGTGTTTTTATGAATACCGAGCATTTCAACAAGTGTGAGGGTCATAACCTCTGGGACTCCTCTTCCCAGGTAACACAAACCTTCGGAACTTGGGGAGAGCCACTTATACGCTTTTCTTCCACATATAAAATATAAATTATCGGGGAGAACATCAGGAATAGAATGCATCATTATCATTAAACACATTTCCCTTGCAAACAATCCTAACCCAGGCTCTTCCATCTGGTACATGCAAGTCTCTGGTTGTATTATTTTATCACAATAACCATCTGGTATCTTACCAATAATTTCTTTGGTGGAACTCAATGTATAACGATACCTAAAGCTTCTCCCACTAGATTTAATTGAGTGTAACAGATCATGATTCGTAGACTCATTATCAGCTCTCAGTGAGAAGGTCATTGTCTGATTATTCCCAGTCACTTCCTAATTCCCTGGTTTATTGGGGTTGGTTATGTTCAAACACAAAAGTGATCTATCTGCTTGGAATTGATATAATTTGAAATGAGGTGGTTTGGATGAGAGCAGTTTTCCATCCAAGGTTTTCCCTTTTTGCAATTCTAAAATTTCCGTGGTATTCAGCGGAAATGGCACCAACCCAACATTATGCTGTCCCTGTGGCACATGTGAACACACCCAGCAATCAGTTTGGTTTAAAACTTTGCTTATCAGGCTATGGTAATCCTCTAAAGGATACCCACCCCAGTACGGGCTATATTTAGGTTGGCACCTTTGGATACAGTTCTCATCAACTAGGGACCCAGAAAACTCACAAATACAGGAATCTTCAGACGATAAACCTCCACACCGTTCCCGAGTATCCGAAATAACAGCTCTTTTAACAATAACAATACTAGGATTGGTCAAACACTCCCCTGATTGGCATAGCACTCCTCCTGACTCCACTCCATCAGCACTGCCATCAGCTCCCATCTCCTCTATCGGTCCCCCGACACAGAAACCGGACATTCCCGAACCAACCAGGATGGTTCTCTAGAAGAGAATATGAAAATGAACACAGCAGGCCCGTCCATTGTCACAACAAAGACCTGCAAATTTCTTTTAGTTCAGGTATCTCACTACGACCTTTTCAATCCTCCCGGAACAAGCTTGCGATCGACAGGTCCACATTATCAGCCTTGTCTCCGCCTTGTTTCTCCACCTGTTGGTTGACCTTTTTGCAGTGAGTGGAATGGACCCAGGTATCTCTCTCAGCCACCTTCAAAGATGTAGTACTTATCCCAAAGAAACCAGACTATCCCACACAGGAATAATAACCAGTCTTATATTTCACATCTATAAGTAAAACCAGCAATAGGTAGCATATATATCATATCTTATATCAAAAAGTATCAATAATTGGAAAAACCAATCATCAGTATAGTGATTCCTCCGTGGGGCACTCTTTTGTACATAAGTGATGTGTTAGTATAATTAAAAATTAGCTTTTAATATATCTCCACTAAAAGAATAGGGATTTGTTGTGCTCATTTATAAAATATCTAATCGAGTTCCCTTAGCAATTAATCTCATGAATTTATAAAAATAGATCTATTATAAGAATTAGCATAAATGTGGTGACTGTGCTTGTTTGAATTCATATGCTCATATAGCTCCTGATGGGTACATAATATATTATAATAGCAGGGTCAGGTACAGTTCCTATGCTCATATAGCTCCTGATGGGTACATAATATATTATAATAGCAGGGTCAGGTACAGTTCCTATGCTCATATAGCTCCTGATGGGTACATAATATATTATAATAGCAGGGTCAGGTACAGTTCCTATGCTCATATAGCTCCTGATGGGTACATAATATATTATAATAGCAGGGTCAGGTACAGTTCCTATGCTTATATAGCTCCTGATGGGTACATAATATATTATAATAGCAGGGTCAGGTACAGTTCGTATGACATATAAAAATTTCCAAATAACTCATAAATTAGAATTGTATGTAGTAATAACTACTCGGTCATTTGAGATAAGTCTATACATTGAGTGTGATAATAGCGTGTCTGCTGGGTATCATCCCAAATTCATATACCATGTATGGCCAAACACAAACACATATGCAAATGATCCCCGGGTGCAACAAATTATGTAATCCTATTGCCGGGTTGGATACTACCTCAATGTAACCAAAAATATATAAATATACACATGAAATGCTAGCAGAGTACTCTGAAAAAAGGGGAGAGCAAAGACCGCCCTGTAGGCGTAATATCCCAGATGACCTGATACTGATTTATATCATGATAGCAATCCCGGATGACATACTTAAATATTGTAAACTACTATAGGCAGATAATATCATGTTGTGTCACATAACCCCATAGAAATTATAATAGTAAGTACGGAGTACAAGTACTTGGTCCCCTCTGCTGTCCAGGGTCTTCTATGAGCGGACACCTGGATGAGAGAGGGATCAGGAATAACTCCGATAGAAAATAAGGGAGAGGTGGGGGACACCGATCCGTATGTGGTGTTAGGCAGTGTCTGTTGCTGAAAGCATTGCAGAAATCTGAATGCGCCACCGGACCAGGTCACGACCCACCCGAAGAAGAGTACCTGAGTTAAAATGACCGAAGGATTGTGCCTGACACCCTGCTGCCCCCTCCTGCAGTGGGGAGTGACTGACTGGACACGTGTTTCACCACAACTGGCTTGTTCACCATACAGCCTCAGCAGCACCTGGTACGGACCTTCCCACAGATCAGTCAAACAAGTTACCTCGTTGTTACCCTTCAAGTCTTCCAGTGGACTTATAATCAAATGAGGTTGTCTACCAAACAGTGGGTCTCATTCAGACCCGCTCGCGAGCGCAGGACGCTTGCAAGCGGGTCGATGGTACCCAAATGCGCATGCGCATGACAGAGGCTGCTCCGTCGAGCGCATGCGCGAGACCCTGTGAGCAACGGGGAAGCCGTCGCTCGGGGTCTCGCACCAAAGGGGGCGTGCTGTCGATGGTGAGTGACAGCACGCCCCCTTTGGTGGGCGTGCCGGGGTGTGGCTGCCCAGATGCAGGCGTTCCCATGGGAACGCCTACCGTCTGGGTCCGGACCCACTGACATCACTAGTGATGTCAGTGGGAGTGATTTTGGTTCTGATAGAGCTAAAATCACTCCAGGGCTTGCGGTCACCGAGACCCTACCGCAGGGTCTCGTCGTAAGCCCGATGGTCGCGATGGTCTTGACCATCACGAGCATCTTTTTGGCCGCTCGCATATGCTGTGGGTGGTCACCCACAGCTATGCGAGCGGCCAGGAGGCCGCTCCAAGTTTAGGTAGGAGGGCCCTGATTCAGAGCGAGCGCTCTGGTCAGAGCATCCGGCTCTGAATCAGGCCCAGTGTTTCAAAGGGGGACAGATTTAGAGGGGGTCTAGGAGTGGTCCTTATGCTATGCAGGACCAACGGTAATGCTTCTGTCCATCCTAGTCCAGTCTCTGCCATGATTTTACTTAACTTATTTTTAATAGACCCATTCATCCTCTCTGGCACTGGCCTGTGGTCGGTAGGGGGTGTGAAGTCGACTATTGATACCCATCAGTTTACACATATTTTGAAAAACATCACCTGTGAAATGAGTACCCCTATCACTCTCAATGATTTTAGGGATACCATATCTGCATACAAATTCCGGTACTATTTTCTTGGCAGTAAATGCAGCAGTATTAGTGGCAGCTGGGTAGGCCTCAACCCAGTTGGAAAATACGTCAGTGCACACTAATACATACTTGAGATTCCTGCAGGGTGGTAATTGGGTGAAATCAATTTGTATTACCTGGAAAGGTCAATCAGTCGGTGGAATGTGGGATGATTCGGTAGGGATCGCTTTCCCTATGTTCTTCCTCAAGCAGGTCAGACAGGACATTGCTCTCTTTTCTGCTTGTGAAGAAAAACCTGGTGCGCACCAGTATGCTCTCACCAATTTACACATACCTTGCTTTCCCAGATGAGTCAGACCGTGTGCTGCCTCAGCCAGACTGGGGTAATATGCTTTGGGGGCTACTGGCTTACCTTGTCCGTCCCTCCAGAGCCCGGAGGACTCCTGGCCACATCCTTTGGACTTCCAGATGGACTTTTCCTGGATTGAACACAAATTTTGCATCTCAATTAGTTTCAGCATATCAATTGTTTGGAAAGACATAATTTGCTCTGTTGGTAAAAACATTTTGAACCCTGCTGCCCATTTTGCAGCTTCATCGGCTCTGTTGTTGCCCAGTGACACCGGGTCATTCTCACATGTATGGGCTTTGCACTTAATTACTGCCACCGCTTTGGGCAGGTGGATTGCTTTTAAAAGATGTTTTATGTGTCTGGAATGTGCAACTGGTGTGCCTGCTGCTGTAATAAAATTTCTCAGACGCCATAGAGCTCCAAAATCGTGCACGACTCCGAACGCATACCTAGAGTCAGTGTAAATGTTAGCAGATTTGCCTGCTGCCAGTTCACACACTCTTCTTAGTGCTACTAACTCTGCCACCTGGGCTGAGTGAGGAGGACCAAGAGGTTCAGCTTCTATGATGTCTGTGTCATTTACAACAGCATAACCTGTACATAATTCACCTGTGTCTATGTGTCTATGACAACTCCCATCCGTGTAAAATGTCACATCCACATTCTCTAAAGGTGTGTCACGTATGTCAGGTCTAGCAGTAAAGGTCTGATTTAGATATTCCATACAATCGTGTGTATCGTTATGTCCGCTGAACTCACTTCCCACCAGCAACTCGTCTCCTACATGATGTACATCATGTTGTACATATGGTAAATACGTTGCTGGGTTCAGTGTACTGCATCGTTTAACAGTGATGTTTGCAGGTGCAATTAGAGCTAGTTCCCATTTGGTAAACCTAGCTGAAGAAACATGTCTGGTTTGGGCAGAGTTCAGCAGAGCAGACACAGAGTGGGGAGTGTAGACCATCATATCATGACCCAATACTACGTCCTCACTTTTACTCACCAATAGAGCCGTTGCTGCTACACTTCTTAAACACGTTGGGAGTGATCTTGCTACACTGTCCAATTGGGCACTGTAGTAAGCTACGGGCCTACTGGCATCACCATGTTTTTGTGTGAGGACACCTGCAGCACAACCATCGGCTTCCATACAATACAAATCAAAGGGTTTTTCATAATCAAGTATTCCCAATGCAGGTGCTTTTGTCAGACTATCCTTAAGATTAAGGAAAGCCTGCTCTGTTTCCTCTGTGTGTATGACACGATCGGACTTTGAGGAAGAGACTAAGGGCCTGATTCAGACCCACTCGCGAGCGGCTGTCCGCTCGCAAGTGGGTCGATGTTATGCACTGAGCATGCACACGACGGAGGGAGCTCCGTCGTGCGCATGCACCAGACGCGACGAGCGAAGGAAATTCCTTCGCTCGTTGTGTCCGATCAAAGGGGGCGTGCTGTCAATGTTGATTGACAGCACGCCCCCTTTGGTGGGCGTGCCGGGGGCGTGCCTCCCTGACGGGGGCGTTCCCACGGGAACGCCTCCCGTCAGAAGCCGGCCCACTGACATCACTAGTGATGTCAGTGGGAGTGATTTTGGCTCTGATAGAGCCAAAATCACTCCGGAGCTTGCGGTTGAAAACCTCAACCGCAGGCTCCGGCTCGCAAATTCGATGGTCGCGATGGTCTCGACCATCGCGGCCATCACAAAGCACGCTCATATAGCCTGTGGGTGGTGACCCACAGCTATACGAGCGTCCAGGAGGACGCTCCATGAAAATGGAGCCCGGCCCTCATTCAGAGCGTGCGCTCTGCTCAGAGCGTACGGCTCTGAATGAGGGCCTAAGTCCTGTAAAGGCAAGGCCAAAATAGAAAAACCTGGGATCCACATTCTACAGTATCCACACATTCCCAAGAAGGTACGAATTTGCTGTTGGTTTTGTGGCAGTGTCATGTTCTGTATAGCTTGAATTCTGTCATTTGTGAGATGTCGTAACCCCTAGGTTAAGCAGTGTCCCAAATATTTTACTCTGGATTGGCATGGTTGTAGTTTGTCCTTAGCCACCTTGTGTCCTGTGTGCGAGAGGTGAAGCAACAAAAGTTTAGTATCATTTAAACGTGACATAAACGAATCAGAACAAAGCAATAAATTGTCCACATATTGAATTAGAACAGATCCATTGGCAAGTTGGAAAGATTGTAAACAGTCGTGCAAGGCCTGGGAGAAGATACTGGGGCTGTCTACGAAACCTTGGGGCAATCGTGTCCATGTGTATTGTACCCCCCTGTGTGTGAAAGCAAATAAGTACTGACAGTCAGGGTGAAGAGGCACAGAGAAGAAAGCAGGTCAATGACAGTGAAATGCGTTGCATTTGGTGAGATCTGCATAAGAATGACAGCTGGATTTGGCACTACGGGAAATTGGCTCTCTACTACCTTATTAACACCTCTAAGGTCTTGTACCAGCCTATAACCTCTCCCACCACTCTTCTTTACCGTAAAGATGGGACTGTTGACTACACTTGCTGTACGAACTAAAATTCCCTGTTGTAATAATCGCTCAATTATTGGATAAACCCCTAATTCTACCTCCTGTTTTAGTGGGTACTGGGGAATTTTTGGAGCTTGCCTACCACCTTTTAAAGTTACCATTACAGGGCTTACGTTTGCCATTTATCCAGTGTCCTGTCCATCCTTGGTCCAAAGTGAATCTGGAATTTTGGATAACATTTGATCTACCTGAGATGGATTTTCATTCACACTGGTAGAGTGATACATTATCCTTTGGGGAGTGTCCAATATATCCCTCACCTCGTGCGCAACTCTCTCTGGGAAATCTAGAAATACACCATCGGGGGTGCAATATATGACACATCCCATCTTAGATAACAAATCTCTTCCCAGTAGCTTAGTAGGAGCCGCTGCTGCCAGGAGAAAAGAATGCTTGGTATGCAACGGCCCAATAGTAACCTCTGTGGATTTTGTTAAAGGATAATGTTGCACTTTACCCGTTACGCCCATTGCTGGTACTGTCTCATTGGTTACCTGTAAATTAACGGGAGATTTTATCACTGACCTGGTCGCCCTTGTGTCTACAATAAAAGGATATTTAGTACCAGCTACATCAACCATCATGACTGGCTCTTTCCTAGCACCTCCCGTTAACCTGACTATCTGTAGACTACAGGTATGACCTGACCCCTAGCGTTGGCTCCCACTCTCCAATAAAGCGGCCACAATTGGAGCAGGTGCTTGTTGGACATTTGCTGGTCTCTGTGCATATCCCTTATGGGGATATCCAGGTTTTCCCTGATTTGGGGGTCCTACCCTTTTTGCTGTGCAGTTCCTACTTACATGTCCTGGCTGGTTACAATTGAAGCATGTTCGTGAATTGGATGAAGAAAAGGGTTGTTGTGCGGGTTGAGCAGGAGCGGGAGGTGGCGGGCATGGGTAAGGATATTGAGGGTAAGGATATGGTGGGGGATATGTAGTTTGTGGGTAGTATGGGACTTGTGGCTGTGTAGGATAAGTGGGATAGGGCTGTGTTTGCTGTGGTGTAGGATTAGTGAGGGCATATAACTGTTCAGATGCAGGTGTGTGGGTGCAAGTGTGTCTGCTGGCTGTGATGTTACCGTCATTCCTTCCAGAGCTTGGATACTGACAGCCATTAGTTTCTCGCTCTGTGTCTCTCTCTTCTTTGAAATGTTCTTATCATGTTCTATGGCAGATTCTATGAGGGTATCTATTGTGACTCCCCTCCAGCCAGGCTGTGAGGTCTGAACCCGGGTTTTTAGGTTCTCTTTAAGGCCATCCATGAGTATGATGACAATCATTCCCCTGTGGTGAATGCTACCTTTAATATCCTCTAACCCAGTGTACTGGGTGATAGCCTGCAGAGCCCGGTCGCAATAATCTTCTGCAGATTCACTCTCCTTTTGCTTTATGGTGAAAATTTTGTTCCAGTTAACTACTACTGGAAAATATACACCCAATTGAGTTATAATACGAGTAATGTTACCTTGGTTTACTTGGTCTGTTAAAGGAACGTCACCATCCAATACACAATCCGTGATAAATTTTGTCACGTCGGTATTGCGTGGCAGACAGGCCCTTAACACCACCCGCCAATCTTTATTGGTGGGCTCATGAGAACTACCCAAATTTCTCAAAAATCTTTGACATTTGGCTAATTCCTTCTTGGGATCGGGGAAATCATTTAAGATGGAATTTAGCTCTGCTCTTGTCCAAGGACAATGCATTACCACATCCCTTGTAGGTACAACTCCGTTCGCATCTGCATTCCCATTCGGAACAGTGATTGTCCGAATGGGATGCAGACCGGCCGCAGTGCTACCTTTGACCTTATTACCTGGCTGGGGGTTTAGGCCCTGATTCAGAGCCAGATGCTCTGACCAGAGCGCTCGCTCTGAATCAGGGCCCACCTCCATAATTATGGAGAGTCCCCCTGGACGCTCGTATAGCTGTGGGTCACCACCCACAGCCTATACAAGCATGCAGGATGATGGTCGCAATGGTCTTGACCATCGCGACCATCGCCAGTGCGAGCAGAAGCCTGCGGTTGAGTTTCTCAACCGCAAGGCCAGGAGTGATTTTGGCTCTATCAGAGCCAAAATCACTCCCACTGACATCACTAGTGATGTCAGTGGGGCCGGCTTCTGACGGTAGGTGTTCCCTTGGGAACGCCTCCGTCTGGCAGGCACGCCCCCGGCACGCCCACCAAAGGGGGCGTGCTGTCAATCAACATCGACAGCACGCCCCCTTTGATCAGACACTACGAGCGAAGGAAAGTCCTTCGCTCGTCGCGTCTCGCGCATGCGCACGATGGAGCTCCCTCCGTCGTGCGCATGCGCAGTGCACACCATCGACCCACTTGCGAGCGGACAGCCGCTCGCGAGTGGGTCTGAATCAGGCCCTTAGTCTGTTGCTGCAACATATAGTATTAACAACTTCCTCCACGGGCGCAGAGGAGTTTAACTCTTCCCGTGCTGTTACAGATGGAGATGGTGGCACCACTTGAGCTTGTCGCGGTGTCGCATCTAACATGTGCACAGCATGGGAAACGGCAGACATAACAATAGGCTCATCATCCGCATCATAAACATTTTCTCTATGGTTACTTAAGAGAGGGTACAAATTGCTTGTTACATATTTAATGACTGTACCTGCACTCCCATCCACATAAGGTAGCGGAGGTGCGCGTGAACTACTGGCAATACCTTCCGCAACGCTACCTTGCCGCATGTGCGCGCCATTATGCGGCTCGCACGTATTGCAATCCAGTGCCCCGGGTGTATTTGCTGGCAATGTCTTTGCAACGCTAGTTTGCGTCGCTTGCACATTTTTAAGCCACGCATCCCCTTCTTGCTGCCACAATTTTAAACATTCATAATATTTTACCTTATTCTCTCGAGAACGCATCAGACTGATGTGATCCCGGACATTATCCAATACATCTTTATCAAAACTACCAATTCTGGGAAACGGTCTAACACTCTTCATCGTTATTTTAAACCATACGTCACAATACCTTATTGCATAATTACCCCTTCATGCTGCCACAATTTTAAACATTCAGAATATTTTACCTTTTTCTCTCGAGAACGCATCAGACTGATGTGATCCCGGACATTATCCAATACATCTTTATCAAAACTACCAATTCTGGGAAACTGTCTAACACTCTTCATCGTTATTTTAAACCATACGTCACAAAACCATATTGCATAAGTACCGTACTTAGTATGCATAATACGACCGGCCGATCCAAGCGGCGCCTCCATTAGCAGCACATCATTGTCTAACATCTCTATTGTTTGCGTGGCTCCCATCTTGGGACAACTCCTAGTTTTTTCAATAAAAATTTAAACTGGTGAAAGACAATTAAGATACTTTCACTTACCTGCGGACGCCTTTGAAAAAGGGTGTATCCGCAAACCCTATGGAGGACTTCTAGATGCTTCCACTCACTTACGGAAGTAAAGGCCGCTTCCGCTCAGCAATCCCTTTTTGACTACTTTTCAACTGCTAGGGGGCAGCAAAGTACCCTTTGTGTTCCAGTTGATTTCGTCCACTCTCCCACCAGCTCACAATCACAATTTAACCAAAATTATGCGTTCAATTATAGTGTTCAAATAAGCCTAACAGATCACACACATTGATTACTGAACGCTATAATCACGCTGGGAGCCAAACCCTAACAAAAATAACAACCCATACACCTGCTTTGTGTAAAGTAAACGGTAAGCTGCTACCGAGTCACTAGGCCAACTCCTGCGCCTAGCACTTAAGGGTCCTACATTACCCTTAACATTTAGGTCCCGTGTTACACCCTAAACAAGTACTCACAGTTACACACTTTTTTCCTGCGCAGAAAAATACACGTTAACCCAGTTATTGGCAATAATTGAAAGAATGTAAACTCAACAGCTTTGTTCAAACACGTGGCAGCACTACCGGAAGTACGTATAAGCTATTGTGTGACTAGTCGCATACACAATAACGCGACTACCACACAACCGTACGACTCTTGCCCTTAGCTGCATACGCAAAATTGCGCCTCTATTGCATGCGCAAAAATGCGACACAGCAGCGTGCGCAATACAGCGTAAAATACCAACCTTCCTCTGTGTAAATAGGATCACTGTGTGACTGGATACAGTATGGTCCCAGCTTCCTCTGTGTACATAGGGTCACTGTGTGACTGGATACAGTGTATAGTCCCAGCTTCCTCTGTGTACATAGGGTCACTGTGTGACTGGGTACAATATGGTCTCAGCTTCCTCTGTGTACATAGGATCAGTATGTGACTGGATACAGTGTATGGTCCCAGCTTCCCCAGTGTACATAGGGTCATTGTGTGACTGGATACAGTATAGGGTCCCAGCTTCCTCTGTGTACATAGGGTCACTGTGTGACTGGATACAGTGTATAGTCCCAGCTTCCTCTGTGTATATAGGATCACTGTGTGACTGGATACAGTGTATGGTCCCAGCCTCCTCTGTGTATATAGGGTCACTGTGTGAATGGATACAGAGTATGGTCCCAGCTTCCTCTGTGTACATAGGGTCACTGTGTGACTGGATACAGTGTATGGTCCCAGCTTCCTCTGTGTACATAGGGTCACTGTGTGACTGGATACAGTGTATGGTCCCAGCTTCCTCTGTGTACATAGGGTCACTGTGTGACTGGATACAGAGTATGGTCCCAGCTTCCTCTGTGTACATAGGGTCACTGTGTGACTGGATACAGTGTATAGTCCCAGCTTCCTCTGTGTACATAGGGTCACTGTGTGACTGGATACAGAGTATGGTCCCAGCTTCCTCTGTGTATAGAGGATCACTGTGTGACTGGATACAGAGTATAGTCCCAGCTTCCCCTGTGTACATAGGGTCACTGTGTGACTGGATACAGAGTATGGTCCCAGCTTCCTCTGTGTACATAGGGTCACTGTGTGACTGGATACAGTGTATGGTCCCAACTTCCTCTGTGTACATAGGATCACTGTGTGACTCGATACAGTGTATGGTCCCAACTTCCTCTGTGTACATAGGATCACTGTGTGACTGGATACAGTGTATAGTCCCAGCTTCCTCTGTGTACATAGGGTCACTGTGTGACTGGATACAGTATGGTCCCAGCTTCCTCTGTGTACATAGGGTCACTGTGTGACTGGGTACAGTATGGTCCCAGCTTCCTCTGTGTACATAGGGTCACTGTGTGACTGGATACAGTGTATGGTCCCAGCCTCCTCTGTGTACATAGGGTCACTGTGTGACTGGATACAGTGTATGGTCCCAACTTCCTCTGTGTACATAGGATCACTGTGTGACTGGATACAGTGTATGGTCCCAGCCTCCTCTGTGTACATAGGGTCACTGTGTGACTGGATACAGTGTATGGTCCCAGCCTCCTCTGTGTACATAGGGTCACTGTGTGACTGGATACAGTGTATGGTCCCAACTTCCTCTGTGTACATAGGATCACTGTGTGACTGGATACAGTGCATGGTCCCAACTTCCTCTGTGTACATAGGGTCACTGAGTGACTGGATACAGTATGGTGCCAGCTTCCTCTGTGTAGATAGGGTCACTGTGTGACTGGATACAGCGTATGGTCCCAACTTCCTCTGAGTACATAGGGTCACTGTGTGACTGGCTACAGTGTATGGTCCCAGCCTCCTCTGTGTACATAGGGTCACTGTGTGACTGGATACAGTGTATGGTCCCAACTTCCTCTGTGTACATAGGATCACTGTGTGACTGGATACAGTGTATGGTCCCAGCCTCCTCTGTGTACATAGGGTCACTGTGTGACTGGATACAGTGTATGGTCCCAACTTCCTCTGTGTACATAGGATCACTGTGTGACTGGATACAGTGTATGGTCCCAACTTCCTCTGTGTACATAGGGTCACTGTGTGACTGGATACAGCGTATGGTCCCAACTTCCTCTGAGTACATAGGGTCACTGTGTGACTGGATACAGTGTATGGTCCCAGCCTCCTCTGTGTACATAGGGTCACTGTGTGACTGGATACAGTATGGTGCCAGCTTCCTCTGTGTACATAGGGTCACTGTGTGACTGGATACAGTGTATGGTCCCAGCTTCCTCTGTGTACATAGGGTCACTGTGTGACTGGATACAGTATGGTGCCAGCTTCCTCTGTGTACATAGGGTCACTGTGTGACTGGATACAGTGTATGGTCCCAGCTTCCTCTGTGTACATAGGGTCACTGTGTGACTGGATACAGTATGGTGCCAGCTTCCTCTGTGTACATAGGGTCACTGTGTGACTGGATACAGTGTATGGTCCCAGCTTCCTCTGTGTACATAGGGTCACTGTGTGACTGGATACAGTGTATGGTCCCAGCCTCCTCTGTGTACATAGGGTCACTGAGCGACTTGATACAGTGTACGGTCCCAGCTTCCTCTGTGTACATAGGATCACTGTGTGACTGGATACAGTGTATGGTCCCAGCTTCCTCTGAGTACAAAGGGTCACTGTGTGACTGGATACAGTGTACGGTCCCAGCTTCCTCTGTGTACATAGGGTCACTGTGTGACTGGATACAGAGTATGGTCCCAGCTTCCTCTGTGTACATAGGATCACTGTGTGACTGGATACAGTGTACGGTCCCAACTTCCTCTGAGTACATAGGGTCACTGTGTGACTGGATACAGCGTACGGTCCCAGCTTGCTCTGTGTACATAGGGTCACTGTGTGACTGGATACAGTATGGTGCCAGCTTCCTCTGTGTATAGAGGATCACTGTGTGACTGGATACAGAGTACGGTCCCAGCTTCCTCTGTGTATAGAGGATCACTGTGTGACTGGATACAGAGTATGGTCCCAGCTTCCTCTGTGTACATAGGGTCACTGTGTGACTGGATACAGCGTATGGTCCCAGCTTCCTCTGTGTACATAGGGTCACTGTGTGACTGAATACAGTGTATGGTCCCAGCTTCCTCTGTGTACATAGGGTCACTGTGTGACTGGATACAGTGTATGGTCCCAGCTTCCTCTGTGTACATAGGGTCACTGTGTGACTGGATACAGCGTATGGTCCCAACTTCCTCTGAGTACATAGGGTCACTGTGTGACTGGATACAGTATAGTCCCAGCTTCCTCTGTGTACATAGGGTCACTGTGTGACTGGATACAGCGTATGGTCCCAGCTTCCTCTGTGTACATAGGGTCAGTATGTGACTGGATACAGTGTTTGGTACCAGCTTCCTCTGTGTACATAGGGTCACTGTGTGACTGGATACAGTGTATGGTCCCAGCCTCCTCTGTATACATAGGGTCACTGTGTGACTGGATACAGTGTATGGTCCCACCTTCCTCTGTGTACATAGGTTCACTGTGTGACTGGCTACAGTGTACAGTCCCAGCTTCCTCTGTGTACATAGCATCACTGTGTGACTGGATACAGTGTATGGTCCCAGCTTCCTCTGTGTACATAGGGTCACTGTGTGACTGGATACAGCGTATGGTCCCATTTTGCTCTGTGTACATAGAGTCACTGTGTGACTGGATACACCGTATGGTCCCAGCTTCCTCTGTGTACATAGGGTCACTGTATGACTGGATACAGTGTATGGTCCCAGCTTCCCTAGTGTACATAGGATCACTGTGTGACTGATACAGCGTATGGTCCCAGCTTCCTATGTGTACATAGGATCACTGTGTGACTGGATACAGCGTATGGTCCCAGATTCCTCTGTGTACATAGGGTGACTGTGTGAATGGGTACAGTGTATGGTCCCAGCTTCATCTATGTATATATGGTCACTGTTGACTGGATACAGTGTATGGTCCCTGCTTCCTCTGTGTACAAAGGGTCACTGTGTGACTGGACACAGTGTATGGTCCCAATTTCCTCTGTGTACATAGGGTCACTGTGTGACTGGATACAGTGTAGGGTCCCAGCTTCCTCTGTGTACATAGGATCACTGTGTGACTGGGTACAGTATGGTCTCAGCTTCCTCTGTGTACATAGAGTCACTGTGTGACAGGATACAGTGTATAGTCCCAGCTTCCTCTGTGTACATAGGGTCACTGTGAGACTGGATACAGTGTATGGTCCCAGCTTCCTCTGTGTACATAGGGTCACTGTGTGACTGGATACAGTGTATGGTCCCAGCTTCCTCTGTGTACATAGGGTCACTGTGTGACTGGATACAGTGTATGGTCCAAGCTTCCACTGTGTACATAGGGTCAGTATGTGACTGCATACAGTGTATGGTCCCAGCTTCCTCTGTGTACATAGGGTCACTGTGTGACTGGATACAGAGTATGGTCCCAGCTTCCTCTGTGTATATAGGATCACTGTGTGACTGGATACAGAGTATGGTCCCAGCTTCCTCTGTGTATATAGGATCACTGTGTGACTGGATACAGTGTATGGTCCCAGCTTCCTCTGTGTACATAGGTTCACTGTGTGACTGGAAACAGCGTATGGTCCCAACTTCCTCTGTGTACATAGGGTCACTGTGTGACTGCATACAGTGTACGGTCCCAGCTTCCTCTGTGTACATAGAATCACTGTGTGAATGGATACAGTGTACGGTCCCAGCTTCCTCTGTGTACATAGGATCACTGTGTGACTGGATTCAGCGTATGGTCCCTGCTTCCTCTGTGTACATAGGGTCACTGTGTGACTGGATACAGTGTATGGTCTCAGCTTCCTCTGTGTACATAGGGTCAGTATGTGACTGGATACAGTGTATGGTCCCAGCTTCCTCTGTGTACATAGGGTCACTGTGTGACTGGATACAGTGTACGGTCCCAGCTTCCTCTGTGTACATAGGGTCAGTATGTGACTGGATACAGCGTATGGTCCCAGCTTCCTCTGTGTACATAGGGTCACTGTGTGACTGGATACAGCGTATGGTCCCACCTTCCTCTGTGTACATAGGGTCACTGTGTGACTGGATACAGTGTATGGTGCCAGCTTCCTCTGTGTACATAGGATCACTGTGTGACTGGATACAGTGTACGGTCCCAGCTTCCTCTGTGTACATAGCATCACTGTGTGACTGGATACAGTGTATGGTCCCAGCTTCCTCTGTGTACATAGGGTCACTGTGTGACTGGATACAGCGTATGGTCCCAGCTTCCTCTGTGTACATAGGGTCACTGTGTGACTGGATACAGTGTATGGTCCCAGCTTCCTTTGTGTATATAGGGTCAGTATGTGACTGGATACAGTGTATGGTCCCAGCTTCCTCTGTGTACATAGGGTCAGTATGTGACTGGATACAGTGTTTGGTCCCATCTTCCTCTGTGTACATAGGGTCATTGTGTGACTGGATACAGTGTATGGTCCCAGCTTCCTCTGTGTACATAGGGTCACTGTGGGACTGGATACAGTGTAGGGTCCCAGCTTCCTCTGTGTACATAGGGTCACTGTTTGACTGGGTACAGTATGGTCTCAGCTTCCTCTGTGTACATAGGGTCACTGTGTGACTGGATACAGTGTATGGTCCCAGCTTCCTCTGTGTACATAGGGTCAGTATGTGACTGGATACAGTGTATGGTCAAAGCTTCCTCTGTGTACATAGGGTCAGTATGTGACTGGATACAGTGTTTGGTACCAGCTTCCTCTGTGTACATAGGGTCATTGTGTGACTGGATACAGCGTATGGTCCCAGCTTCCTCTGTGTACATAGGGTCACTGTGTGACTGGGTACAGTATGGTCCCACCTTCCTCTGTGTACATAGGGTCACTGTGTGACTGGCTACAGTGTACGGTCCCAGCTTCCTCTGTGTACATAGCATCACTGTGTGACTGGATACAGTGTATGGTCCCAGCTTCCTCTGTGTACATAGGGTCACTGTGTGACTGGATACAGCGTATGGTCCCATTTTGCTCTGTGTACATAGAGTCACTGTGTGACTGGATACACCGTATGGTCCCAGCTTCCTCTGTGTACATAGGGTCACTGTATGACTGGATACAGTGTATGGTCCCAGCTTCCCTAGTGTACATAGGATCACTGTGTGACTGGATACAGCGTATGGTCCCAGCTTCCCATGTGTACATAGGATCACTGTGTGACTGGATACAGCGTACGGTCCCAGATTCCTCTGTGTACATAGGGTGACTGTGTGAATGGGTACAGTGTATGGTCCCAGCTTCATCTATGTATATATGGTCACTGTTGACTGGATACAGTGTATGGTCCTAGCTTCCTCTGTGTACATAGGGTCACTGTGTGACTGGACACAGTGTATGGTCCCAGCTTCCTCTGTGTACATAGGGTCACTGTGTGACTGGATATACAGTGTAGGGTCCCAGCTTCCTCTGTGTACATAGGATCACTGTGTGACTGGGTACAGTATGGTCTCAGCTTCCTCTGTGTACATAGAGTCACTGTGTGACAGGATACAGTGTATAGTCCCAGCTTCCTCTGTGTACATAGGGTCACTGTGAGACTGGATACAGTGTATGGTCCCAGCTTCCTCTGTGTACATAGGGTCACTGTGTGACTGGATACAGTGTATGGTCACAGCTTCCTCTGTGTACATAGGGTCACTGTGTGACTGGATACAGTGTATGGTGCCAGCTTCCTCTGTGTACATAGGGTCACTGTGTGACTGGACACAGTGTATGGTCCCAGCTTCCTCTGTGTACATAGGGTCACTTGTTGACTGGATACAGTGTATGGTCCCAGCTTCCTCTGTGTACATAGGGTCACTGTGTGACTGGACACAGTGTATGGTCCCAGCGTCCTCTGTGTACATAGGGTCACTGTGTGACTGGATACAGTGTAGGGTCCCAGCTTCCTCTGTGTACATAGGATCACTGTGTGACTGGGTACAGTATGGTCTCAGCTTCCTCTGTGTACATAGAGTCACTGTGTGACATGATACAGTGTATAGTCCCAGCTTCCTCTGTGTACATAGGGTCACTGTGAGACTGGATACAGTGTATGGTCCCAGCTTCCTCTGTGTACATAGGGTCACTGTGTGACTGGATACAGTGTATGGTCCCAGCTTCCTCTGTGTACATAGGGTCACTGTGTGACTGGATACAGTGTATGGTCCCAGCTTCCTCTGTGTACATAGGGTCAGTATGTGACTGCATACAGTGTATGGTCCCAGCTTCCTCTGTGTACATAGGGTCACTGTGTGACTGGATACAGAGTATGGTCCCAGCTTCCTCTGTGTATATAGGATCACTGTGTGACTGGATACAGAGTATGGTCCCAGCTTCCTCTGTGTACATAGGGTCACTGTGTGACTGGAAACAGCGTATGGTCCCAACTTCCTCTGTGTACATAGGGTCACTGTGTGACTGCATACAGTGTACGGTCCCAGCTTCCTCTGTGTACATAGAATCACTGTGTGAATGGATACAGTGTACGGTCCCAGCTTCCTCTGTGTACATAGGGTCACTGTGTGACTGGATACATTGTACGGTCCTAGCTTCCTCTGTGTACATAGGATCACTGTGTGACTGGATTCAGCGTATGGTTCCTGCTTCCTCTGTGTACATAGGGTCACTGTGTGACTGGATACAGTGTATGGTCCCAGCTTCCTCTGTGTACATAGGGTCAGTATGTGACTGGATACAGTGTATGGTCCCAGCTTCCTCTGTGTACATAGGGTCACTGTGTGACTGGATACAGCGTACGGTCCCAGCTTCCTCTGTGTACATAGGGTCAGTATGTGACTGGATACAGTGTTTGGTCCCAGCTTCCTCTGTGTACATAGGGTCACTGTGTGACTGGACACAGTGTATGGTCCCAGCTTCCTCTGTGTACATAGGGTCACTTGTTGACTGGATACAGTGTATGGTCCCAGCTTCCTCTGTGTACATAGGGTCACTGTGTGACTGGACACAGTGTATGGTCCCAGCTTCCTCTGTGTACATAGGGTCACTGTGTGACTGGATACAGTGTAGGGTCCCAGCTTCCTCTGTGTACATAGGATCACTGTGTGACTGGATACAGCGTATGGTCCCAGCTTCCTCTGTGTACATAGGGTCACTGTGTGACTGGATACAGTGTATGGTAACAGCTTCCTTTGTGTATATAGGGTCAGTATGTGACTGGATACAGTGTATGGTCCCAGCTTCCTCTGTGTACATAGGGTCAGTATGTGACTGGATACAGTGTTTGGTCCCAGCTTCCTCTGTGTACATAGGGTCATTGTGTGACTGGATACAGTGTATGGTCCCAGCTTCCTCTGTGTACATAGGGTCACTGTGTGACTGGATACAGTGTTTGGTCCCAGCTTCCTCTGTGTACATAGGGTCACTGTGTGACTGGATACAGTGTTTGGTCCCAGCTTTCTCTGTGTACATAGGGTCACTGTGTGACTGGATACAGAGTATGGTCCCAGCTTCCTCTGTGTACATAGGGTCACTGTGTGACTGGATACAGAGTATGGTCCCAGCTTCCTCTGTGTATATAGGATCACTGTGTGACTGGATATAGAGTATGGTCCCAGCTTCCTCTGTGTACATAGGGTCACTGTGTGACTGGATACAGAGTATGGTCCCAGCTTCCTCTGTGTATATAGGATCACTGTGTGACTGGATATAGAGTATGGTCCCAGCTTCATCTATGTATATATGGTCACTGTTGACTGGATACAGTGTATGGTCCCTGCTTCCTCTGTGTACAAAGGGTCACTGTGTGACTGGACACAGTGTATGGTCCCAATTTCCTCTGTGTACATAGGGTCACTGTGTGACTGGATACAGTGTAGGGTCCCAGCTTCCTCTGTGTACATAGGATCACTGTGTGACTGGGTACAGTATGGTCTCAGCTTCCTCTGTGTACATAGAGTCACTGTGTGACAGGATACAGTGTATAGTCCCAGCTTCCTCTGTGTACATAGGGTCACTGTGAGACTGGATACAGTGTATGGTCCCAGCTTCCTCTGTGTACATAGGGTCACTGTGTGACTGGATACAGTGTATGGTCCCAGCTTCCTCTGTGTACATAGGGTCACTGTGTGACTGGATACAGTGTATGGTCCAAGCTTCCACTGTGTACATAGGGTCAGTATGTGACTGCATACAGTGTATGGTCCCAGCTTCCTCTGTGTACATAGGGTCACTGTGTGACTGGATACAGAGTATGGTCCCAGCTTCCTCTGTGTATATAGGATCACTGTGTGACTGGATACAGAGTATGGTCTCAGCTTCCTCTGTGTATATAGGATCACTGTGTGACTGGATACAGTGTATGGTCCCAGCTTCCTCTGTGTACATAGGTTCACTGTGTGACTGGAAACAGCGTATGGTCCCAACTTCCTCTGTGTACATAGGGTCACTGTGTGACTGCATACAGTGTACGGTCCCAGCTTCCTCTGTGTACATAGAATCACTGTGTGAATGGATAAAGTGTACGGTCCCAGCTTCCTCTGTGTACATAGGATCACTGTGTGACTGGATTCAGCGTATGGTCCCTGCTTCCTCTGTGTACATAGGGTCACTGTGTGACTGGATACAGTGTATGGTCTCAGCTTCCTCTGTGTACATAGGGTCAGTATGTGACTGGATACAGTGTATGGTCCCAGCTTCCTCTGTGTACATAGGGTCACTGTGTGACTGGATACAGCGTACGGTCCCAGCTTCCTCTGTGTACATAGGGTCAGTATGTGACTGGATACAGCGTATGGTCCCAGCTTCCTCTGTGTACATAGGGTCACTGTGTGACTGGATACAGCGTATGGTCCCACCTTCCTCTGTGTACATAGGGTCACTGTGTGACTGGATACAGTGTATGGTCCCAGCTTCCTCTGTGTACATAGGGTCACTGTGTGACTGGATACAGTGTATGGTCCCAGCTTCCTCTGTGTATATAGGATCACTGTGTGACTGGATACAGAGTATGGTCCCAGCTTCCTCTGTGTATATAGGATCACTGTGTGACTGGATACAGTGTATGGTCCCAGCTTCCTCTGTGTACATAGGTTCACTGTGTGACTGGAAACAGCGTATGGTCCCAACTTCCTCTGTGTACATAGGGTCACTGTGTGACTGCATACAGTGTACGGTCCCAGCTTCCTCTGTGTACATAGAATCACTGTGTGAATGGATACAGTGTACGGTCCCAGCTTCCTCTGTGTACATAGGATCACTGTGTGACTGGATTCAGCGTATGGTCCCTGCTTCCTCTGTGTACATAGGGTCACTGTGTGACTGGATACAGTGTATGGTCTCAGCTTCCTCTGTGTACATAGGGTCAGTATGTGACTGGATACAGTGTATGGTCCCAGCTTCCTCTGTGTACATAGGGTCACTGTGTGACTGGATACAGCGTACGGTCCCAGCTTCCTCTGTGTACATAGGGTCAGTATGTGACTGGATACAGCGTATGGTCCCAGCTTCCTCTGTGTACATAGGGTCACTGTGTGACTGGATACAGCGTATGGTCCCACCTTCCTCTGTGTACATAGGGTCACTGTGTGACTGGATACAGTGTATGGTGCCAGCTTCCTCTGTGTACATAGGATCACTGTGTGACTGGATACAGTGTACGGTCCCAGCTTCCTCTGTGTACATAGCATCACTGTGTGACTGGATACAGTGTTTGGTCCCAGCTTCCTCTGTGTACATAGGGTCACTGTGTGACTGGATACAGCGTATGGTCCCAGCTTCCTCTGTGTACATAGGGTCACTGTGTGACTGGATACAGTGTATGGTCCCAGCTTCCTTTGTGTATATAGGGTCAGTATGTGACTGGATACAGTGTATGGTCCCAGCTTCCTCTGTGTACATAGGGTCAGTATGTGACTGGATACAGTGTTTGGTCCCATCTTCCTCTGTGTACATAGGGTCATTGTGTGACTGGATACAGTGTATGGTCCCAGCTTCCTCTGTGTACATAGGGTCACTGTGGGACTGGATACAGTGTAGGGTCCCAGCTTCCTCTGTGTACATAGGGTCACTGTTTGACTGGGTACAGTATGGTCTCAGCTTCCTCTGTGTACATAGGGTCACTGTGTGACTGGATACAGTGTATGGTCCCAGCTTCCTCTGTGTACATAGGGTCAGTATGTGACTGGATACAGTGTATGGTCAAAGCTTCCTCTGTGTACATAGGGTCAGTATGTGACTGGATACAGTGTTTGGTACCAGCTTCCTCTGTGTACATAGGGTCATTGTGTGACTGGATACAGCGTATGGTCCCAGCTTCCTCTGTGTACATAGGGTCACTGTGTGACTGGGTACAGTATGGTCCCACCTTCCTCTGTGTACATAGGGTCACTGTGTGACTGGCTACAGTGTACGGTCCCAGCTTCCTCTGTGTACATAGCATCACTGTGTGACTGGATACAGTGTATGGTCCCAGCTTCCTCTGTGTACATAGGGTCACTGTGTGACTGGATACAGCGTATGGTCCCATTTTGCTCTGTGTACATAGAGTCACTGTGTGACTGGATACACCGTATGGTCCCAGCTTCCTCTGTGTACATAGGGTCACTGTATGACTGGATACAGTGTATGGTCCCAGCTTCCCTAGTGTACATAGGATCACTGTGTGACTGGATACAGCGTATGGTCCCAGCTTCCCATGTGTACATAGGATCACTGTGTGACTGGATACAGCGTACGGTCCCAGATTCCTCTGTGTACATAGGGTGACTGTGTGAATGGGTACAGTGTATGGTCCCAGCTTCATCTATGTATATATGGTCACTGTTGACTGGATACAGTGTATGGTCCTAGCTTCCTCTGTGTACATAGGGTCACTGTGTGACTGGACACAGTGTATGGTCCCAGCTTCCTCTGTGTACATAGGGTCACTGTGTGACTGGATATACAGTGTAGGGTCCCAGCTTCCTCTGTGTACATAGGATCACTGTGTGAGTGGGTACAGTATGGTCTCAGCTTCCTCTGTGCACATAGAGTCACTGTGTGACAGGATACAGTGTATAGTCCCAGCTTCCTCTGTGTACATAGGGTCACTGTGAGACTGGATACAGTGTATGGTCCCAGCTTCCTCTGTGTACATAGGGTCACTGTGTGACTGGATACAGTGTATGGTCACAGCTTCCTCTGTGTACATAGGGTCACTGTGTGACTGGATACAGTGTATGGTGCCAGCTTCCTCTGTGTACATAGGGTCACTGTGTGACTGGACACAGTGTATGGTCCCAGCTTCCTCTGTGTACATAGGGTCACTTGTTGACTGGATACAGTGTATGGTCCCAGCTTCCTCTGTGTACATAGGGTCACTGTGTGACTGGACACAGTGTATGGTCCCAGCTTCCTCTGTGTACATAGGGTCACTGTGTGACTGGATACAGTGTAGGGTCCCAGCTTCCTCTGTGTACATAGGATCACTGTGTGACTGGGTACAGTATGGTCTCAGCTTCCTCTGTGTACATAGAGTCACTGTGTGACATGATACAGTGTATAGTCCCAGCTTCCTCTGTGTACATAGGGTCACTGTGAGACTGGATACAGTGTATGGTCCCAGCTTCCTCTGTGTACATAGGGTCACTGTGTGACTGGATACAGTGTATGGTCCCAGCTTCCTCTGTGTACATAGGGTCACTGTGTGACTGGATACAGTGTATGGTCCCAGCTTCCTCTGTGTACATAGGGTCAGTATGTGACTGCATACAGTGTATGGTCCCAGCTTCCTCTGTGTACATAGGGTCACTGTGTGACTGGATACAGAGTATGGTCCCAGCTTCCTCTGTGTATATAGGATCACTGTGTGACTGGATACAGAGTATGGTCCCAGCTTCCTCTGTGTACATAGGGTCACTGTGTGACTGGAAACAGCGTATGGTCCCAACTTCCTCTGTGTACATAGGGTCACTGTGTGACTGCATACAGTGTACGGTCCCAGCTTCCTCTGTGTACATAGAATCACTGTGTGAATGGATACAGTGTACGGTCCCAGCTTCCTCTGTGTACATAGGGTCACTGTGTGACTGGATACATTGTACGGTCCTAGCTTCCTCTGTGTACATAGGATCACTGTGTGACTGGATTCAGCGTATGGTTCCTGCTTCCTCTGTGTACATAGGGTCACTGTGTGACTGGATACAGTGTATGGTCCCAGCTTCCTCTGTGTACATAGGGTCAGTATGTGACTGGATACAGTGTATGGTCCCAGCTTCCTCTGTGTACATAAGGTCACTGTGTGACTGGATACAGCGTACGGTCCCAGCTTCCTCTGTGTACATAGGGTCAGTATGTGACTGGATACAGTGTTTGGTCCCAGCTTCCTCTGTGTACATAGGGTCACTGTGTGACTGGACACAGTGTATGGTCCCAGCTTCCTCTGTGTACATAGGGTCACTTGTTGACTGGATACAGTGTATGGTCCCAGCTTCCTCTGTGTACATAGGGTCACTGTGTGACTGGACACAGTGTATGGTCCCAGCTTCCTCTGTGTACATAGGGTCACTGTGTGACTGGATACAGTGTAGGGTCCCAGCTTCCTCTGTGTACATAGGATCACTGTGTGACTGGATACAGCGTATGGTCCCAGCTTCCTCTGTGTACATAGGGTCACGGTGTGACTGGATACAGTGTATGGTAACAGCTTCCTTTGTGTATATAGGGTCAGTATGTGACTGGATACAGTGTATGGTCCCAGCTTCCTCTGTGTACATAGGGTCAGTATGTGACTGGATACAGTGTTTGGTCCCAGCTTCCTCTGTGTACATAGGGTCATTGTGTGACTGGATACAGTGTATGGTCCCAGCTTCCTCTGTGTACATAGGGTCACTGTGTGACTGGATACAGTGTTTGGTCCCAGCTTCCTCTGTGTACATAGGGTCACTGTGTGACTGGATACAGTGTTTGGTCCCAGCTTTCTCTGTGTACATAGGGTCACTGTGTGACTGGATACAGAGTATGGTCCCAGCTTCCTCTGTGTACATAGGGTCACTGTGTGACTGGATACAGAGTATGGTCCCAGCTTCCTCTGTGTATATAGGATCACTGTGTGACTGGATATAGAGTATGGTCCCAGCTTCCTCTGTGTACATAGGGTCACTGTGTGACTGGATACAGTGTACGGTCCCAGCTTCCTCTGTGTACATAGGATCACTGTGTGACTGGATACAGTGTACGGTCCCAGCTTCCTCTGTGTACATAGGGTCACTGTATGACTGGATAGAGTGTACGGTCCCAGCTTCCTCTGTGTACATAGGATCACTGTGTGACTAGATACAGCGTACGGTCCCAGCTTCCTCTGTGTACATAGGGTCACTGTGTGACTGGATACAGGGTACGGTCCCAGCTTCCTCTGTGTACATAGGGTCACTGTGTGACTGGATACAGTGTACGGTCCCAGCTTCCTCTGTGTACATAGCATCACTGTGTGACTGGATACAGTGTACGGTCCCAGCTTCCTCTGTGTACATAGGGTCACTGTGTGACTGGATACAGTGTATGGTCCCAGCTTCCTCTGTGTACATAGCATCACTGTGTGACTGGATACAGTGTATGGTCCCAGCTTCCTCTGTGTACATAGGGTCACTGTGTGACTGGATACAGCGTATGGTCCCAGCTTCCTCTGTGTACATAGCATCACTGTGTGACTGGATACAGTGTATGGTCCCAGCTTCCTCTGTGTACATAGGGTCACTGTGTGACTGGATACAGCGTATGGTCCCAGCTTCCTCTGTGTACATAGCATCACTGTGTGACTGGATACAGTGTATGGTCCCAGCTTCCTCTGTGTACATAGGGTCACTGTGTGACTGGATACAGCGTATGGTCCCAGCTTGCTCTGTGTACATAGAGTCACTGTGTGACTGGATACAGCGTATGGTCCCAGCTTCCTCTGTGTACATAGGGTCACTGTGTGACTGGATACAGTGTATGGTCCCAGCTTCCCCAGTGTACATAGGATCACTGTGTGACTGGATACAGTGTATGGTCCCAGCTTCCTATGTGTACATTGGATCACTGTGTGACTGGATACAGCGTATGGTCCCAGATTCCACTGTGTACATAGGGTCACTGTGTGACTGGGTACAGTGTATGGTCCCTGCTTCATCTATGTACATAGGGTCACTGTGTGACTGGATACAGTGTATGGTCCCAGCTTCCTCTGTGTACATAGGGTCACTGTGTGACTGGATACAGTGTATGGTCCCAGCTTCCTCTGTGTACATAGGGTCACTGTGTGACTGGATACAGTGTATGGTCCCAGCTTCCCCAGTGTACATAGGGTCACTGTGTGACTGGATACAGTGTATGGTGCCAGCTTCCTCTGTGTACATAGGTTCACTGTGTGACTGGATACAGCGTATGGTCCCAGATTCCTCTGTGTACATAGGGTCACTGTGTGACTGGGTACAGTGTATGGTCCCAGCTTCCTCTATGTACATAGGGTCACTGTGTTCCTAGATACAGTGTATGGTCCCAGCTTCCTCTGTGTACATAGGGTCACTGTGTGACTGGATACAGTGTATGGTCCCAGCTTCCTCTGTGTACATAGGGTCACTGTGTGACTGGATACAGTGTAGGGTCCCAGCTTCCTCTGTGTACATAGGGTCACTGTGTGACTGGAAACAGTGCATGGTCCCAGCTTCCTCTGTGTACATAAGGTCTAAGGATACTGGATTACTACCTCCATATGCACCTACCTATACCTTCTAAAACCTGCCTATAAACCTCTAATATTGACGCTATTTGCGTACGCAGTCATACAGTGAACTAAAGACTTTAGACCTTGAACATTTGTTTTCAAAGCACAAAGTATTATTCAAGTAAAGTACAGTCAGTTACACGCTGTGATCTAAGTACAATTTAGTGCAAAGAATTAAACAAACCCAAGATACAGTCATACATACGCTTGCGCTCTGGACCAGATCCCGGCATCAGTAAGATAAAAACTCTGTCAATCAGCAATCAGCAAGAAGACTCCCGAATGGGGTCACAACCCACACATTTATACCCTTCCCGAAATAGACAACACAATAGAGAAATTTGTTGCTGATCCCCATTGGTTCCCCATCGTGGTGCGCATGTTACAGGGCATTTGACAGGTTGATTCAAATGGACACAGAACAGCCTCTAACAGCTTGCTGCCTCTGTTTCCCGCCTCATGCAAATCTTGGCTGTTGGTTTTACAATGTACAGTCTCTACGGTCCATAAGTTGCGAATGCATGTTGCGATCTCCACACCGATGGTACACCGATGGTACCGGGAAGCTGTTGAGAGAGTGCAGATCAGTATAATACCAAACACGGCTTGCTTGTCACGTATTAAACCTTAGATACCAAAATAGCTTTTATTTCACAGCATTTGTAATAAATGAATAAAACTTGGATCTTTTATTTTATAGCTATGGAACCTTTTGTGTAAGTGTGCATTATGTAAGTATTAGGGATATGGGTAAAGACGCTAGTTAGTTTTGTGCAGAAGTGTGCGCACTAAGCTAATGGAAGGCGTTCGCATGCTGGGCCTTATACATTCGCTAATGTGCAACATTTTAACAGCGCAACTCTGTGTATTAATGTGTGTGTGAGGTATGGAAAAAGATTCGATCTTATTTTGAGCTGATCTTGTCTCAGCCAATTATCCAGCTTCGACAGTCCACCCTTTGATAGCAAACAACATGCTATCACATCCTGATGTTAAAATTAATTTTAGGCATACATACATATATTATTTAATGTTATTATGGGATGGCATAAGGTGGTTCTTAATCCATCAATAATGTGTCTCTGGGAAGGGACATAAAACTACCATTATACGCACACCGCGGATCTTGGAAGATTAGGGGAATGATGTGGGGATGTATCAATCCTATAAGGGAAGTCTTGAGGGGGATCAGGGACTTACATTACTTAAGATGTTTAAAAAAAATAACATTTTAATAAAAATACTTTTCATGCACATCTAAACATAATACACTATATGATGGTATTCCCAAGTTCAGGGTTGTAATGCAGTTCTATATTTACCTCAGTATTCATATTGTCATTACTGACCACCATCATAATTTTGTTCCTTCATTTTACCTTATTATTACATTTTCTACACTTCAACACAATAGGAGAACACTGGACACATATGCCAATTACTATGATGATGACCAGTATAAGGATCAGGAAGTTGCCTACGCTTGCAATCATTTCCTTGGCCCATTTCCCTAGGCCTGAGAACCATTTTACGGGGTTCAACCATGACACCCATTCCTCTACCTTTTCCTCTACTTCAACCACTGAAGCATTATGGTTCTTCCGAAATTCCCATTTCAGCTGCAGAATTTCATCCATCTTTCGATCTACTACCTCCTTGGGTTCGCTGGTATCATTGGTGACATAGGTGCAACACTTCACTACAAATTGGGTGGCCAAAGTTACGCAATATCCTCCAGTGACAGCGGTTAAATAATTTAACACTAGCCTGTGTTGCACCAGTTCTTTCTTGTACGCTTGCAATTCTCTACCTGTATACCTGAAAGTGTCATCATACATCTCGGTGATATTATCTATCAATTTAGCAAGATCCTGAATATATCTAAAATTTAGTGTACCCCAAGAGATCCTGGTGGGATCCAATGCTACTAAAACTTGAAAGCCAGTTGTCTCACTAATTATCTGAGAGGCTTTATGCAAGTCACCAGGTATCATATTTTTTTGCCTCTATGTTCATACTGTGTGTGAAGATATGGTGATGGTGTGTTTTTATGAATACCGAGCATTTCAACAAGTGTGAGGGTCATAACCTCTGGGACTCCTCTTCCCAGGTAACACAAACCTTCGGAACTTGGGGAGAGCCACTTATACGCTTTTCTTCCACATATAAAATATAAATTATCGGGGAGAACATCAGGAATAGAATGCATCATTATCATTAAACACATTTCCCTTGCAAACAATCCTAACCCAGGCTCTTCCATCTGGTACATGCAAGTCTCTGGTTGTATTATTTTATCACAATAACCATCTGGTATCTTACCAATAATTTCTTTGGTGGAACTCAATGTATAACGATACCTAAAGCTTCTCCCACTAGATTTAATTGAGTGTAACAGATCATGATTCGTAGACTCATTATCAGCTCTCAGTGAGAAGGTCATTGTCTGATTATTCCCAGTCACTTCCTAATTCCCTGGTTTATTGGGGTTGGTTATGTTCAAACACAAAAGTGATCTATCTGCTTGGAATTGATATAATTTGAAATGAGGTGGTTTGGATGAGAGCAGTTTTCCATCCAAGGTTTTCCCTTTTTGCAATTCTAAAATTTCCGTGGTATTCAGCGGAAATGGCACCAACCCAACATTATGCTGTCCCTGTGGCACATGTGAACACACCCAGCAATCAGTTTGGTTTAAAACTTTGCTTATCAGGCTATGGTAATCCTCTAAAGGATACCCACCCCAGTACGGGCTATATTTAGGTTGGCACCTTTGGATACAGTTCTCATCAACTAGGGACCCAGAAAACTCACAAATACAGGAATCTTCAGACGATAAACCTCCACACCGTTCCCGAGTATCCGAAATAACAGCTCTTTTAACAATAACAATACTAGGATTGGTCAAACACTCCCCTGATTGGCATAGCACTCCTCCTGACTCCACTCCATCAGCACTGCCATCAGCTCCCATCTCCTCTATCGGTCCCCCGACACAGAAACCGGACATTCCCGAACCAACCAGGATGGTTCTCTAGAAGAGAATATGAAAATGAACACAGCAGGCCCGTCCATTGTCACAACAAAGACCTGCAAATTTCTTTTAGTTCAGGTATCTCACTACGACCTTTTCAATCCTCCCGGAACAAGCTTGCGATCGACAGGTCCACATTATCAGCCTTGTCTCCGCCTTGTTTCTCCACCTGTTGGTTGACCTTTTTGCAGTGAGTGGAATGGACCCAGGTATCTCTCTCAGCCACCTTCAAAGATGTAGTACTTATCCCAAAGAAACCAGACTATCCCACACAGGAATAATAACCAGTCTTATATTTCACATCTATAAGTAAAACCAGCAATAGGTAGCATATATATCATATCTTATATCAAAAAGTATCAATAATTGGAAAAACCAATCATCAGTATAGTGATTCCTCCGTGGGGCACTCTTTTGTACATAAGTGATGTGTTAGTATAATTAAAAATTAGCTTTTAATATATCTCCACTAAAAGAATAGGGATTTGTTGTGCTCATTTATAAAATATCTAATCGAGTTCCCTTAGCAATTAATCTCATGAATTTATAAAAATAGATCTATTATAAGAATTAGCATAAATGTGGTGACTGTGCTTGTTTGAATTCATATGCTCATATAGCTCCTGATGGGTACATAATATATTATAATAGCAGGGTCAGGTACAGTTCCTATGCTCATATAGCTCCTGATGGGTACATAATATATTATAATAGCAGGGTCAGGTACAGTTCCTATGCTCATATAGCTCCTGATGGGTACATAATATATTATAATAGCAGGGTCAGGTACAGTTCCTATGCTCATATAGCTCCTGATGGGTACATAATATATTATAATAGCAGGGTCAGGTACAGTTCCTATGCTTATATAGCTCCTGATGGGTACATAATATATTATAATAGCAGGGTCAGGTACAGTTCGTATGACATATAAAAATTTCCAAATAACTCATAAATTAGAATTGTATGTAGTAATAACTACTCGGTCATTTGAGATAAGTCTATACATTGAGTGTGATAATAGCGTGTCTGCTGGGTATCATCCCAAATTCATATACCATGTATGGCCAAACACAAACACATATGCAAATGATCCCCGGGTGCAACAAATTATGTAATCCTATTGCCGGGTTGGATACTACCTCAATGTAACCAAAAATATATAAATATACACATGAAATGCTAGCAGAGTACTCTGAAAAAAGGGGAGAGCAAAGACCGCCCTGTAGGCGTAATATCCCAGATGACCTGATACTGATTTATATCATGATAGCAATCCCGGATGACATACTTAAATATTGTAAACTACTATAGGCAGATAATATCATGTTGTGTCACATAACCCCATAGAAATTATAATAGTAAGTACGGAGTACAAGTACTTGGTCCCCTCTGCTGTCCAGGGTCTTCTATGAGCGGACACCTGGATGAGAGAGGGATCAGGAATAACTCCGATAGAAAATAAGGGAGAGGTGGGGGACACCGATCCGTATGTGGTGTTAGGCAGTGTCTGTTGCTGAAAGCATTGCAGAAATCTGAATGCGCCACCGGACCAGGTCACGACCCACCCGAAGAAGAGTACCTGAGTTAAAATGACCGAAGGATTGTGCCTGACACCCTGCTGCCCCCTCCTGCAGTGGGGAGTGACTGACTGGACACGTGTTTCACCACAACTGGCTTGTTCACCATACAGCCTCAGCAGCACCTGGTACGGACCTTCCCACAGATCAGTCAAACAAGTTACCTCGTTGTTACCCTTCAAGTCTTCCAGTGGACTTATAATCAAATGAGGTTGTCTACCAAACAGTGGGTCTCATTCAGACCCGCTCGCGAGCGCAGGACGCTTGCAAGCGGGTCGATGGTACCCAAATGCGCATGCGCATGACAGAGACTGCTCCGTCGAGCGCATGCGCGAGACCCTGTGAGCAACGGGGAAGCCGTCGCTCGGGGTCTCGCACCAAAGGGGGCGTGCTGTCGATGGTGAGTGACAGCACGCCCCCTTTGGTGGGCGTGCCGGGGTGTGGCTGCCCAGATGCAGGCGTTCCCATGGGAACGCCTACCGTCTGGGTCCGGACCCACTGACATCACTAGTGATGTCAGTGGGAGTGATTTTGGTTCTGATAGAGCTAAAATCACTCCAGGGCTTGCGGTCACCGAGACCCTACCGCAGGGTCTCGTCGTAAGCCCGATGGTCGCGATGGTCTTGACCATCACGAGCATCTTTTTGGCCGCTCGCATATGCTGTGGGTGGTCACCCACAGCTATGCGAGCGGCCAGGAGGCCGCTCCAAGTTTAGGTAGGAGGGCCCTGATTCAGAGCGAGCGCTCTGGTCAGAGCATCCGGCTCTGAATCAGGCCCAGTGTTTCAAAGGGGGACAGATTTAGAGGGGGTCTAGGAGTGGTCCTTATGCTATGCAGGACCAACGGTAATGCTTCTGTCCATCCTAGTCCAGTCTCTGCCATGATTTTACTTAACTTATTTTTAATAGACCCATTCATCCTCTCTGGCACTGGCCTGTGGTCGGTAGGGGGTGTGAAGTCGACTATTGATACCCATCAGTTTACACATATTTTGAAAAACATCACCTGTGAAATGAGTACCCCTATCACTCTCAATGATTTTAGGGATACCATATCTGCATACAAATTCCGGTACTATTTTCTTGGCAGTAAATGCAGCAGTATTAGTGGCAGCTGGGTAGGCCTCAACCCAGTTGGAAAATACGTCAGTGCACACTAATACATACTTGAGATTCCTGCAGGGTGGTAATTGGGTGAAATCAATTTGTATTACCTGGAAAGGTCAATCAGTCGGTGGAATGTGGGATGATTCGGTAGGGATCGCTTTCCCTATGTTCTTCCTCAAGCAGGTCAGACAGGACATTGCTCTCTTTTCTGCTTGTGAAGAAAAACCTGGTGCGCACCAGTATGCTCTCACCAATTTACACATACCTTGCTTTCCCAGATGAGTCAGACCGTGTGCTGCCTCAGCCAGACTGGGGTAATATGCTTTGGGGGCTACTGGCTTACCTTGTCCGTCCCTCCAGAGCCCGGAGGACTCCTGGCCACATCCTTTGGACTTCCAGATGGACTTTTCCTGGATTGAACACAAATTTTGCATCTCAATTAGTTTCAGCATATCAATTGTTTGGAAAGACATAATTTGCTCTGTTGGTAAAAACATTTTGAACCCTGCTGCCCATTTTGCAGCTTCATCGGCTCTGTTGTTGCCCAGTGACACCGGGTCATTCTCACATGTATGGGCTTTGCACTTAATTACTGCCACCGCTTTGGGCAGGTGGATTGCTTTTAAAAGATGTTTTATGTGTCTGGAATGTGCAACTGGTGTGCCTGCTGCTGTAATAAAATTTCTCAGACGCCATAGAGCTCCAAAATCGTGCACGACTCCGAACGCATACCTAGAGTCAGTGTAAATGTTAGCAGATTTGCCTGCTGCCAGTTCACACACTCTTCTTAGTGCTACTAACTCTGCCACCTGGGCTGAGTGAGGAGGACCAAGAGGTTCAGCTTCTATGATGTCTGTGTCATTTACAACAGCATAACCTGTACATAATTCACCTGTGTCTATGTGTCTATGACAACTCCCATCCGTGTAAAATGTCACATCCACATTCTCTAAAGGTGTGTCACGTATGTCAGGTCTAGCAGTAAAGGTCTGATTTAGATATTCCATACAATCGTGTGTATCGTTATGTCCGCTGAACTCACTTCCCACCAGCAACTCGTCTCCTACATGATGTACATCATGTTGTACATATGGTAAATACGTTGCTGGGTTCAGTGTACTGCATCGTTTAACAGTGATGTTTGCAGGTGCAATTAGAGCTAGTTCCCATTTGGTAAACCTAGCTGAAGAAACATGTCTGGTTTGGGCAGAGTTCAGCAGAGCAGACACAGAGTGGGGAGTGTAGACCATCATATCATGACCCAATACTACGTCCTCACTTTTACTCACCAATAGAGCCGTTGCTGCTACACTTCTTAAACACGTTGGGAGTGATCTTGCTACACTGTCCAATTGGGCACTGTAGTAAGCTACGGGCCTACTGGCATCACCATGTTTTTGTGTGAGGACACCTGCAGCACAACCATCGGCTTCCATACAATACAAATCAAAGGGTTTTTCATAATCAAGTATTCCCAATGCAGGTGCTTTTGTCAGACTATCCTTAAGATTAAGGAAAGCCTGCTCTGTTTCCTCTGTGTGTATGACACGATCGGACTTTGAGGAAGAGACTAAGGGCCTGATTCAGACCCACTCGCGAGCGGCTGTCCGCTCGCAAGTGGGTCGATGTTATGCACTGAGCATGCACACGACGGAGGGAGCTCCGTCGTGCGCATGCACCAGACGCGACGAGCGAAGGAAATTCCTTCGCTCGTTGTGTCCGATCAAAGGGGGCGTGCTGTCAATGTTGATTGACAGCACGCCCCCTTTGGTGGGCGTGCCGGGGGCGTGCCTCCCTGACGGGGGCGTTCCCACGGGAACGCCTCCCGTCAGAAGCCGGCCCACTGACATCACTAGTGATGTCAGTGGGAGTGATTTTGGCTCTGATAGAGCCAAAATCACTCCGGAGCTTGCGGTTGAAAACCTCAACCGCAGGCTCCGGCTCGCAAATTCGATGGTCGCGATGGTCTCGACCATCGCGGCCATCACAAAGCACGCTCGTATAGCCTGTGGGTGGTGACCCACAGCTATACGAGCGTCCAGGAGGACGCTCCATGAAAATGGAGCCCGGCCCTCATTCAGAGCGTGCGCTCTGCTCAGAGCGTACGGCTCTGAATGAGGGCCTAAGTCCTGTAAAGGCAAGGCCAAAATAGAAAAACCTGGGATCCACATTCTACAGTATCCACACATTCCCAAGAAGGTACGAATTTGCTGTTGGTTTTGTGGCAGTGTCATGTTCTGTATAGCTTGAATTCTGTCATTTGTGAGATGTCGTAACCCCTAGGTTAAGCAGTGTCCCAAATATTTTACTCTGGATTGGCATGGTTGTAGTTTGTCCTTAGCCACCTTGTGTCCTGTGTGCGAGAGGTGAAGCAACAAAAGTTTAGTATCATTTAAACGTGACATAAACGAATCAGAACAAAGCAATAAATTGTCCACATATTGAATTAGAACAGATCCATTGGCAAGTTGGAAAGATTGTAAACAGTCGTGCAAGGCCTGGGAGAAGATACTGGGGCTGTCTACGAAACCTTGGGGCAATCGTGTCCATGTGTATTGTACCCCCCTGTGTGTGAAAGCAAATAAGTACTGACAGTCAGGGTGAAGAGGCACAGAGAAGAAAGCAGGTCAATGACAGTGAAATGCGTTGCATTTGGTGAGATCTGCATAAGAATGACAGCTGGATTTGGCACTACGGGAAATTGGCTCTCTACTACCTTATTAACACCTCTAAGGTCTTGTACCAGCCTATAACCTCTCCCACCACTCTTCTTTACCGTAAAGATGGGACTGTTGACTACACTTGCTGTACGAACTAAAATTCCCTGTTGTAATAATCGCTCAATTATTGGATAAACCCCTAATTCTACCTCCTGTTTTAGTGGGTACTGGGGAATTTTTGGAGCTTGCCTACCACCTTTTAAAGTTACCATTACAGGGCTTACGTTTGCCATTTATCCAGTGTCCTGTCCATCCTTGGTCCAAAGTGAATCTGGAATTTTGGATAACATTTGATCTACCTGAGATGGATTTTCATTCACACTGGTAGAGTGATACATTATCCTTTGGGGAGTGTCCAATATATCCCTCACCTCGTGCGCAACTCTCTCTGGGAAATCTAGAAATACACCATCGGGGGTGCAATATATGACACATCCCATCTTAGATAACAAATCTCTTCCCAGTAGCTTAGTAGGAGCCGCTGCTGCCAGGAGAAAAGAATGCTTGGTATGCAACGGCCCAATAGTAACCTCTGTGGATTTTGTTAAAGGATAATGTTGCACTTTACCCGTTACGCCCATTGCTGGTACTGTCTCATTGGTTACCTGTAAATTAACGGGAGATTTTATCACTGACCTGGTCGCCCTTGTGTCTACAATAAAAGGATATTTAGTACCAGCTACATCAACCATCATGACTGGCTCTTTCCTAGCACCTCCCGTTAACCTGACTATCTGTAGACTACAGGTATGACCTGACCCCTAGCGTTGGCTCCCACTCTCCAATAAAGCGGCCACAATTGGAGCAGGTGCTTGTTGGACATTTGCTGGTCTCTGTGCATATCCCTTATGGGGATATCCAGGTTTTCCCTGATTTGGGGGTCCTACCCTTTTTGCTGTGCAGTTCCTACTTACATGTCCTGGCTGGTTACAATTGAAGCATGTTCGTGAATTGGATGAAGAAAAGGGTTGTTGTGCGGGTTGAGCAGGAGCGGGAGGTGGCGGGCATGGGTAAGGATATTGAGGGTAAGGATATGGTGGGGGATATGTAGTTTGTGGGTAGTATGGGACTTGTGGCTGTGTAGGATAAGTGGGATAGGGCTGTGTTTGCTGTGGTGTAGGATTAGTGAGGGCATATAACTGTTCAGATGCAGGTGTGTGGGTGCAAGTGTGTCTGCTGGCTGTGATGTTACCGTCATTCCTTCCAGAGCTTGGATACTGACAGCCATTAGTTTCTCGCTCTGTGTCTCTCTCTTCTTTGAAATGTTCTTATCATGTTCTATGGCAGATTCTATGAGGGTATCTATTGTGACTCCCCTCCAGCCAGGCTGTGAGGTCTGAACCCGGGTTTTTAGGTTCTCTTTAAGGCCATCCATGAGTATGATGACAATCATTCCCCTGTGGTGAATGCTACCTTTAATATCCTCTAACCCAGTGTACTGGGTGATAGCCTGCAGAGCCCGGTCGCAATAATCTTCTGCAGATTCACTCTCCTTTTGCTTTATGGTGAAAATTTTGTTCCAGTTAACTACTACTGGAAAATATACACCCAATTGAGTTATAATACGAGTAATGTTACCTTGGTTTACTTGGTCTGTTAAAGGAACGTCACCATCCAATACACAATCCGTGATAAATTTTGTCACGTCGGTATTGCGTGGCAGACAGGCCCTTAACACCACCCGCCAATCTTTATTGGTGGGCTCATGAGAACTACCCAAATTTCTCAAAAATCTTTGACATTTGGCTAATTCCTTCTTGGGATCGGGGAAATCATTTAAGATGGAATTTAGCTCTGCTCTTGTCCAAGGACAATGCATTACCACATCCCTTGTAGGTACAACTCCGTTCGCATCTGCATTCCCATTCGGAACAGTGATTGTCCGAATGGGATGCAGACCGGCCGCAGTGCTACCTTTGACCTTATTACCTGGCTGGGGGTTTAGGCCCTGATTCAGAGCCGGATGCTCTGACCAGAGCGCTCGCTCTGAATCAGGGCCCACCTCCATAATTATGGAGAGTCCCCCTGGACGCTCGTATAGCTGTGGGTCACCACCCACAGCCTATACAAGCATGCAGGATGATGGTCGCAATGGTCTTGACCATCGCGACCATCGCCAGTGCGAGCAGAAGCCTGCGGTTGAGTTTCTCAACCGCAAGGCCAGGAGTGATTTTGGCTCTATCAGAGCCAAAATCACTCCCACTGACATCACTAGTGATGTCAGTGGGGCCGGCTTCTGACGGTAGGTGTTCCCTTGGGAACGCCTCCGTCTGGCAGGCACGCCCCCGGCACGCCCACCAAAGGGGGCGTGCTGTCAATCAACATCGACAGCACGCCCCCTTTGATCAGACACTACGAGCGAAGGAAAGTCCTTCGCTCGTCGCGTCTCGCGCATGCGCACGATGGAGCTCCCTCCGTCGTGCGCATGCGCAGTGCACACCATCGACCCACTTGCGAGCGGACAGCCGCTCGCGAGTGGGTCTGAATCAGGCCCTTAGTCTGTTGCTGCAACATATAGTATTAACAACTTCCTCCACGGGCGCAGAGGAGTTTAACTCTTCCCGTGCTGTTACAGATGGAGATGGTGGCACCACTTGAGCTTGTCGCGGTGTCGCATCTAACATGTGCACAGCATGGGAAACGGCAGACATAACAATAGGCTCATCATCCGCATCATAAACATTTTCTCTATGGTTACTTAAGAGAGGGTACAAATTGCTTGTTACATATTTAATGACTGTACCTGCACTCCCATCCACATAAGGTAGCGGAGGTGCGCGTGAACTACTGGCAATACCTTCCGCAACGCTACCTTGCCGCATGTGCGCGCCATTATGCGGCTCGCACGTATTGCAATCCAGTGCCCCGGGTGTATTTGCTGGCAATGTCTTTGCAACGCTAGTTTGCGTCGCTTGCACATTTTTAAGCCACGCATCCCCTTCTTGCTGCCACAATTTTAAACATTCATAATATTTTACCTTATTCTCTCGAGAACGCATCAGACTGATGTGATCCCGGACATTATCCAATACATCTTTATCAAAACTACCAATTCTGGGAAACGGTCTAACACTCTTCATCGTTATTTTAAACCATACGTCACAATACCTTATTGCATAATTACCCCTTCATGCTGCCACAATTTTAAACATTCAGAATATTTTACCTTTTTCTCTCGAGAACGCATCAGACTGATGTGATCCCGGACATTATCCAATACATCTTTATCAAAACTACCAATTCTGGGAAACTGTCTAACACTCTTCATCGTTATTTTAAACCATACGTCACAAAACCATATTGCATAAGTACCGTACTTAGTATGCATAATACGACCGGCCGATCCAAGCGGCGCCTCCATTAGCAGCACATCATTGTCTAACATCTCTATTGTTTGCGTGGCTCCCATCTTGGGACAACTCCTAGTTTTTTCAATAAAAATTTAAACTGGTGAAAGACAATTAAGATACTTTCACTTACCTGCGGACGCCTTTGAAAAAGGGTGTATCCGCAAACCCTATGGAGGACTTCTAGATGCTTCCACTCACTTACGGAAGTAAAGGCCGCTTCCGCTCAGCAATCCCTTTTTGACTACTTTTCAACTGCTAGGGGGCAGCAAAGTACCCTTTGTGTTCCAGTTGATTTCGTCCACTCTCCCACCAGCTCACAATCACAATTTAACCAAAATTATGCGTTCAATTATAGTGTTCAAATAAGCCTAACAGATCACACACATTGATTACTGAACGCTATAATCACGCTGGGAGCCAAACCCTAACAAAAATAACAACCCATACACCTGCTTTGTGTAAAGTAAACGGTAAGCTGCTACCGAGTCACTAGGCCAACTCCTGCGCCTAGCACTTAAGGGTCCTACATTACCCTTAACATTTAGGTCCCGTGTTACACCCTAAACAAGTACTCACAGTTACACACTTTTTTCCTGCGCAGAAAAATACACGTTAACCCAGTTATTGGCAATAATTGAAAGAATGTAAACTCAACAGCTTTGTTCAAACACGTGGCAGCACTACCGGAAGTACGTATAAGCTATTGTGTGACTAGTCGCATACACAATAACGCGACTACCACACAACCGTACGACTCTTGCCCTTAGCTGCATACGCAAAATTGCGCCTCTATTGCATGCGCAAAAATGCGACACAGCAGCGTGCGCAATACAGCGTAAAATACCAACCTTCCTCTGTGTAAATAGGATCACTGTGTGACTGGATACAGTATGGTCCCAGCTTCCTCTGTGTACATAGAGTCACTGTGTGACTGGATACAGTGTATAGTCCCAGCTTCCTCTGTGTACATAGGGTCACTGTGTGACTGGGTACAATATGGTCTCAGCTTCCTCTGTGTACATAGGATCAGTATGTGACTGGATACAGTGTATGGTCCCAGCTTCCCCAGTGTACATAGGGTCATTGTGTGACTGGATACAGTATAGGGTCCCAGCTTCCTCTGTGTACATAGGGTCACTGTGTGACTGGATACAGTGTATAGTCCCAGCTTCCTCTGTGTATATAGGATCACTGTGTGACTGGATACAGTGTATGGTCCCAGCCTCCTCTGTGTATATAGGGTCACTGTGTGAATGGATACAGAGTATGGTCCCAGCTTCCTCTGTGTACATAGGGTCACTGTGTGACTGGATACAGTGTATGGTCCCAGCTTCCTCTGTGTACATAGGGTCACTGTGTGACTGGATACAGTGTATGGTCCCAGCTTCCTCTGTGTACATAGGGTCACTGTGTGACTGGATACAGAGTATGGTCCCAGCTTCCTCTGTGTACATAGGGTCACTGTGTGACTGGATACAGTGTATAGTCCCAGCTTCCTCTGTGTACATAGGGTCACTGTGTGACTGGATACAGAGTATGGTCCCAGCTTCCTCTGTGTATAGAGGATCACTGTGTGACTGGATACAGAGTATAGTCCCAGCTTCCCCTGTGTACATAGGGTCACTGTGTGACTGGATACAGAGTATGGTCCCAGCTTCCTCTGTGTACATAGGGTCACTGTGTGACTGGATACAGTGTATGGTCCCAACTTCCTCTGTGTACATAGGATCACTGTGTGACTCGATACAGTGTATGGTCCCAACTTCCTCTGTGTACATAGGATCACTGTGTGACTGGATACAGTGTATAGTCCCAGCTTCCTCTGTGTACATAGGGTCACTGTGTGACTGGATACAGTATGGTCCCAGCTTCCTCTGTGTACATAGGGTCACTGTGTGACTGGGTACAGTATGGTCCCAGCTTCCTCTGTGTACATAGGGTCACTGTGTGACTGGATACAGTGTATGGTCCCAGCCTCCTCTGTGTACATAGGGTCACTGTGTGACTGGATACAGTGTATGGTCCCAACTTCCTCTGTGTACATAGGATCACTGTGTGACTGGATACAGTGTATGGTCCCAGCCTCCTCTGTGTACATAGGGTCACTGTGTGACTGGATACAGTGTATGGTCCCAGCCTCCTCTGTGTACATAGGGTCACTGTGTGACTGGATACAGTGTATGGTCCCAACTTCCTCTGTGTACATAGGATCACTGTGTGACTGGATACAGTGTATGGTCCCAACTTCCTCTGTGTACATAGGGTCACTGAGTGACTGGATACAGTATGGTGCCAGCTTCCTCTGTGTAGATAGGGTCACTGTGTGACTGGATACAGCGTATGGTCCCAACTTCCTCTGAGTACATAGGGTCACTGTGTGACTGGCTACAGTGTATGGTCCCAGCCTCCTCTGTGTACATAGGGTCACTGTGTGACTGGATACAGTGTATGGTCCCAACTTCCTCTGTGTACATAGGATCACTGTGTGACTGGATACAGTGTATGGTCCCAGCCTCCTCTGTGTACATAGGGTCACTGTGTGACTGGATACAGTGTATGGTCCCAACTTCCTCTGTGTACATAGGATCACTGTGTGACTGGATACAGTGTATGGTCCCAACTTCCTCTGTGTACATAGGGTCACTGTGTGACTGGATACAGCGTATGGTCCCAACTTCCTCTGAGTACATAGGGTCACTGTGTGACTGGATACAGTGTATGGTCCCAGCCTCCTCTGTGTACATAGGGTCACTGTGTGACTGGATACAGTATGGTGCCAGCTTCCTCTGTGTACATAGGGTCACTGTGTGACTGGATACAGTGTATGGTCCCAGCTTCCTCTGTGTACATAGGGTCACTGTGTGACTGGATACAGTATGGTGCCAGCTTCCTCTGTGTACATAGGGTCACTGTGTGACTGGATACAGTGTATGGTCCCAGCTTCCTCTGTGTACATAGGGTCACTGTGTGACTGGATACAGTGTATGGTCCCAGCCTCCTCTGTGTACATAGGGTCACTGAGCGACTTGATACAGTGTACGGTCCCAGCTTCCTCTGTGTACATAGGATCACTGTGTGACTGGATACAGTGTATGGTCCCAGCTTCCTCTGAGTACAAAGGGTCACTGTGTGACTGGATACAGTGTATGGTCCCAGCTTCCTCTGTGTACATAGGGTCACTGTGTGACTGGATACAGAGTATGGTCCCAGCTTCCTCTGTGTACATAGGATCACTGTGTGACTGGATACAGTGTACGGTCCCAACTTCCTCTGAGTACATAGGGTCACTGTGTGACTGGATACAGCGTACGGTCCCAGCTTGCTCTGTGTACATAGGGTCACTGTGTGACTGGATACAGTATGGTGCCAGCTTCCTCTGTGTATAGAGAATCACTGTGTGACTGGATACAGAGTACGGTCCCAGCTTCCTCTGTGTATAGAGGATCACTGTGTGACTGGATACAGAGTATGGTCCCAGCTTCCTCTGTGTACATAGGGTCACTGTGTGACTGGATACAGCGTATGGTCCCAGCTTCCTCTGTGTACATAGGGTCACTGTGTGACTGAATACAGTGTATGGTCCCAGCTTCCTCTGTGTACATAGGGTCACTGTGTGACTGGATACAGTGTATGGTCCCAGCTTCCTCTGTGTACATAGGGTCACTGTGTGACTGGATACAGCGTATGGTCCCAACTTCCTCTGAGTACATAGGGTCACTGTGTGACTGGATACAGTATAGTCCCAGCTTCCTCTGTGTACATAGGGTCACTGTGTGACTGGATACAGCGTATGGTCCCAGCTTCCTCTGTGTACATAGGATCACTGTGTGACTGGATACAGTGTATGGTCCCAGCCTCCTCTGTGTACATAGGGTCACTGTGTGACTGGATACAGTGTATGGTCCCAGCCTCCTCTGTATACATAGGGTCACTGTGTGACTGGATACAGTGTACGGTCCCAGCTTCCTCTGTGTACATAGGATCACTGTGTGACTGGATACAGTGTATGGTCCCAGCCTCCTCTGTGTACATAGGGTCACTGTGTGACTGGATACAGTGTACGGTCCCAGCTTCCTCTGTGTACATAGGATCACTGTGTGACTGGATACAGAGTACGGTCCCAGCTTCCTCTGTGTATAGAGGATCACTGTGTGACTGGATACAGAGTATGGTCCCAGCTTCCTCTGTGTACATAGGGTCACTGTGTGACTGGATACAGCGTATGGTCCCAGCTTCCTCTGTGTACATAGGGTCACTGTGTGACTGAATACAGTGTATGGTCCCAGCTTCCTCTGTGTACATAGGGTCACTGTGTGACTGGATACAGTGTATGGTCCCAGCTTCCTCTGTGTACATAGGGTCACTGTGTGACTGGATACAGCGTATGGTCCCAACTTCCTCTGAGTACATAGGGTCACTGTGTGACTGGCTACAGTATAGTCCCAGCTTCCTCTGTGTACATAGGGTCACTGTGTGACTGGATACAGCGTATGGTCCCAGCTTCCTCTGTGTACATAGGATCACTGTGTGACTGGATACAGTGTATGGTCCCAGCCTCCTCTGTGTACATAGGGTCACTGTGTGACTGGATTCAGTGTATGGTCCCAGCCTCCTCTGTATACATAGGGTCACTGTGTGACTGGATACAGTGTATGGTCCCAGCTTCCTCTGTGTACATAGGATCACTGTTTGACTGGATACAGTGTACGGTCCCAGCTTCCTCTGTGTATATAGGGTCACTGTGTGACTGGGTACAGCGTATGGTCCCAGCTTCCTCTGTGTATATAGGGTCACTGTGTGACTGGATACAGTGTATGGTCCCAGCTACCTCTGTGTACATAGGGTCACTGTGTGACTGGATACAGTGTACGGTCCCAGCTTCCTCTGTGTATATAGGGTCACTGTGTGACTGGATACAGAGTATGGTCCCAGCTTCCTCTGTGTATATAGGGTCACTGTGTGACTGGATACAGTGTATGGTCCCAGCTTCCTCTGTGTACATAGGGTCACTGTGTGACTGGATACAGCGTATGGTCCCAGCTTCCTCTGTGTATATAGGGTCACTGTGTGACTGGATACAGCGTATGGTCCCAGCTTCCTCTGTGTACATAGGATCACTGTGTGACTGGATACAGAGTATGGTCCCAGCTTCCTCTGTGTACATAGGGTCACTGTGTGACTGGATACAGTGTATGGTCCCAGCTTCCTCTGTGTATATAGGGTCACTGTGTGACTGGATACAGTGTATGGTCCCAGCATCCCCTGTGTAATAATGACATAACAAGCAGCCATAGGACCAGTGTGTCCCAGCTTCCCCTGTGTAATAATACAGACACATGAATTATAGAGTGTTACAATGGATCAGCTGGGAGCAGGCAGGGGGCATCCAGCATAGAAGCGGTTACTGCCTCCCTCCTCCATCCCAGTTACCTCCCAGCCTCTCCCTCTGGTCCCCCAGTCTCTCACTGGGCAGATGCAGCGCTGACGTCAACCCAGCTGCACTGGCAACACTGACATCTATACACGGAGCCATGATAGCAGAGGAGCCCGGTGCTGGGGGACCGTGATCGGGGGAGGTGAGGGATCGCTGCTGTGTCACCTTGTGCATCACTGCCCGGGTGTCTGCAATGTCGGGACTGTCACTGCCCCGGGTGTCTGCAATGTCGGGACTGTCACTGCCCCGGCTGTCTGCAATGTCGGGACTGTCACTGCCCCGGCTGTCTGCAATGTCGGGACTCAATGTGATGCAGCACCATGCATGTTGTGTGTCAGCAATTTACATATATGCGTGATGATGTGTGTTTTGTGTGTGATGCAGCACCATGCATGTAGTGTGTCAGCAGATTACTGTACATGCATGTGATGGTATCTATGTGTGATGCACCATGCATGTAGTGTGTCAGCAGATTGCACATGTGATGGTGTCTGTGTGTGATGCAGCACCATGCATGTAGTGTGTCAGCAGATTACATATGTGTAGGTGTGTGTATGTCTCTGTATACTGTATATACTGTGTGATGATCAGGCCTCTCCCTGGGCACAGGCTGCCTTTGTGTCGGTGCCATCAGCGTTGGAGGCTCTGTAGCCTGCCCTGCAGTAATTAGACCTACTCCCTGCCCAGCAGCACCTGGATGTGTTTCCTAATCAGATAACCCCTATATCTGTGTATATGTCACAGGACGTCATATGATCCATATGTTCCATTTATTATACATGAGAAGAAAATTCCTATTTCCATAGCATTATACCCCACCCTGTGTGTGTGCAGCATTCAGGCCTCTGTAACACTGTCCCTGAATATGGAGCCAGTGATTGTGTTATATATACAGCTCTGGGAATTACACACACACACACAGCGCTACACAATGTGCATGGAGGTGGCAATCTGCACAGTGTGACACCGACATGATCCCTCTTACTGAATGAGTGTACTCACTCTATAACACACAGCATATAATACACTCACTGCCTAACACACAGCATATAATACACTCACTGCCTAACACACAGCATATAACACACTCACTCTATAACACACAGCATATAATACACTCACTCTATAACACACAGCATATAATACACTCACTGCCTAACACACAGCATATAATACACTCACTGCCTAACACACAGCATATAACACACTCACTCTATAACACACAGCATATAATACACTCACTCTATAACACACAGCATATAATACACTCACTGCCTAACACACAGCATATAACACACTCACTCTATAACACACAGCATATAACACACTCACTGCCTAACACACAGCATATAACACAATCACTATAACACACAGCATATAATACACTCACTGCCTAACACACAGCATATAACACAATCACTCTATAACACACAGCATATAACACACTCACTGCCTAACACACAGCATATAACACAATCACTATAACACACAGCATATAATACACTCACTGCCTAACACACAGCATATAACACAATCACTCTATAACACACAGCATATAACACACTCACTCTATAACACACAGCATATAATACACTCACTGCCTAACACACAGCATATAACACACTCACTCTATAACACACAGCATATAACACACTCACTCTATAACACACAGCATATAACACACTCACTCTATAACACACAGCATATAACACACTCACTCTATAACACAGCATATAATACACTCACTGCCTAACACACAGCATATCACACACTCACTCTATAACACACAGCATATAACACTCACTCTATAACACACAGCATATAACACACTCACTCTATAACACACAGCATATAATACACTCACTGCCTAACACACAGCATATAACACACTCACTCTATAACACACAGCACATAATACACTCACTGCCTAACACACAGCATATAACACACTCACTCTATAACACACAGCATATAACACACTCACTCTATAACACACAGCATATAATACACTCACTGCCTAACACACAGCATATAACACACTCACTCTATAACACACAGCATATAATACACTCACTGCCTAACACACAGCATATAACACACTCACTGCCTAACACACAGCATATAACACACTCACTCTATAACACACAGCATATAACACACTCACTCTATAACACACAGCATATAACACACTCACTCTATAACACAGCATATAATACACTCACTGCCTAACACACAGCATATCACACACTCACTCTATAACACACAGCATATAATACACTCACTGCCTAACACACAGCATATAACACACTCACTCTATAACACACAGCATATAACACTCACTCTATAACACACAGCATATAACACACTCACTCTATAACACACAGCATATAATACACTCACTGCCTAACACACAGCATATAACACACTCACTCTATAACACACAGCACATAATACACTCACTGCCTAACACACAGCATATAACACACTCACTCTATAACACACAGCATATAACACTCACTCTATAACACACAGCATATAACACACTCACTCTATAACACACAGCATATAATACACTCACTGCCTAACACACAGCATATAACACACTCACTCTATAACACACAGCATATAATACACTCACTGCCTAACACACAGCATATAACACACTCACTGCCTAACACACAGCATATAACACACTCACTGCCTAACACACAGCATATAACACACTTACTCTATAACACACAGCATATAACACACTCACTCTATAACACACAGCATATAACACACTCACTCTATAACACAGCATATAATACACTCACTGCCTAACACACAGCATATCACACACTCTATAACACACAGCATATAATACACTCACTGCCTAACACACAGCATATAACACACTCACTCTATAACACACAGCATATAACACTCTATAACACACAGCATATAACACACTCACTCTATAACACACAGCATATAATCCACTCACTGCCTAACACACAGCATATAACACACTCACTCTATAACACACAGCACATAATACACTCACTGCCTAACACACAGCATATAACACACTCACTCTATAACACACAGCATATAATACACTCACTGCCTAACACACAGCATATAACACACTCACTCTATAACACACAGCATATAATACACTCACTGCCTAACACACAGCATATAACACACTCACTGCCTAACACACAGCATATCACACACTCATTGCCTAACACTCAGCATATTACACACTCACTAACACACAGCATATAACACACTAACTGCCTAACACAGCATATAACACACTCATTGCCTAACACTCAGCATATTACACACTCACTAACACAGCATATAACACACTCACTCTATAACACACAGCATATAACACACTCACCGCATAACACACAGCATATCACACACTCACTAACACACAGCATATAACACACTCACTCTATAACACACAGCATATAACACACTAACTGCCTAACACAGCATATAACACACTCACTCTATAACACACAGCATATAACACACTCACCGCATAACTCTCAGCATATAATACCATACAGTGGTGACATTACACCTGTACAGCATATAGTATCAACCTATACCATACAGTGGTGACATTACACCTGGACAGCATATAGTATCATCCTATACCATACAGTGGTGACATTACACCTGTACAGCATATAGTATCAACCTATACCATACAGTGGTGACATTACACCTGGACAGCATATAGTATCATCCTATACCATACAGTGGTGACATTACACCTGGACAGCATATAGTATCATCCTATACCATACAGTGGTGACATTACACCTGTACAGCATATAGTATCAACCTATACCATACAGTGGTGACATTACACCTGGGCAGCATATAGTATCATCCTATACCATACAGTGGTGACATTACACCTGGACAGAATATAGTATCAACCTATACCATACAGTGGTGACATTACACCTGTACAGCATATAGTATCATCCTATACCATACAGTGGTGACATTACACCTGGGCAGCATATAGTATCATCCTATACCATACAGTGGTGACATTACACCTGTACAGCATATAGTATCATCCTATACCATACAGTGGTGACATTACACCTGGGCAGCATATAGTATCATCCTTTACCATACAGTGGTGACATTACACCTGGACAGCATATAGTATCATCCTATACCATACAGTGGTGTCATTACACCTGTACAGCATATAGTATCATCCTATACCATACAGTGGTGACATTACACCTGTACAGCATATAGTATCATCCTATACCATACAGTGGTGTCATTACACCTGTACAGCATATAGTATCAACCTATACCATACAGTGGTGACATTACACCTGGACAGCATATAGTACCATCCTATACCATACAGTGGTGACATTACACCTGGACAGCATATAGTACCATCCTATGTCATACAGTGGTGACATTACACCTGGACAGCATATAGTATCAACCTATACCATACAGTGGTGACATTACACCTGGACAGAATATAGTATCAACCTATACCATACAGTGGTGACATTACACCTGGACAGCATATAGTACCATCCTATACCATACAGTGGTGACATTACACCTGGACAGCATATAGTATCAACCTATACCATACAGTGGTGACATTACACCTGTACAGCATATAGTATCATCCTATACCATACAGTGGTGACATTACACCTGTACAGCATATAGTATCAACCTATACCATACAGTGGTGACATTACACCTGGACAGCATATAGTGCCATCCTATACCATACAGTGGTGACATTACACCTGGGCAGCATATAGTATCATCCTATACCATACAGTGGTGACTTTACACCTGGGCAGCATATAGTATCATCCTATACCATACAGTGGTGTCATTACACCTGGACAGCATATAGTATCATCCTATACCATACAGTGGTGTCATTACACCTGGACAGCATATAGTATCATCCTATACCATACAGTGGTGACATTACACCTGGACAGCATATAGTATCATCCTATACCATACAGTGGTGTCATTACACCTGTACAGCATATAGTATCATCCTATACCATACAGTGGTGACATTACACCTGTACAGCATATAGTATCATCCTATACCATACAGTGGTGACATTACACCTGGACAGCATATAGTATCATCCTATACCATACAGTGGTGACATTACACCTTGACAGCATATAGTATCATCCTATACCATACAGTGGTGTCATTACAGCTGGACAGCATATAGTATCATCCTATACCATACAGTGGTGACATTACACCTGGTCAGCATATAGTATCATCCTATACCATACAGTGGTGACATTACACCTGGACAGCATATAGTATCATCCTATACCATACAGTGGTGACATTACACCTGGACAACATATAGTATCATCCTATACCTTTCAGTGGTGACATTACACCTGGACAGCATATAGTATCATCCTATACAACAGTGGTGTCATTACACCTGTACAGCATACAGTTTCATCCTATACCTTACAGTGGTGACATTACACCTGTACAGAATATAGTATCATCCTATACCATACAGTGGTGACATTACACCTGTACAGCATATAGTATCATCCTATACCATACAGTGGTGACATTACACCTGTACAGCATATAGTATCATCCTATACCATACAGTGGTGACATTACACCTGGACAGCATATAGTATCATCCTATACCATACAGTGGTGACATTACACCTGGACAGCATATAGTATCATCCTATACCATACAGTGGTGACATTACACCTGGACAGCATATAGTATCATCCTATACCATACAGTGGTGACATTACACCTGTACAGCATATAGTATCATCCTATACCATACAGTGGTGACATTACACCTGTACAGCATATAGTATCATCCTATGTCACAGTAGCCGCAGGACGCTTACAGTGTCACAGTAGCCGCAGGACAAGTACAGTGTCACAGTAACCGCAGGACACGCACAGTGTCACAGTAACCGCAGGACAAGTACAGTGTTGCAGTAACCGCAGGACACGCACAGTGTCGCAGTAGCCGCAGGAGACGTACACTGTCACAGTAACCGCAGGACAAGTACAGTGTCACAGTAACCGCAGGACACGTACAGTGTCACAGTAACCTCAGGACAAGTACAGTGTCACAGTAACCGCAGGACACGCACAGTGTCGCAGTAACCTCAGGACAAGTACAGTGTCGCAGTAACCGCAGGACGCGTACAGTGTCACAGTAACCGCAGAACGCGTACAGTGTCACAGTAATCGCAGGACGAGTACAGTGTCACAGTAGACGCAGGACGCGTACAGTGTCACAGTAGCCGCAGGACGCGCACAGTGTCACAGTAGCCGCAGGACGCGCACAGTGTCACAGTAGCCGCAGGACGCGCACAGTGTCACAGTAGCCGCAGGACGCGCACAGTGTCACAGTAACCGCAGGACGCGCACAGTGTCACAGTAGCCGCAGGATGCGCACAGTGTCACAGTAACCGCAGGACGCGTACAGTGTCACTGTAACCGCAGGACGCGTACAGTATCACAGGAACCACAGGACGCGTACAGTGTCACAGTGTAACCTCAGGGCGCGTACAGTGTCACAGTGTAACCTCAGGACAAGTACAGTGTCTCAGTAACCTCTGGACACGTACAGTGTCACAGTAACTGCAGGACGCGTACAGTGTCACAGTAACCTCAGGAAGCGTACAGTGTCACAGTAACCGCAGGACGCGTACAGTGTCACAGTAGCCGCAGGACGCGTACAGTGTCACAGTAACCGCAGGACGCGTACAGTGTCACAGTAGCCGCTGGACATGTACAGTGTCACAGCAACCTCAGGACAAGTACAGTGTCACAGTATCCGCAGGACGTGTACAGTGTCACAGTAACCTCAGGACAAGTACAGTGTCACAGTAAACGCGGGACACGTACAGTGTCACAGTAACCTCAGGACGCGTACAGTATCACAGTAACTGCAGGACGTGTACAGTGTCACAGTAGCCGCAGGAGAAGTACAGTGTCACAGTAACCTCAGGACAAGTACAGTATCACAGTAACCGCAGGACGTGTACAGTGTCACAGTGACCTCAGGACAAGTACAGTGTCACAGTAAACGCAGGATGCGTACAGTGTCACAGTAACCTCAGTACAAGTACAGTGTCACAGTAATCTCAGGACAAGTACAGTGTCACAGTAACCGCAGGACGTGTACAGTGTCACAGTAGCCGCAGGACACGTACAGTGTCACAGTGACCTCAGGACAAATACAGTGTCACAGTAACCGCAGGATGCGTACAGTGTCACAGTAACCGCATGATGTGTACAATGTCACAGTAACCGCAGGACACGTACAGTGTCACAGTAACCGCAGGACGTGTACAGTGTCACAGTAACCGCAGGACGCGTACAGTGTCACAGTAACCGCAGGACGCGTACAGTGTCACAGTAACCGCAGGACGTGTACAGTGTCACAGTAACCGCAGGACGCGTACAGTGTCACAGTAACCTCAGGACGTGTACAGTGTCACAGTAACCGCAGGACGTCTACAGTGTCACAGTAGCCGCAAGACACGTACAGTGTCACAGTGACCTCAAGACAAGTACAGTGTCACAGTAACCGCAGGACGTGTACAGTGTCACAATAACCGCAGGAGACGTACAGTGTCACAGTAACCCCAGGACGCGTACAGTGTCACAGTAACCGCAGGACGCGTACAGTGTCACAGTAACCGCAGGACGTGTACAGTGTCACAGTAACCGCAGGACGCGTACAGTGTCACAGTAACCGCAGGACGCGTACAGTGTCACAGTAACCTCAGGACAAGTACAGTGTCACAGTAACCGCAGGACGTGTACAGTGTCACAGTAGCCGCAGGACGTGTACAGTGTCACAATAACCGCAGGAGACGTACAGTGTCACAGTAACCCCAGGACGCGTACAGTGTCACAGTAACCGCAGGACGTGTACAGTGTCACAGTAACCGCAGGACGTGTACAGTGTCACAGTAACCGCAGGAGACGCACAGTGTCACAGTAACCCCAGGACGCGTACAGTGTCACAGTAACCGCAGGAGACGTACAGTGTCACAGTAACCCCAGGAGACGTACAGTGTCACAGTAACCCCAGGAGACGTACAGTGTCACAGTAACCGCAGGCATAGACTAAACATATATCCACCTTAAACACACACAGGGACCCGATTCTATAGATGCAGTACAACATGTTCAATGGAAAATTCAGTTAGAAGACAATAAATTACTTTAATTCAATACTCTCCATCCGCTATGGCCAGATAGAGACGGAATTCTCAGCAGGGAATGAATTTATAATTATCTTTCTCTAGAGAGAAGCGTGACAATAGCCCTCATTCAGAGCCGTACACTCTGAGCAGAGCGCACGCTCTGAATGAGGGCCGCCCTCCATGAAAATGGAGCGTCCTCCTGGATGCTCGTATAGCTGTGGGTCACCACCCACAGGCTATACGAGCGTGCAGTTTGATGGCCGCGATGGTCGTGACCATCGCGACCATCGAAACTGCGAGCCGGAGCCTGCGGTTGAGGTTTTCAACCGCAAGCCCCGGAGTGATTTTGGCTCTATCAGAGCCAAAATCACTCCCACTGACATCACTAGTGATGTCAGTGGGCCGGCTTCTGACGGGAGGCGTTCCCGTGGGAACGCCCCCGTCAGGGAGGCACGCCCCCGGCACGCCAACCAATGGGGGCGTGCTGTCAATCAACATCGACAGCACGCCCCCTTTGATCAGACACAACGAGCGAAGGACTTTCCTTCGCTCGTCGCGTCTGGCGCATGCGCACGACGGAGCTCCCTCCATCGTGCGCATGCTCAGTGCAGAACATCGACCCACTTGCGAGCGGACAACCGCTCGCGAGTGGGTCTGAATCAGGACCAATGTTTCCTGTAGTGGATATATGGGATGGTAATGTCTTAATCCCCTTCACGGAGAGGACCCCGATGTCATCAGCCAGTGTCCAGCGTCATTCCCAGTGTCCAGCGTCATTCCCAGTGTCCAGTATCATTCCCTACCATCCAAGTGGGCATAGAGGGGGAATATAACCATGTCCGAAGTATGGCGAGTGCAGCGAGCCACCGAGTCCGAAGCTTGGCGAGCGTAGCGAGCCCACGAGGGGACAGCTTTCTTCTTTAAGTGGGGACAACTTACTTGTTTAGCAGGCCTTCATGGGCATGAACTGCACTTCCGCCCTCACTGACGTCACTTCCAGGTCCCTAGCATGAAGGGGAAATAAGCTGTACCGATATGGGATAGACCACCAGTAGGGCTGGTGCTAGGGTGTCCGGCAACCCCCTGCAATGCTTACCGCATTGCGCCGGCCCTGACCACAAACATAGGTTGTATAACATACAGAAATCACACCCACAACACAGGCAAAATAGCCGTACATGCTGCCTAGACAACGCCTACTTCACAGAGACACGGATCCGGCCAGGTTACGTCTGACTTGGAATAGGACAGGTATAAGGAAATATGTGTCAATTTACATATGATCATGTGCTGTAAGCAACGACTCCCCGCTTGCGTCCACGAAGAGAGATCCGCGCTCAGAATCAGCCCCAATGTGAGCTGTGTTAATTGCACAATAACTTAAAAGTACATATGTAACATGAGAAAATTATCTACATAGAACCAATGCCCGGGGTTGTCCACACACGCTAGTCATACCACACTATACCCAGCATAACCTGCAGCTGGCGCAGATCAAGCTGCTGCCCCAGAAACAGGGTGTCCCTAGGCTGCAACCATAATTATACCAGGAACAGGACGTGGACTTGGTAGAAGCAGGTGTGGCATTGGCGGATTTGGCCAGATTGGTGAGCATCGTAATTATTCTGAATTATTTTCAGTGGCTCCGCCGTTGTTGCGTCACAGCGCTAGATCCGCAGGGGTTAATTGTGAGCGGGGTCCTTTCATGTTTCCTCCCACACAGTCCTATAAAATATACAGAGGGGGAGGGGTATAGTGGCTGTCAATGGGACATGGACTGATTGAAATGATGAAATATTCTCTATACAGTGCTATGTAATAGGTGGTGCAAATTAGATAAACAATGATAAATAAGTCCTGGACAGTCAAAGTGATCAGACTTAAAGCAACGTCTTTTCCACCAATACCTTCCCTTATCTCACCTTGGTTGAGATTCTCTGTGTGCAAGGGAATATGATAGGAAGAACTCCTTTTCTCCCTATTGGCTGATACTTTCAGCCAATGAGCAGCCAGCACAATGGATTGAGCCCTCCCACGCACTACCACCCTCGCCCTTATTAGTGTGCTTTGAATGATCCTGACAACAGATAGATAGACATTGGACCTCATTCAGAGTCGGTCGCAAGCGCCGATGCGCTCGTAACCGACTCGATGGATAGTCCTGCACACGCGCAGTGGCCGCACTGTGCGTGCGCAAGTCCCGGAGCGACAGAAACTCTGTCGCTCCGGAGCTCACTACCAAAGGGGCTGCTGTCGATGTTGATCGACAGCTGCCCCCGTTTGGTAGGCGGGCCAGGGGGGTGGTTTCCAAAACGAAGGCGTTCCTTTACAAACGCCTACCGTTTTGTGGGCGGCCGCACTGACATCATCAGTGATGTCAGTGGGGAGCTTCCTGCTCCATCAGAGCAGAAAGCTCCCTGGGGCTTACAAGTGCCCAGACCCAACCTTAGGGTCTGGTCGTAAGCCCCGATGGTCGCGATGGTGATTACCATCGCGACCATCGACCTGGTCGGTCGTTAAGCTGTGGGTGGTAGCCCACAGCTTTAACGATCGACAAGGAGGCGGTCGTTTAGTATGCAAGCGTTAACGATCGACAAGGAGGCGGTCGTTTAGTATGCAAGCGGCCGCCTTGATTCAGTGCGACCGCCTTAAACTAGCGACCGCCTCTGAATGCGGTCCATTGTCCCTGACTGAGAGAATGTCCATTCTTTGGGAAAGTCGTGAAGCGCTAACAGCGAATTTCCCCAATGTCCCGTGGCATGTTGCCGCGCACCTACGCTTGCAATTGTCACATTGCGGCGAGTTAGCCCGTATTTGTTAAAGTGGCGATAATTTAAAAGGCAAAACCAGGTTGATTTTGCCTATTAAATTACTGCTGCTTGAAAAAAATATATACAAAAAATGCCCCCGTGCCTGCAACTCAGTAATATTATGTAACGATTCCGGTGTGTTTGGGCAGCTGACCTCCTGTCTCATTGTCTGTTACTGTGAGACACACGTTTCGGCATCTCACTGGCAATAGCTGAGTAGTTGGGGAGCTACAGGCTGTAGGGTGACAGATCACTTTCTCATGTAACGGATATTGGACACGTCTCACATTTGTTCCGATTACTGAGACAGTTTCCTACCATACAATGTGACTTGGAGATCTACAATTCTTTTCATCATGTGTCTTCTCCTCCTAACTCTGTCCTGGTCACTATCCCAGCTGGGTGTATATATCCGTCCTGTCCCCTGGCTGTGGGTCTGTCCTGTCCTGGTCACTATCCCAGCTGGGTATATATATATATCAGTCCTGCACCCTGGCTGTGTGTCTGTCCTGTCCTGGTCACTATCCCAGCTGGTGTATATATATCAGTCCTGTCCCCTGGCTGTGTGTCTGTCCTGTCCTGGTGACTATACCAGCTGGGTGTATATATCAGTCCTGTCCCCTGGCTGTGTGTCTGTCCTGTCCTGGTGACTATACCAGCTGGGTGTATGTACCAGTCCTGTCCCCTGGCTGTGTGTCTGTCTTGTCCTGGTGACTATACCAGCTGGGTGTATGTACCAGTCCTGTCCCTTGGCTGTAGGTCTGTCCTGTCCTGGTCACTATTCCAGCTGGGTGTATATATCAGTCCTGTCCCCTGGCTGTGTGTCTGTCCTGTCCTGGTCACTATCTCGGCTGGGTGTATGTATCAGTCCTGTCCCCTGGCTGTGTGTCTGTCCTGTCCTGGTGACTATACCAGCTGGGTGTATGTACGTGTCCTGTCCCCTGGCTGTAGGTCTGTCCTGTCCTGGTCACTATCCCAGCTGGGTGTATGTACCAGTCCTGTCCCCTGGCTGTGTGTCTGTCCTGTCCTGGTGACTATACCAGCTGGTGTATATATATCAGTCCTGTCCCCTGGCTGTGTGTCTGTCCTGTCCTGGTGACTATACCAGCTGGGTGTATGTATCAGTCCTGTCCCCTGGCTGTAGGTCTGTCCTGTCCTGGTCACTATCTCGGCTGGGTGTATATATATCAGTCCTGTCCCCTGGCTGTAGGTCTGTCCTGTCCTGGTCACTATCTCGGCTGGGTGTATATATATCAGTCCTGTCCCCTGGCTGTAGGTCTGTCCTGTCCTGGTGAATATACCAGATGGTTGTATGTACCAGTCCTGTCCCCTGGCTGTAAGTCTGTCCTGTCCTGGTGACTATACCAGCTGGGTGTATGTACCAGTCCTGTCCCCTGGCTGTGTGTCTGTCCTGTCCTGGTGAATATACCAGCTGGGTGTATGTACCAGTCCTGTCCCCTGGCTGTGTGTCTGTCCTGTCCTGGTGACTATACCAGCTGGTGTATATATATCAGTCCTGTCCCCTGGCTGTGTGTCTGTCCTGTCCTGGTGACTATACCAGCTGGGTGTATGTATCAGTCCTGTCCCCTGGCTGTAGGTCTGTCCTGTCCTGGTCACTATCTCGGCTGGGTGTATATATCAGTCCTGTCCCCTGGCTGTAGGTCTGTCCTGTCCTGGTCACTATCTCGGCTGGGTGTATATATATCAGTCCTGTCCCCTAGCTGTAGGTCTGTCCTGTCCTGGTCACTATCTCAGCTGGGTGTATATATATCAGTCCTGTCCCCTGGCTGTAGGTCTGTCCTGTCCTGGTCACTATCTCGGCTGGGTGTATATATATCAGTCCTGTCCCCTGGCTGTAGGTCTGTCCTGTCCTGGTGAATATACCAGATGGTTGTATGTACCAGTACTGTCCCCTGGCTGTAAGTCTGTCCTGTCCTGGTGACTATACCAGCTGGGTGCATGTACCAGTCCTGTCCCCTGGCTGTGTGTCTGTCCTGTCCTGGTGAATATACCAGCTGGGTGTATGTACCAGTCCTGTACCCTGGCTGTGTGTCTGTCCTGTCCTGGTCACTATACCAGCTGGTGTATATATATCAGTCCTGTCCCCTGGCTGTGTGTCTGTCCTGTCCTGGTGACTATACCAGCTGGGTGTATGTATCAGTCCTGTCCCTTGGCTGTAGGTCTGTCCTGTCCTGGTCACTATCTCGGCTGGGTGTATATATCAGTCCTGTCCCCTGGCTGTAGGTCTGTCCTGTCCTGGTCACTATCTCGGCTGGGTGTATATATATCAGTCCTGTCCCCTAGCTGTAGATCTGTCCTGTCCTGGTGAATATACCAGCTGGGTGTATATGTATCAGTCCTATCCCCTGGCTGTAAGTCTGTCCTGTCCTGGTGACTATACCAGCTGGGTGTATGTACCAGTCCTGTCCCCTGGCTGTAAGTCTGTCCTGTCCTGGTGACTATACCAGCTGGGTGTATGTATCAGTCCTGTCCCCTGGCTGTGGGTCTGTCCTGTCCTGGTCACTATCTCAGCTGGGTGTATGTACCAGTCCTGTCCCCTGGCTGTGTGTCTGTCCTGTCCTGGTGACTATACCAGCTGGGTGTATATATCAGTCCTGTCCCCTGGCTGTGGGTCTGTCCTGTCCTGGTCACTATCTCAGCTGGGTGTATGTACCAGTCCTGTCCCCTGGCTGTGTGTCTGTCCTGTGCTGGTCACTATCCCAGCTGGGTGTATGTACCAGTCCTGTCCCCTGGCTGTAGGTCTGTCCTGTCCTGGTGAATATACCAGATGGTTGTATGTACCAGTCCTGTCCCCTGGCTGTAAGTCTGTCCTGTCCTGGTCACTATCCCAGCTGGGTGTATGTACCAGTCCTGTCCCCTGGCTGTGGGTCTGTTCTGTCCTGGTCACTATCCCAGCTGGGCGTATGTACCAGTCCTGTCCCCTGGCTGTGGGTCTGTCCTGTCCTGGTCACTATCTCAGCTGGGTGTATGTACCAGTCCTGTCCCCTGGCTGTGGGTCTGTCCTGTCCTGGTGACTATACCAGCTGGTGTATATATATCAGTCCTGTCCCCTGGCTGTGTGTCTGTCCTGTCCTGGTCACTATCCCAGCTGGGTGTATGTACCAGTCCTGTCCCCTGGCTGTTGGTCTGTCCTGTCCTGGTCACTATCTCAGCTGGGTGTATGTACCAGTCCTGTCCCCTAGCTGTGTGTCTGTCCTGTCCTGGTCACTATCTCAGCTGGGTGTATGTACCAGTCCTGTCCCCTGGCTGTGTGTCTGTCCTGTCCTGGTCACTATCCCAGCTGGTGTATGTACGTGTCCTGTCCCCTGGCTGTGTGTCTGTCCTGTCCTGGTCACTATCCCAGCTGGGCGTATGTACCAGTCCTGTCCCCTGACTGTGGGTCTGTCCTGTCCTGGTCACTATCTCAGCTGGGTGTATGTACCAGTCCTGTCCCCTGGCTGTGGGTCTGTCCTGTCCTGGTCACTATCTCAGCTGGGTGTATGTACCAGTCCTATCCCCTGGCTGTGTGTCTGTCCTGTCCTGGTCACTATCTCAGCTGGGTGTATGTACCAGTCCTGTCCCCTGGCTGTGTGTCTGTCCTGTCCTGGTCACTATCTCAGCTGGGTGTATGTACCAGTCCTGTCCCCTGGCTGTGGGTCTGTCCTGTCCTGGTCACTATCCCAGCTGGGTGTATGTACCAGTCCTGTCCCCTGGCTGTGGGTCTGTCCTGTCCTGGTCACTATCTCAGCTGGGTGTATATATCAGTCCTGTCCCCTGGCTGTGTGTCTGTCCTGTCCTGGTCACTATCCCAGCTGGGTGTATGTACCAGTCCTGTCCCCTGGCTGTGGGTCTGTCCTGTCCTGGTCACTATCCCAGCTAGGTGTATGTACCAGTCCTGTCCCCTGGCTGTGGGTCTGTCCTGTCCTGGTCACTATCCCAGCTGGTGTATGTACCAGTCCTGTCCCCTGGCTGTGGGTCTGTCCTGTCCTGGTCACTATCCCAGCTGGGTGTATGTACCAGTCCTGTCCCCTGGCTGTGGGTCTGTCCTGTCCTGGTCACTATCTCAGCTGGGTGTATATATCAGTCCTGTCCCCTGGCTGTGTGTCTGTCCTGTCCTGGTCACTATCTCAGCTGGGTGTATGTACCAGTCCTGTCCCCTGGCTGTGGGTCTGTCCTGTCCTGGTCACTATCCCAGCTGGGTGTATGTACCAGTCCTGTCCCCTGGCTGTGGGTCTGTCCTGTCCTGGTCACTATCTCAGCTGGGTGTATATATCAGTCCTGTCCCCTGGCTGTGTGTCTGTCCTGTCCTGGTCACTATCTCAGCTGGGCGTATGTACCAGTCCTGTCCCCTGGCTGTGGGTCTGTCCTGTCCTGGTGACTATACCAGCTGGGTGTATGTACCAGTCCTGTCCCCTGGCTGTGGGTCTGTCCTGTCCTGGTCACTATCCCAGCTGGATGTATGTACCAGTCCTGTCCCCTGGCTGTGGGTCTGTCCTGTCCTGGTCACTATCCCAGCTGGTGTATGTACCAGTCCTGTCCCCTGGCTGTGGGTCTGTCCTGTCCTGGTCACTATCTCAGCTGGGTGTATGTACCAGTCCTGTCCCCTGGCTGTGGGTCTGTCCTGTCCTGGTCACTATCTCAGCTGGGTGTATGTACCAGTCCTGTCCCCTGGCTGTGGGTCTGTCCTGTCCTGGTCACTATCTCAGCTGGGTGTATGTACCAGTCCTATCCCCTGGCTGTGTGTCTGTCCTGTCCTGGTCACTATCTCAGCTGGGTGTATGTACCAGTCCTGTCCCCTGGCTGTGTGTCTGTCCTGTCCTGGTCACTATCCCAGCTGGTGTATGTACCAGTCCTGTCCCCTGGCTGTGGGTCTGTCCTGTCCTGGTCACTATCCCAGCTGCTGTATGTACCAGTCCTGTCCCCTGGCTGTGGGTCTGTCCTGTCCTGGTCACTATCCCAGCTCGGTGTATGTACCAGTCCTGTCCCCTGGCTGTGGGTCTGTCCTGTCCTGGTCACTATCTCAGCTGGGTGTATATATATCAGTCCTGTCCCCTGGCTGTGTGTCTGTCCTGTCCTGGTCACTATCTCAGCCTGGTGTATGTACCAGTCCTGTCTCCTGGCTGTTGGTCTGTCCTGTCCTGGTCACTATCCCAGCTGGGTGTATATATATCAGTCCTGTCCCCTGGCTGTGTGTCTGTCCTGTCCTGGTCACTATCTCAGCTGGGTGTATGTACCAGTCCTGTCCCCTGGCTGTGGGTCTGTCCTGTCCTGGTCACTATCTCAGCTGGGTGTATATATCAGTCCTGTCCCCTGGCTGTGTGTCTGTCCTGTCCTGGTCACTATCTCAGCTGGGCGTATGTACCAGTCCTGTCCCCTGGCTGTGGGTCTGTCCTGTCCTGGTGACTATACCAGCTGGGTGTATGTACCAGTCCTGTCCCCTGGCTGTGGGTCTGTCCTGTCCTGGTCACTATCTCAGCTGGGTGTATATATACCAGTCCTGTCCCCTGGCTGTGGGTCTGTCCTGTCCTGGTCACTATCTCAGCTGGGTGTATGTACCAGTCCTGTCCCCTGGCTGTGTGCCTGTCCTGTCCTGGTCACTATCCCAGCTGGGTGTATATGTAACAGTCCTGTCCCCTGGCTGTGGGTCTGTCCTGTCCTGGTCACTATCCCAGCTGGGTGTATATATCAGTCCTGTCCCCTGGCTGTGGGTCTGTCCTGTCCTGGTCACTATCTCAGCTGGGCGTATGTACGAGTCCTGTCCCCTGGCTGTGGGTCTGTCCTAGTCTACAGCACAGCTGGGCAGGACTTGGCTTTGCATTCCTATTGTTGCTGTCATGATCTATTCTCGGCTGAGTATTTCAGTCTGTTGGAGTTTGTCATGGATGTCACACATGAGCTGCTGGGCTCTGGGCTGTGCTCTGGCCCCAACATGGGTGAGTGACTGAGAGAGATGAGGATAACCTGAGTACTGCTGAGTACACGGTACGATAAGCTGTCAGATTTTATATATAACGATCCTATCATTAAAATCTGACGTGTGGTCGTTATCGACCAACTACTGTCGTCTGTGCAAGCAGGCAGACCTGGTCGATATCGACCATGATAGCCTGCTTACTATAGTGACCCATGAACGTAGTTTGCGGGTCGTTATAGTCGTTAAGAGTTTACTGCATGTGTTGGATGAACATACAACACATGCAGGAAGATCAACAACGATCGTCTGATCGTTATCTGATCGTTGCCATCGTACCGTGTGTACGCAGCATAAGACCAGCGTTGTGTCAGACACACATAAGGGTATATTCACTAAAGTGAGAGGTTTTTTTTAAGTGGCGTTGTTGCCCATAGCAACCAATCAGATTCTACTTAACATTTATCTAGCACCTTTAAGAAGTTAATAGCTAGAATCTGATTGGTTGCTATGGGCAACATCTCCACTTCTAAAAACTCTCACCTTAGTAAATATACCCCATAGTATTGTATTACCCTCTGTTATTAGGATGTGAGCCTCTGCTATGGACTATTGTATCTTCTGCCTTAAGGTTACTGTCTGTAGAACTTATTAATGAGCATCAAACCTGTGTCCTTTATACAGTGTATTACACAGAAGATCACACTCTACTGAGTGACACTTTGTAGCCAGTGACCAGGATAATAACATATAACACTGTTGTATCATCACATGTGGCTGATCTGTGGCAGAGACCCGTGTAGTAATCATTGGCTGGCTCCGTAGTACTGTACTATGCTGGACGGTTACTTATTGCTCTGGGGCCCCCGATTTACTGTACAGAGCAGTAAAAGATTTGGGGGCATATGTACTATAAGTTTATTTTAAATCAATGTAAATCTATCTAAATCGATGTTGTGTCTCTGGGGCTAAATCACATGTTTAAAAAAATGATCTGTTAGTGAACATACCCTTTGAGTTAGACAGAGCCCCCCAGATGGTAAAGTATCCGCTGAATAGTGTATTAGTGCTACCACCGAATCATACATACATAAATGTGTATAATTAGCAGCACATCATCATGGAACGCACTGTGCAAAACAAAAATAGGGATCATTAATAATGTAGCACATAATACATACAATAATAACACCAACAGCTTATCTGCAGGAACAGATGGTGTAGATAGGAGTCCCCTCCTTAGTTTGCAGGGTGGGGCTATACTGGGCCACTGGATATCCACATTCGCACAGAGCTGCAGGAGGGGGACCGTAGGGAGGAAGGTGCAGTATAACTTTTGCGCTGTTAGGGGTCGCTGAGGACTAGAGTTGGGAAACACTGTTGGTGTTGGGAACTGGGGTGTATATATATATATATATATATTGTGGCAGTATATATATATATAAGTATTGTGGCAGTATATATATATATATATATATACTGCCACAATACTTAATGTATTGGCTCCTCTATACAAAGGAGGTTGTCAGCGTTATGCCCATACATATATACAGAACAGCAAAAGAAACCTATCACCTGGCTGAGAGCGATTTGGGATCTCAGCCGTCAGAATACCGAAGCCGACATCTTGACAGGGTTAGGATACCGACACATGTCGGTCGGTATCATAACTCTCCCCATCTCCCTACCCTAACCCTCCCTCCCCGGTGCCTGACTCTAGCCTCCAACTAGTGCCTAAACCTAACCTCCCCCTCCCCGCACCCTAAACCTAACTATCCCCCCTAGTGTCTAACCTACCCTCTAGTGCCTAACCCTCTCCCCAACCCCGCTACTTACCTTCGGGATTCCCGGCGCTGGGATTCTGACAGGTATCGGGATTCTGGCGCCAGCATTCTGACCGCCGTAATCTCTGCAGTCGAGATATTGACCGCATCCCGTAAAAACTATAGCCTTAACGTGAATGGGACCTAGAAATGAATGGGTCATACACTAATTGGAGAGCACAACATTAGTCTAATCACTTGTGTTACCCCCCTGTGTACTTAATGTGAGAAGCCACAAAGCAAATGTACGCAGACAAAAGTATCAAAGCAAATGGATACGGGCATATAGAATAGGATGGGATTTATTTTACCATGACACCAGGTGTCAGTATGCCATTGTACTGTGACCCTAAGTGTCAGCGTGTCATTGTACTGTGACCCCAAGTGTCATTGTTCTAGGACCCCAGGTGTCAGTGTGCCATTGTTCTGGGACCTCAAATGTCAGTGTGTCATTGTTCTAGGACCCCAGGTGTCAGTGTGTCATTGTTCTGGGACCCCAGGTGTCAGTGTGTCATTGTTCTGGGATCCCAGGTGTCAGTGTGCCATTGTTCTAGAACCCCAGGTGTCAGTATGCCATTGTTCTGGGATCCCAGGTGTCAGTGTGTCATTGTTCTGGGATCCCAGGTGTCAGTGTGTCATTGTTCTAGGACCCCAGGTGTCAGTGTGCCATTGTTCTGGGAGCCCAGGTGTCAGTGTGTCATTGTTCTGTGACCCCAGGTGTCAGTGTGTCATTGTTCTGGGAGACCAGGTGTCAGTGTGTCATTGTTCTGGGATCCCAGGTGTCAGTGTGTCATTGTTCTGGGACCCCAGGTGTCAGTGTGTCATTGTTCTGGGAGACCAGGTGTCAGTGTGCCATTGTTCTGGGAGCCCAGGTGTCAGTGTGTCATTGTTCTGTGACCCCAGGTGTCAGTGTGTCATTGTTCTGGGACCCCAGGTGTCAGTGTGTCATTGTTCTGGGACCCCAGGTGTCAGTGTGTCATTGTTCTGGGACCCCAGGTGTCAGTGTGTCATTGTTCTGGGACCCCAGGTGTCAGTGTGCCATTGTTCTGGGATCCCAGGTGTCAGTGTGTCATTGTTCTGGGACCCCAGGTGTCAGTGTGTCATTGTTCTAGGACCCCAGGTGTCAGTGTGTCATTGTTCTGGGAGGCAAGGTGTCAGTGTGTCATTGTTCTAGGACCCCAGGTGTCAGTGTGTCATTGTTCTGGGAGACCAGGTGTCAGTGTGTCATTGTTCTGTGACCCCAAGTGTCAGTGTGTCGTTGTTCTGGGACCCCAGGTGTCAGTGTGTCATTGTTCTGGGATCCCAGGTGTCAGTGTGTCAGTGTTCTGGGATCCCAGGTGTCAGTGTGCCATGGTTCTGGGATCCCAGGTGTCAGTGTGTCATTGTTCTGTGACCCCAAGTGTCAGTGTGTCGTTGTTCTGGGACCCCAGGTGTCAGTGTGTCATTGTTCTGGGAGCCCAGGTGTCAGTGTGTCATTGTTCTGGGATCCCAGGTGTCAGTGTGTCAGTGTTCTGGGACCTCAAATGTCAGTGTGTCATTGTTCTAGGACCCCAGATGTCAGTGTGTCATTGTTCTGGGAGCCCAGGTGTCAGTGTGTCATTGTTCTAGGACCCCAGGTGTCAGTGTGTCATTGTTCTGGGAGACCAGGTGTCAGTGTGTCATTGTTCTAGGACCCCAGGTGTCAGTGTGTCATTGTTCTGGGAGACCAGGTGTCAGTGTGTCATTGTTCTGTGACCCCAAGTGTCAGTGTGTCATTGTTCTGGGACCCCAGGTGTCAGTGTGTCATTGTTCTGGGATCCCAGGTGTCAGTGTGCCATTGTTCTGGGAGCCCAGGTGTCAGTGTGTCAATATTCTGGGATCCCAGGTGTCAGTGTGTCATTGTTCTGGGACCCAAGGTGTCAGTGTGTCATTGTTCTGGGAGCCCAGGTGTCAGTGTGTCATTGTTCTGGGATCCCAGGTGTCAGTGTGTCATTGTTCTGGGAGACCAGGTGTCAGTGTGTCATTGTTCTGGGACCTCAGGTGTCAGTGTGTCATTGTTCTGGGACCTCAGGTGTCAGTGTGTCATTGTTCTGGGATCCCAGGTGTCAGTGTGCCATGGTTCTGGGATCCCAGGTGTCAGTGTGCCATTGTTCTGGGACCCCAGGTGTCAGTGTGTAATTGTTCTGGGACCCCAGGTGTCAGTGTGCCATTGTTCTGGGAGACCAGGTGTCAGTGTGTCATTGTTCTGGGACCCCAGGTATCAGTGTGTCATTGTTCTAGGACCCCAGGTGTCAGTGTGCCACTGTTCTGGGATCCCAGGTGTCAGTGTGTCATTGTTCTGGGAGACCAGGTGTCAGTGTGTCATTGTTCTGGGACCCCAGGTGTCAGTGTGTCATTGTTCTGGGACCCCAGGTGTCAGTGTGTCATTGTTCTAGGAGACCAGGTGTCAGTGTGTCATTGTTCTGGGACCCCCAGGTGTCAGTGTGCCATTGTTCTGGGACCCCAGGTGTCAGTGTGTAATTGTTCTGGGAGACCAGGTGTCAGTGTGTAATTGTTCTGGGACCCCCAGTGTCAGTGTGTCATTGTTCTGGGACCCCAGGTGTCAGTGTGTAATTGTTCTGGGATCCCAGGTGTCAGTGTGTCATTGTTCTGGGACCCCAGCTGTCAGTGTGTAATTGTTCTTGGACCCCAGGTGTCAGTGTGTAATTGTTCTGGGAGACCAGGTGTCAGTGTGTAATTGTTCTGGGACCCCCAGTGTCAGTGTGTCATTGTTCTGGGACCCCAGGTGTCAGTGTGGCATTGTTCTGGGACCCCAGGTGTCAGTGTGTCATTGTTCTGGGAGACCAGGTGTCAGTGTGTCATTGTTCTGGGAGACCAGGTGTCAGTGTGTCTTTGTTCTGGGACCCCAGGTGTCAGTGTGTCATTGTTCTGTGACCCCAGGTGTCATTATTCTGGGACCAAGTGTCAGTGTTTCATTGTTCTAGGACCCCAAGTGTCAGTGCGCCATTGTTGGGCCCCTAATTTATGTGTGTTATTTTATTAGGGCCCCATGTGCCATTTCTCTGAGACACCAGGTGTCAATGTACCAAGGACGCAGTTCCTAATAGAGTGTTTTAAACATCTGACAGTCACGGTACCCCAAAAACAGATCCTGGGGCCCCACCAATTTGTTTTGGAAATGGTCTGAAAGCCAACAACTCGCTGCCATTGCTAACAATAGAATTGCCCTCTATATGTCTTGAAAAAAAATGCATGATTTATATTTGTGGAACTTACCTGTTCGGTTGTAGATGATTAATGTCCCCCTTTCCCTTTTCTCTTTTTAGGTATCTTCACATTTAATATGTACAACCTTTCTCCAGCCTACGCTTGGTAATCATACCCAATGTCCTAGAAGGTGACTGGCCTGATCATGGATAGCCCGCCAAAGCTAGCTGGAGAAACCCTGATTGTCCATCACATCCCACTCGTGCACTGCCAGGTGCCAGACCGGCAGTACTGTCCAACTTCCAGTAGACCCCACTCATACAGCAAGAATGACCTTGGAATCACCAGAACCACCTCTCTCCCAGAAAGGGACCTATCACAGGCTGACTCATTGGTGTACAGCAGCTTAATCCAAGCTTCTGAGCCAACAGTGAAAGGTAAGGATAGCACGAAGGAGGAGGACTGGCAGGGCTCCATTACTAGGAAGCGCCATAACCCATTCCTCCTAAACGATGAAGATGAAAACAGCACATCAAGCAGCAGTGACAGGGAAAAGTCATTCCATCTCCACAGCACATTTGGTGGGCCGAAATCAGGATTTCAGTTTCAGGATTTATCCTTGCCGCCATTCCACCTCCATGACAAACCACCCATCGTAAAGCCATGGATATTGGCCAGCAGGTCAGAACTTGTGGATGGACAAGAAGAGAAGACTTCACCTGATGACTTCCAGAAGAGTAGCAATGGCAACCCAGGACCATCGACAGCTATCATAGAGGACCAGGCTTGGCATCATCACGGTGGTCCTAACTTCTCTTTAGATTGGAATCAGAGTTCCGACCTGGGAAACCAGGACTTTCTCCAGAGCAGAGAATGCACCTGTAGTGGCTCAGAGCCACTGAGGCACTGCAGATGCTACAGTGCCTCCAGCCAGTCGGAAATGGACCAGCAGGTGAGTTATGTGAGTGACTCCTCCTGCAACAGCTCAGATGGCATTCTGGTTAATTTCAGTACCTTATATAACAAGATGAATGGGCACCCTAGGTCCAACCTGAATTCTGGGAGCCTCTCCTGTGACTCTTCATTTTGCAGCCACCCAGACACGGGTGCATTTTACCTTGACCTGCAGAGTTCACCCACAGAATCTAAGATGTCTTGTGACTCGCACGTTCAAGAAGCCTCTGGAAAACCATGTGGGTGTCACCACCACTCATCGTCACCTGTACTGGATGCCAACTGTAATTCCTACCATCTTAACTGCGACTCAGTGGCGTGTAATGGAGAGAGCTCAGACCTAACTTCCTGCTTTCAGAGCCAGGCCAGGCTTGTGGTGGCCACCCAGAATTACTACAAATTGGTCACATGTGACTTGTCATCTCAGTCTTCTCCCAGCCCCGCAGGTTCCTCTATTACCAGTTGCTCAGATGACCAGACCAAAGGGAGTCCAGTGCAGCCAACAGAGTATTTTCTTTTCCAGCAGCCACAAACCAGTTCAGACACTGATGATCCTAAACCCCTAATAGAAAGATCAAAGTCGGACACAATTGAGGGGCAAGTTTATGTCAATGTATCACCACCAAATTTTAATACAGGTAGACAACGATCTCGGAGTTATGACCGCAGCTTGGACAAAACCCCTTCTAATCGACTAGGCTCACTGGAACGTATGATGAGTTGTCCGGTCAAATTAAGTGAGGGTCAGGCCGCACACACCCAGGGATCCTCACCCAAGAGAGTCACATCATTTATGGAATTAGCCAAGAGCAGGAAGAAGAATGGATCCAGCCCCCCATTTAGATCCAGCGGGGACTCTTCTCTGGAGGAGGAATACCATCATGACAGCAGTCGAACCTCTAATCGTGGAGAATTCAGGAGTCACAGCCTTCCACCCATGTCCTTCTTGCATTGCATGAGTCGCACATGTGAGGGCTGCACCAGTGACAGTGTGGAACCTAAGGCCCCAAATCCAAATCCCACTCCTAACATTAACCAGGCCTATGGAACTACTGGTTTAGGTGTTGATCAAGCCTTGATGTGCAACCTCCTGGATTCCGCGGCCCCAGGACTTAGCTTCCTCCAAAGAGATACAAGAGTGAAAGGAGATGGTGAGTAGACATATGAGCATAAATGTCCTTTACTGTCCTTTTGTGTTGTCAAAAATCTGATGTGCAGATAAGTCAATTCTATTTTATTTATTTAGTCTTTCTAGTACGCCGAGCTTTCAGAAAGGTACAAGAAGTTATTATTATTATTATCCTTTATTTATATGGTGCCACAAGGGTTCCGCAGTGCCTTACAAAGTACATAAACAAATGAGCACACAAGAAATAGTTATTAACAGTACAGACAATGCAGGTCAAATACATGATTTATAAACATTGCTGCATAACACTTAAATAAGCAACAGGGTGTCAGCAACCAAATGTTAGGTGCCGTTGTAAATTAAAATATAAGTAAGGGAAGGAGAAGCAGGTGAGGGAAGAGGGCCCTGCTCGTGAGAGATTACATTCTAAAGGGGAGGGCAGACAAACAGGTGACACAGATGGGCTAGATTGTAAAGAAAGAACATGGAGTAGTGGGTTAGGATGAGCGCTGGAAAGCTTTGAGGAAGAAAGAGGTCTTGACAGCCCATTTGAAGATTTAGGAGCCAAGAAGCAAAATTATCAGGGAATTATGAGCTAAGGCCAGGAGGACAAAAAAAGGCAGCTACTCAAAGAAGTTGGAAGAGGCGAATATCATGAGCATTGAATGGAAAGAATGAAATGAAGAGTTTAGAAGGTAAGAGTTGGTGGGAGTGACTAGACGATAGAAGTACCCTAACACCAACACTGTGGCAACCTCCAGGCCAGGGAGTGTGAAAGAATGTGAGGCCCCCAAAGGAGACAGCTGCAGGAGAAGTGGTGTCAGATGGGTGAATCCAGGATTTGGTGATGGCTAGGAGATTCAAGGGGTTGGAGATGAAGCTGTCATGGACGGGGACCAGTTGATTATAGACAGAACTGGGTTTCCAGAGGACACAGGAGAGAGGGACAGAGTTAGGAGGATAGAAAAGAAGGAGATTGTTTGGGTTGCTGTAGTGTGGGGTTGAGACTAATTTAGAGCCGGGGGATAAGGAGGGTGTGGGTATGTGATGGGCTTCAGAATGTGGAAGGTTGACAGCATGTGGTGGGCAAGGTGGAGGTTTAGTGTGGTGTGGGTGAAGAGGAGAGGTAACTTGGAGAAAAGAGGGTTCAGGGCTTAGTGGTGGAATAGCAGGACCATGGTGGAATAGGAGTGAATAATAATGGAGATATGGTGGAGAGTACTGGATGGGATGAGGGGAGACAGAGGAGAGGAAGGAGGGAGGAGAAGGTGGAGGAGACTATTGAGGGATGAAAGAGATGGGAACTGCTGGTACAGGAGAGAATGATGTAGCTGCTGAGTGAGGGGGGGAGCAGAAGAAAAGAGAGACATAGGAGCATATTCAATTGGGTGCGAGGTTTAGCAAGGAAAAAACCTTGCGCCCCTCGTGCCCAATTTTGGATTACCACCTGTATGCGCGCTCCCGATACCCGCGGTATCCAATTCAAAAAAAGTGGTTATGGAGTTTTCAGCTCTGAAAACCCCGCGCCGCGTAAAAATAAATAAATAATTCTCCACTTACCTGGCTGGGGGTCTCCAGTGGTCTCTGCGACTCCCGGTGGCTTCCCCTCCATCTTCTCACTGAGCAGGTGGCTGCAGGGAGTCCCGGGGGCTGCGGGGAGGCACAAGGGCTGCTGGGAGATGTACACTGACACGGAGGAGGGGCCCACACACCGAGGGTCACTCACACAACACTCATACACACATACTCAGTCATACAGACTTACAAACACTGACACACACTGACATACTCACCGCTGCTGCAGGAGACCGGGTCCCGACCATGGATGCAGAAGACACAACTTCGAAAGGTGAGTATTACAGACTAATTAAGCTAATTGGAAATTTCCAATTGCTTAATTAGTCATTAGGAGTGGTGCCGCCAGGGTCCCAGAGCATTTCCCAACCTTTTTTCCTAAAATTGTGGATTTTAGGAAAAATTGGTCGTGCTCTGAAGGTGCGCAAAATAAAAACCTCTCAGTGCTCAATATAGGAAAAAACGGGCACCTAATTGTATAGCAAATATCCCGCACCTGCAGTAATAACCTCGCATGTGCAGGATTTTGCTTTTCTCGCCCCCAATTGAATATGCCCCATAGTGTAGATGTGGGAATTGGGAGAGAAACGGCAGTAGTAGTGATGAGAGTGCAGGAACAGTGCAGTTAAAATGCCTAAAAATCAGATAAAAGGAAGAACAGTGCTGGTATCTAGATGTAAAGGCACAACTGCAATAATATCTAATAAACAAAATGAGTTTGGAGCTGTTAAAGTTGCAGGACTTTAAATTTAGGATAAAGTATTCTTAAAGTTGTATAGGTGTTAAACAATGGTAGATACTACAGTGGCATAGAGATACATTGACAGTAGTACAGGAATGATATAAACAGTGTAGAGTCGAAAAACATTCATGCAAAAATTAAAGTGCAGCAAACTAACTGCTAGTTGCTTGCAATGCTGAAGCAGGGTGTTGGTAAAAGGTGTGTCCAGGTTATAATGAAAGCTGGTGGCTGAGTTGCAGGGTATCCAGAAGCTCAGAAGATCCTTTTCAAATGTTTCAAAGTTGTAAAGAGTTCTTTTTAAATGTTGTCCTCCTGTGTTCCTCCTGTTTATCTCCTGTCTAACTCTTTAAATTATGCTGTACATGTAATACCACTTAGAAAAAAACCTGCTTTGAAATAAAACTTATGCAGCCTGTACCCTACTAAATATATAGTAAAGCATACATGTGTAGTAACTGATTGCACCCCCCATCCCCCTGTAACCTCACCCACACTAAATGCAAGTCATAAAATTCAAAAACAAACAGACCCTAAACAGCATCCCATGTATCTAGGAGTTAATATATAGTTATATAGCCAGACCTTAAATCACTCTGGATTATGCAGATATTATTTAATGACAATATACCTAGAATATCAGTATATTCAAACAGCGCTGGTATTTCTATATCAGATGACAGGTGCCGATAGATCTTTTACCTGCAAGATGAGAAGGGAAAATCAGTCATAGCATCATCCCTCACTGATTGCAGAGGATAAAGCTAGTAAGATTTACTGTCTAACTCTTTATATTATGCTGCGCATGTAATACCACTTAGAAAAAAACACTTTGAAATAAAAGCCCTGCAGCCTGTACCCTACAGGTGAATATCCACATTTAGTGCCGTGACGTTCCCATAGAGGTCATAGACATCGTTCATCTGGTCACGCAGCAGCAGCCATGTCCCAACACTGCACTCTGATTCGCTGGAGTATTACAAGGCTGTGTCAACCTCCAGGTGTTGTGATACTACAAGCCCCAGCATGCTTTGTCACCTAGCTGATAGCTGGCAGGGTATGCTGGCACTTATAGTTTCACAATACCCACAGAGGCGCAGGTTGCCCAGGACTGATGTATCTTCATAACTTACTGATGTGAGTTTTGATGCAGTCTCCTCATTCAGGGCCCAGATCACAGATTTATTATTTATTTATTTATTAACAGTTTCTTATATAGCGCAGCATATTCCGTTGCGCTTTACAATTGGAACATTAATAGAACAAACTGGGTAATAACAGACAGATATATAGGTAGGAAGGCCCTGCTCGCAAGCTTACATTCTATAAGGAAATAGGCACTGATACACAAGGATAGGTGCTATATATATTGCATTTTGGTCCAGCCAGACTGCAGTGTTTCTTGGTTGGCTGCATGATCCAGTCACACAGGAATGTCAGCCAAATGTCATGAGGATGTGAGAGAAAGACAATGTGTGAGATTGTGTGTGGACTGTAAAAGGGGATGTAATTAGACATGGAAGCTATGAAGGTTATGTGGGCGGTTCTGGAATCTAATAAGCTTGCCTGAAGAGGTGAGTTTTCAGGGAACGCTTGAAGGATTGGAGACTAGATGTAAGTCTTATTGTGCGTGGTAAGACATTCCATAGAGTGGGTGCTGCCTGAAGAAAGTCCTGTAACCGTGAATGGGAGCAAGTAATGCGTGGGGATGAGAGACGCAGATCTTGTGCTGAGCGGAGAGGTCGGGTTGGGAGATATTTTGAGATGAGTGAAGAGATGTATGTTGGTGTGGTTTGGTTTTTGGCCTTATGTGTAAGTAAAAGTGTTTTATATTGAATACGGTAGAAGACCGGCAACCAATGGAGGGACTGACAGAGAGGGGCAGCAGACGATGAACGTTTGGCAAGGAAGATAAGCCTTGCATCTGCATTCATAATGGACTGTAATGGCGATAGCCTGTTTTTAGGAAGACCAGTAAGGAGACTATTGCAATAGTCTATGCGGGAAATAATGAGTGCATGGATCAGAGCTTTTGCAGTGTCTTGTGTGAGATATGGTCGAATTTTGGATATGTGTTTTAGATGTATGTAACATGATTTTGAGACAGATTGAATGTGGGGAACAAAAGACAGTTCAGAGTCAAGGATGACACCTAGGCAGCGAGCTTGTGGGGTGGGGTGGATCGTCGAGTTATCAACCGTGATCGAGAGATCAGGTTGGTAACTGTTCTTGGTCGGTGGAAATATAATTAATTCTGTTTTAGAAATATTAAGTTTCAGGTGGCGAGATGACATCCAAGATGAAATGGCAGAAATACATTCAGTGACACGGACCGATACAGATGGAGATAAATCTTTGGAGGATAGGTAGATTTGAGTATCACCTGCATACAAATGGTACTGAAATCCAAAAGAGCGGATTAGTTTGCCAAGAGAGGCGGTATAGATTGAGAATAGCAGAGGACCTAAGACAGAGCCTTGCGGTACTCCAACTGATAGAGGTTGCGAAGAGGAGGCAGAGCCAGAAAAATGAACAGCAAAAGAGCGATTAGATAGGTAGTAAGACCTAGGGATTGTAGTGTTTGTATGAGTAGAGAGTGGTCAATAGTGTCAAAAGCAGCAGAGAGATCTAGAAGATTTAGGAGTGAGTAATGGCCTTTAGCCTTGGCAGTGACCAGATCATTTACTACCTAAGTCAGTGCTGTCTCTGTGGAGTGTTGGGAATGAAAGCCGGACTAAAGTGGGTCCAATAAGTTGTGTGAGTTTAGAAAGTGTGTGAGGCGAGTGTAGACAAGTCTCTCAAGCAGCTTGGAGGGGCATGGGAGCTGGGAGATAGGACGGTAATTTGAGAGAGTGTTGGGGTCAGATGTGAACAAATTGGACGCAATTGCACTTGCACTTGTGTGCATGGAACTAAATGTGGATATTCACCTGTATGTGACTGCTCCACCCCTATCCATCCACTTGTGGAAGCAGCTACCACCATTATCAGCGAGCACTTACACCAGCGCTATAGGTGGAGCAAATCATCAGTCAGACGGATCTCCACGAACGCAGACCTCTGCAGAGGCGGCAGCACTGCCTGCATGCACACGACACGCGCTTATCACCACTTATCCAAAGTGCGAACACCCCCATTACCACCCAGTTACACCCACAGCTACAGAGCGGGCACAATGCTAAAACTTGCGAGATGCCATCTCTCCATTAACCCCCCCTGAGGGCGTCTGTTTACATGTAATCTGTGCCCTCAACAGCGAATTTCTTCCTCTTTGTTTTTGTACCTAGTGATTGTTACAGTCCTAGGACACTGTAGAACCCCCGTGTGCCCTCTCAGCGGCTCCTTTTCTCTGAGTGTTAGTTTACTGTCTTTCCGCAATCCAAAATTCAAATAGAGGAGCCACACCAACTGCCAGTGAGTCCCGGCCGGCGCTGTCTGGCAGTGTTTGGGGTGGCAGTTGGTGTGACTCCTGTATTTGAATTGTGGACTGCACTGCACCCACACCTCTGAAGTCGCCACTGTTTGGTATCATTCAGTAAGTCGACATTTACTATATCGACATTCATATAACGTCGACCCCAACAGTGCAGAATGTTACGATGTCGACATGGTGGAAATGTAGACAGTGGATTAGGTAAGATCCGGAGCGTCGGCATCCCGCACCCAATCCAACATGCATGGACCAGTCCCTATGAGCAGTGGATTCAGCCATTTAGTGGGGTGACCCAATACTTATAAGAATGTAATAAAATCGATTTACTAGTGACATCAGTGAGGGTTTAGATACATTTTGCCCTGGGGCGTTTCTAGAGAGGAGGGGGCCCGTGTGCAGTCTCCGACAATGGCCCCCTCCTCTCCGGCCGGAAGCCGGCAGCGCACTGAGCTGTGCGCGACCAGCGCCGGAGTTATAGACTCTGGGCACTAGAGTGTGCCCAGAGTCTATAGAGTATGCACAGGTCACCGGGAAAATGGCCGTGGGGGCCATTTTACCTGTACTGCGCATGCGCAAACGATGGGAAAATGGCCGTCGCAACCATTTCCCAGTCGTTTTACAGCATCGGACCCCCGCGCATATGTGGGACTCCGAAGAGGTAAGTAATATTATGAGTGCAGGGTGTGCGGTGCGGGGCCCGTGTTCCCCGCACACCCTGCACCCATTATAGATACGCCCCTGATTTTGCCTCATGCCTCATTGTTGTCACCAGCTCCATATAAACTGAATATTGGGTCAGCCAGCTAAATGACTGCCGTTGTATATATATATATATATATATATATATATATATATGGGGGCTACAGATGTGTATTCACTCATCTTTGCTGCCATCGCGCCAAACAGCCCCTCTCTGCGCGCCTGTTCCTGTGAGACTCTGCTAGCGCCAGGCGTCTTTTTTGTGTCTAAGTCGCAATGCTATCCAGGAGACTGCGCTGATTCACTTAAAATACGCCCGACACCAGCAGAGTAGCACAGGAGCCGGTGGCGCACTCACGCCAGGCGTAACGCGCTGCTTTGTTTATGGAGGCTAGATGAGCCAAGGACACATCTGTATGTCAGGTATATTGGTTATGTTATGAAATATGTTCTGTCATGGAAACTCCTATAACTCCTTAGAAAGCAAAAGGTACTGTATTTTAATAAATGCATAATATAGAACCCATATAGCTCAGGTATAACAGTTACCAGAAGCCGCATCCCTGGTCAGCGTATTGCTAAGTCCTGCACTTTCTGTGTAGCAGATCCCTGGAACGTCAGGCGCAGGAAGAGCCGGTCTCTGTGTGTTTTATCCATCAGTCATCTGACAGCTGTTTGTGTCATTAGAGAGCAGGAGCCGCACCCCAGACAAACTCGTCTTATTAGCTTCTCTGGTGACAGATCGTTCCGCAGTGACGCATTACAGCACGTGCACCTCTGTCGTACACATCAAGGGCCTCAATATTCAGTATTAATATTGTCTTTTATTTATATTGCAGCACAAAGTGTCCGCTGTGCCGTAATGGGATGATGAAACATAGAAGCATTTCAATATAACACAGTAACTGATCAGAAGGAATAAAAATGTATCGGTCTGGATCTCAAAGAACCACCAACAACCGAATCTAGGGGTTTCGAGTCGAACTTAGAGCCTGATTCACTACAGATCACTATTGCGAACGCAGCTGCGATTACGCACGCAGACCCACTGCGAAAATATGCTAATAACTGCAATCGCAATGCTGTCGCAGCCTAACATTGGTACCATCAAGTAACATCGGAGCCTCATGCACAATTACACATGGTCAGACCTTACTTCAGAAATTGCTAGCCTTCCTGTACGCAGTGAGAGCTCAGGCTGTGTACGGCATCGCATCGGCTTATTCATGCACGCCCCTGTAACGGCGTTCAAATGCACTGACACGCCTGCATTTCCCCAGCCATCCCCCATCAACATCCCCAAACGCTCACTTCCTGTCAATCACTCTGCGAAGGGTCTTCGTGGTCTTTGCGAACACAGTGATGCCTTTGCGCACTGCGATGCATACACATGCACAGTACGCAGCAATTGGCCGACTGCGTGCGTAATCGCAATAGTTATCAGTGATGAATCAGACCCTTAGGGGTAAATTTACTAAAGGTTGATTTGGCATTTTGAGTGATTTGAGGTGCGATTTTCATTCGATTTGTATTCGATTTTGATTATTGGTATTTACTAAAGGACGAATCGACTTTTTAGTCAAATCGGCCTCAAATCAACCATCGGAAAAACATCGGTACTTTTAGATAGCCCAACACACAAAACCCTTCTTTACTATCATTCGATTTGAAATCAACCTCAAAATCGGACTTCAAATCCCCAGTAGAATAGACCTGCTTCATGCTTTCGATTTGAGCATGAGCAGGTCAGATTGACACAGATACATGCAGACATCAGTGAGATATATCTGACTGGAAAAAGTAATTAAACAGTTAAAAGTTAGAAAAAATTTGATGTGAGCCCCCCCCCAAATTAGAACCAGCCCCGGACTGCTCAAACCCATGTCTGGTTGACTAAGTACAGGGATAAAAATGACGTAGGGTCTCCCTGTACTCAGTGCAACCAGCACTGGGCTATGGGAACCAAGGCTTGTTCTGGATTTACAGGGAAAAATTTGCGTAGGGTCTCCCTGTAAATCACAGAACCAGCCCTGGACCCTTTCTAAAGGGGGACTGATGCCACAGCCAGGGGAGCCCTATCACCGGGTATTCCAGCCGCAGCATCAGCCCTGACCGCTAGTCAGCCCAGGCCAGGGATCCCAGGAGAGTTGGAGACCCCTCCAATAAAGGGGTCTCCCTCTCCAGGGCACCCCTAGCCTAGGCTGATAGCCCGGGGCTATCCCCACCACCCCTGGGCGGTGGGTGGCGGGTTGATTGTGTTAGTGATGTGTAAAAATAGAAGCATTAAAACATTGTCTTTCCAGTAGAACTGCAGATCCCAGCAAGCCTCCCCCGCATGCTGGTACTTGGAGAACCACAAGTACCAGCAGGCGGGGCATTAAGGGCCCACTGGGACCTGTACTTCACCTGCAAAGAAATATTGAAAGAAACACACACACACACCTTACACAGTATAATTTAATACATACATACATATATACATACACACTCACACATACTCACCTATATTACCTCCAGTGGTCCCCTTGTCCAGTAGGCATCCATGGGTTAAAATAAGAAAACGAAAAACCCGACCATCGCACTAAGGAATAATCATTCTAACCAGAATGATTATTCCTTCCCGAATGAAGAGCTCAGGCGCGGCTTCCTCCTTCGAAGCTCCGTGTCTGTGCGGTCACTGGCTGAGAGAGGTCAGGCCCCGCCTCTCAGCCAATGAACGGCTCCTCCATTGTACTTAATGGTGGGAGCCGCAGGATAAACTCTAGATACCCTGCGGCTCCCACCACTGAGTTCAATGTCAGCTCAGATCTCGGGTTGAAAAAACGATCTCGGGTTTTGGAATGCATGTAAACAGGTCCAAATGACAGGATTTTAGATGTTTTTTAATTGTTTAAAAAAAATAAATAAACAGATACAAAATCAAAACCAAAACACGAAGATAATCCAGAACCAAAACCAAAACGTGGGAGTCAGGGCACATTTCTATTAAGTACATTACACAACAGGTAACCATAGTGTAAGCGCATAACATCACTATAGCACCAAAGACTGGTTAGCACAATAAGGGGGAATCAGTCCGACACTCGATGACCCAGTGTAGGGACGAGCAAACAGTGTCAGAGTCCCTATAGGGACATGGCGGCATGGACAATGCTAGGGGGAGGTCAGGAGGGAGCAGGGCCCTGCCTGCCTGTAACAGCTTACATACTAAGAGGAAGGGGGTAACAGGTGGAGAATAAACTGGGAAAGATACATGAAGTAGGGGTTGAGTAGATGAGCAGAGAGTTATGAGGAGGGCTGCTAAGCGTTACATATATAGGGCATGTGTAATACTGGGGAGACAGATGGAGACTACATAAATAGTACAGAGGATGAGGGCACATCGGGCAAAGTCTTGGAAGCGAGTGTGAGAGGAAGTGACCAGTGTTGAGGACACCCTGGGGCACATATGGCAACCCTTGAGAAAGTTGGTCAGGATGGCACCGAAATAGCTGTCAGGTTTTTGACATTGTACCTAACAGCTTAGGATGAGCAGTCGCATAGATTGGAGGTTACACTAAATATACTCAAGCCAACAGGTCCAATGAATAACATTTATTATGGAAATTAAAATATTGCAAAAGACCATAAATGTGATCTAAACAATTAAGCCATAAAATAGTATGATTAACTAACTCATACAAATATACATATGCCTACATGTAAACATTTAAAAGGTCTTCATCAAAGAGTAGGGCTCAAAAGTATAAAATCTCTCCAAGAGGAATAATGAATAAGATTTGTATTAGAAAAAATTTACCAAAATAGACAAATGATCCTTGTGGAAACAAAATAACCTTGGACTCTAGTCCTTTGTAACAGTAAATGCAGTGAAAATTAGGTGCCTGTACCCGTGTGATATACTGCTCCACCCAACCAGCGGGGAGTGACTTACAGCCTACTGAGTAGCTCCCCGCTGGTTGGGTGGAGAGGTATACCACACGGGTACAGGCACCTCATTTTCATTCCATTTACTGTTACAAAGGACTAGAGTCCAAGGTTATTTTGTTTCCACAAGGATCATTTGTCTATTTTGGTAAATTTTTTCTAATACAAATCTTATTCATTATTCCTCTTGGAGAGAATTTATACTTTTGAGCCCTACTCTTTGATGAAGACTTTTTAACTGTTTACATGTAGGCATATGTATATTTGTATGAGTTAGTTAATCATACTATTTTATGGTTTAATTGTTTAGATCACATTTATGGTCTTTTGCAATATTTTAATTTCCATAATAAATGTTATTAATTTGACCTGTTGGCTTGAGTATATTTAGTGTATGCGACTGTCTTTTGCTTTTATCTCAATTTTGTTATGAGGCTAACTACCTCAATCAGTCGCCTATAGATTGTAAAGGTTCGTCAACTCACAAGCGCCTGGGTTCCTAGCTCCTTAGGATGAGCAGTCAGCTGCCCCGGTGCTACATTGTCTCACCCCCGCCTGAAACAACCGTTACACGTTCCCCCATAAAGCGAACCCGTCACAGTGAATTAATATGATATGAATCACACAGACCACTAAATAGCCTTTGATTATTACAGAAATTGTTCAACAATTGAATTGTCTTTTATCACTTCTTTCCTGGGAATCCCTCCCTAATGCCGACATCTGCAAAGTAGAAAAACAAGATTTAGGGGCTTATTCATCAATTATTGATTATTATTATTACTATTAAAGTCCCCAAAATGTGTGTTCCTTGTTACTATGGGGCATACACTGTTACAATAAGGTGAGGAAATAGTAAGGTGATTACTAAAGCATACCTTCCGGGTTTGGATGCGGCTTCTCCAATCGGCAATCTGACAGCACAAGCGCAGGTTAACACAGGTAGGCTAATGGGTCCCAGCCTGAGGATGGAGTGTTTTTGCAGGGATGTAGTTAGTATGCCGGCCGTTGAAATCCCGGCATTGGAAGCCCGACCCGGGACTAAAGATAGGCGTTGAAATGCCAACACCAGTCTGTATCCCGACACTGGAAATCTCAACAGCTGCCATCCTGAACGAGGTACACCAGGGCGCGCCTTAGCTATTAGCCGCGTGGGGGGGAAGGGGGGTTAGGCACCACTGAGGGTAGTTTAGGGTTATGTTTTGGGGGGGGGTGGTTAGAGTTATGCTTTGGGGGGGAGGTTAGTGTTAGTCACCACTGAGGAGAGGTTAGGGTTATGCTTTGAGGAGGGGTAGGGTTATGCTTTTGGGGGGGGGGGTTAGGGTTAGGCACCACTGGGTTAGGGTTAGGCACTAAGGGGGGACGGCTAGGTTTAGGCACCAAGGGGGGAGGGTTAGATTTAGGTACTAACGGGGAGGGTTAGGGTGCAAGAAAGGAGGGTTATGGGGAGAAGTGGGGAGGGTTAGTATACTTAGTCCCCTGTCGGGATACCGAGCATCGGGATACCGCTGTTGGACAGCAGGCATCCCATCCCGACCTGTATTTCATACCCAACCTGATTTTGCGGTACACACAGAAAGCTATGAGGACTGGTTTGTAATCAGTAAGAGAGGGACAACAGCAGATAATCCCTGTGTTAAATGACCTCTTTACCCTAAAATGCTGCAACCCTAAAAAACAGCTGTTTTTGAAGAATTGATCTAATTTTTCTGCTTAATAAATTGGGCTCATAATGAAACAGATAGAAATGGAAGTGTTTTTTTTTTACTAAAGATACCTTGATTTTTTAATACTTAATCCAATCCTTTAATACTATATTAGATAATGCTATATTAGAGAATACTATATTAGATAGTGCTATATTAGAGAATACTATATTAGATAATGCTATATTAGATAATACTATATTAGATAATGCTATATTAGAGAATACTATATTAGATAATGCTATATTAGATAATGCTATATTAGATAATACTATATTAGATAATGTGCTATATTAGATAATTCTATATTAGGTACTATATTAGATAATGCTATATTAGATAATGTGCTATATTAGATAATACTATATTAGATAATACTATATTAGATAATGTGCTATATTAGATAATACTATATTAGGTAATACTATATTAGATAATGCTATATTAGATAATGCTATCACCACCTTGCTATCCCCTGCCATTCTATGATCTATTCCTGCACGGTGCTGGACCCGGTGACTTTGGTCTTCCTATTATTGTGTCTATTTGTGTCTTGTATAATGAGATTGCTGGTTACCGAGTAACATCAGCCCCCGTGAGACCCCGTCTTCAGGTTACACTGTTCTCACAGCCCCAGGTATCAGACCCATCCCGGATCACCTGTATTGTATGTACAACCCGTGATGTGCATGATTTTCACCCCATGCATGGTAATTATGGAACTTATTCCATGTCTGGCTTCTCTAGGGCTGTGTCTGAGTCGGACAGGTCTCTGAGCACGGCCGCAGATAGCGTTCTTGCGCACAGCGCAGAATGCAGATGCAAATTTTTCACATTTTTGCTGATCTTCGTCCTATTCTGAGCCGTATAGAACTTGGTTGGATCTGTATTTCTGTGATATTGAGCGTTTTGGGGTGGTGACAATGCGAGCACATGGAACCGTCCTGTCTTGAGTGTCAGGGGAGTGTCGTGGGCGTGTATCAAAAGCTCTGCGCAATTCGGAGACGTCCATATGGGGAAGGGAAGCCTGATTCAGATATCGCCCCTGCTTGCAGACACATGAGCTGCCATATTAACCCAATGGTTTCTCGCATTAGGCTTTCACGGCTTTGCCTGCCACCCAAAATCAGTCTTTCTCTTTATCTCAAAGGGCTAAATTTACTATGGCACTATTCAAAGCCGTCACGTCCTCAGCAGTTTTGGCCGATGAATATAAAGGGTCAGTTATATTTAATACAAAACCGAGCATGTTTTTATTTTTTCATGGCCCCTCTAAATCCAGTGGCTGAAACAGTTGAAGACCCTTTAACCTAGTAAATTTAGCCCAAAGTCTTCCTGAAACTATAAAAAGAATGTGGCAGCAATTAGTAACGGTTATCTCTCCATTACACCTGTATTTAATGCAGAATAGAATGTGCATAGTGAGGGGATTTAACGAAAAGAAAAAAATGCAGGACCCCGAGTGCACCATACAGGATTTTCTGTATTATCCTAAGTAGGTTACTCAGATCACTAGTAGGTTTTACTCTGGCTGTACTATCACTAGTAGTTTTTACTCACTCTGTACTATCACTAGTAGGCTACTAGTCCTACTAGGCTGTACTTTCACTAGTATCACTAGTAGGCTACTCAGGCTGTACTATCACTAGTAGGCTACTCAGGCTGTACTTTCACTAGTATGTTACTCACTTTATACTATGACTAGTAGGCTACTCAGGCTGTACTATCACTAGTATCACTAGTAGGCTACTCAGGCTGTACTATCACTAGTAGGTTACTCAGGCTGTACTATCACTAGTATCACTAGTAGGCAACTCAGGCTATACTATCACTAGTAGGTTACTCAGGCTGTACTATCACTAGTAGGTTACTCAGGCTGTACTATCACTAGTATCACTAGTATGTTACTCAGGCTGTACTATCACTAGGAGGTTACTCAGACTGTACTATCACTAGTAGGTTACTCAGGCTGTACTATCACTAGGAGGTTACTCAGACTGTACTATCACTAGTAGGTTACTCAGACTGTATTATCACTAGTAGGTTACTCAGACTGTACTGTCGCCAGTAGGTTACTCAGACTGTACTATCGCTAATAGGTTACTCAGACTGTACTATCACTAGTAGGTTACTCAGACTGTACTATCGCCAGTAGGTTACTCAGACTGTATTATCACTAATAGGTTACTCAGACTGTACTATCACTAGTAGGTTACTCAGACTGTACTATCACTAATAGGTTACTCAGACTGTACTATCACTAGTAGGTTACTCAGACTGTACTATCACTAATAGGTTACTCAGACTGTACTATCACTAATAGGTTACTCAGACTGTACTATCACTAGTAGGTTACTCAGACTGTACTATCACTAATAGGTTACTCAGACTGTACTATCACTAGTAGGTTACTCAGGCTGTACTATCACTAGTAGGTTACTCAGGCTGTACTATCACTTGTAGGTTACTCAGGTTGTATTATTGGTAGTAGGTTACTCAGACTGTACTATCACTAGTAGGTTACTCAGGCTGTACTATCACTAGTAGGTTACTCAGGCTGTACTATCACTAGTAGGTTACTCAGGCTGTACTATCACTAGTAGGTTACTCAGGCTGTACTATCACTAGTAGGTTACTCAGGCTGTACTATCACTAGTAGGTTACTCAGGCTGTACTATCACTAGTAGGTTACTCAGGCTGTACTATCACTAGGAGGTTACTCAGGCTGTACTATCACTAGTAGGTTACTCAGGCTGTACTTTTGCTAGTAGGGTACTCAGGCTGTACTATCACTAGTAGGTTACTCAGGCTGTACTATCACTAGTAGGTTACTCAGGCTGTACTATTGCTAGTAGGGTACTCAGGCTGTACTATCACTAGTAGGTTACTCAGGCTGTACTATCGCTAATAGGTTACTCAGGCTGTACTATCACTAGTAGGTTACTCAGGCTGTACTATCACTAGTAGGTTACTCAGGCTGTACTATTGCTAGTAGGTTACTCAGGCTGTACTATCACTAGTAGGTTACTCAGACTGTACTATCACTAATAGGTTACTCAGGCTGTACTATTGCTAGTAGGTTACTCAGACTGTACTATCACTAGTAGGTTACTCAGGCTGTACTATCACTAGTAGGTTACTCAGGCTGTACTATCACTAGTAGGTTACTCAGGCTGTACTATTGCTAGTAGGGTACTCAGGCTGTACTATCACTAGTAGGTTACTCAGGCTGTACTATCACTAGTAGGTTACTCAGGCTGTACTATTGCTAGTAGGTTACTCAGGCTGTACTATTGCTAGTAGGTTACTCAGACTGTACTATCACTAGTAGGTTACTCAGGCTGTACTATCGCTAGTAGGTTACTCAGGCTGTACTATCACTAGTAGGTTACTCAGGCTGTACTATTGCTAGTAGGTTACTCAGGCTGTACTATCACTAGTAGGTTACTCAGGCTGTATTATCACTAGTAGGTTACTCAGGCTGTACTATTGCTAGTAGGTTACTCAGGCTGTACTATCGCCAGTAGGTTACTCAGACTGTACTATCGCCAGTAGGTTACTCAGACTGTACTATCACTAATAGGTTACTCAGACTGTACTATCACTAGTAGGTTACTCAGACTGTACTATCGCCAGTAGGTTACTCAGACTGTACTATCACTAATAGGTTACTCAGACTGTACTATCACTAGTAGGTTACTCAGGCTGTACTATCACTAGTAGGGTACTCAGGCTGTACTATCACTAGTAGGTTACTCAGGCTGTACTATCACTAGTAGGTTACTCAGGCTGTACTATCACTTGTAGGTTACTCAGGCTGTACTATCACTAGTAGGTTACTCAGGCTGTACTATCACTAGTAGGTTACTCAGGCTGTACTATCACTTGTAGGTTACTCAGGCTGTACTATCACTAGTAGGTTACTCAGGCTGTACTATCACTTGTAGGTTACTCAGGCTGTACTATCACTAGTAGGTTACTCAGGCTGTACTATCACTAGTAGGTTACTCAGGCTGTACTATCACTAGTAGGTTACTCAGACTGTACTATCACTAGTAGGTTACTCAGGCTGTACTATCGCTAGTAGGGTACTCAGGCTGTACTATCGCTAGTAGGTTACTCAGGCTGTACTATCGCTAGTAGGGTACTCAGGCTGTACTATCGCTAGTAGGTTACTCAGACTGTACTATCGCTAGTAGGTTACTCAGACTGTACTATCACTAGGAGGTTACTCAGGCTGTACTATCACTAGGAGGTTACTCAGGCTGTACTATCACTAGTAGGTTACTCAGGCTGTACTATCGCTAGTAGGTTACTCAGGCTGTACTATTGCTAGTAGGTTACTCAGGCTGTACTATTGCTAGTAGGTTACTCAGGCTGTACTATCGCTAGTAGGTTACTCAGGCTGTACTATCACTAGTAGGTTACTCAGGCTGTACTATCACTAGTAGGTTACTCAGGCTGTACTATCACTAGTAGGTTACTCAGGCTGTACTATCACTAGTAGGTTACTCAGGCTGTACTATTGCTAGTAGGTTACTCAGGCTGTACTATTGCTAGTAGGTTACTCAGGCTGTACTATCGCTAGTAGGTTACTCAGGCTGTACTATCACTAGTAGGTTACTCAGGCTGTACTATCACTAGTAGGTTACTCAGGCTGTACTATTGCTAGTAGGGTACTCAGGCTGTACTATCGCTAGTAGGTTACTCAGGCTGTACTATCGCTAGTAGGTTACTCAGGCTGTACTATTGCTAGTAGGTTACTCAGGCTGTACTATCACTAATAGGTTACTCAGGCTGTACTATTGCTAGTAGGTTACTCAGACTGTACTATCACTAGTAGGTTACTCAGGCTGTACTATCACTAGTAGGTTACTCAGGCTGTACTATGTACTATCACTAGTAGGTTACTCAGGCTGTACTATTGCTAGTAGGTTACTCAGGCTGTACTATTGCTAGTAGGTTACTCAGGCTGTACTATCGCTAATAGGTTACTCAGGCTGTACTATCGCTAATAGGTTACTCAGGCTGTACTATCACTAGTAGGTTACTCAGGCTGTACTATCACTAGTAGGTTACTCAGGCTGTACTATTGCTAGTAGGTTACTCAGGCTGTACTATCGCTAGTAGGTTACTCAGGCTGTATTATCACTAGTAGGTTACTCAGGCTGTACTATTGCTAGTAGGTTACTCAGGCTGTACTATCGCCAGTAGGTTACTCAGACTGTACTATCACTAATAGGTTACTCAGACTGTACTATCACTAGTAGGTTACTCAGACTGTACTATCGCCAGTAGGTTACTCAGACTGTACTATCACTAATAGGTTACTCAGACTGTACTATCACTAATAGGTTACTCAGACTGTACTATCACTAGTAGGTTACTCAGGCTGTATTATCACTAGTAGGGTACTCAGGCTGTACTATCACTAGTAGGTTACTCAGGCTGTACTATCACTAGTAGGTTACTCAGGCTGTACTATCACTAGTAGGTTACTCAGGCTGTACTATCACTAGTAGGTTACTCAGGCTGTACTATCACTAGTAGGTTACTCAGACTGTACTATCACTAATAGGTTACTCAGACTGTACTATCACTAGTAGGTTACTCAGGCTGTACTATCACTAGTAGGTTACTCAGACTGTACTATCACTAGTAGGTTACTCAGGCTGTACTATCACTAGTAGGTTACTCAGGCTGTACTATCACTAGTAGGTTACTCAGGCTGTACTATCACTAGTAGGTTACTCAGGCTGTACTATCACTAGTAGGTTACTCAGACTGTACTATCACTAATAGGTTACTCAGACTGTACTATCACTAGTAGGTTACTCAGGCTGTACTATCACTAGTAGGTTACTCAGGCTGTACTATCACTAGTAGGTTACTCAGGCTGTACTATCACTAGTATGTTACTCAGACTGTACTATCACTTGTAGGTTACTCAGGTTGTATTATTGGTAGTAGGTTACTCAGGCTGTACTATCACTAGTAGGTTACTCAGGCTGTACTATCACTAGTAGGTTACTCAGACTGTACTATCACTAGTAGGTTACTCAGGCTGTACTATTGCTAGTAGGGTACTCAGGCTGTACTATTGCTAGTAGGTTACTCAGGCTGTACTATCACTAGTAGGTTACTCAGGCTGTACTATCACTAGTAGGTTACTCAGGCTGTACTATCACTAGTAGGTTACTCAGGCTGTACTATTGCTAGTAGGGTACTCAGGCTGTACTTTCACCAGTAGGTTACTCAGACTGTACTATCACTAGTAGGTTACTCAGGCTGTACTATCACTAGGAGGTTACTCAGGCTGTACTATCACTAGTAGGTTACTCAGGCTGTACTATCACTAGTAGGTTACTCAGGCTGTACTATCACTAGTAGGTTACTCAGGCTGTACTATCACTAGTAGGTTACTCAGGCTGTACTATTGCTAGTAGGTTACTCAGGCTGTACTATCGCTAGTAGGTTACTCAGGCTGTACTATCGCTAATAGGTTACTCAGGCTGTACTATCGCTAGTAGGTTACTCAGGCTGTACTATCGCTAGTAGGTTACTCAGGCTGTACTATCGCTAGTAGGTTACTCAGGCTGTATTATCACTAGTAGGTTACTCAGGCTGTACTATCGCTAATAGGTTACTCAGGCTGTACTATCGCTAGTAGGTTACTCAGGCTGTACTATCGCTAGTAGGTTACTCAGGCTGTACTATCGCTAATAGGTTACTCAGGCTGTACTATTGCTAGTAGGTTACTCAGGCTGTACTATTGCTAGTAGGTTACTCAGGCTGTACTATCGCTAGTAGGTTACTCAGGCTGTACTATCGCTAGCAGGTTACTCAGGCTGTACTATCGCTAGTAGGTTACTCAGGCTGTACTATCGCTAGTAGGTTACTCAGGCTGTACTATCACTAGTAGGTTACTCAGGCTGTACTATCACTAGTAGGTTACTCAGGCTGTACTATCACTAGTAGGTTACTCAGGCTGTACTATCACTAGTAGGTTACTCAGGCTGTACTATCACTAGTAGGTTACTCAGGCTGTACTATTGCTAGTAGGTTACTCAGGCTGTACTATCACTAGTAGGTTACTCAGGCTGTACTATCGCTAATAGGTTACTCAGGCTGTACTATCGCTAGTAGGTTACTCAGGCTGTACTATCGCTAATAGGTTACTCAGACTGTACTATCGCTAATAGGTTACTCAGGCTGTACTATCACTAATAGGTTACTCAGGCTGTACTATTGCTAATAGGTTACTCAGACTGTACTATCACTAGTATCACTAGTAGGTTACTCAGGCTGTACTATTGCTAGTAGGTTACTCAGGCTGTACTATCACTAATAGGTTACTCAGGCTGTACTATCGCTAATAGGTTACTCAGGCTGTACTATCACTAGTAGGTTACTCAGGCTGTACTATCACTAGTAGGTTACTCAGGCTGTACTATCACTAATAGGTTACTCAGGCTGTACTATTGCTAGTAGGGTACTCAGGCTGTACTATCACTAATAGGTTACTCAGGCTGTACTATCGCTAATAGGTTACTCAGGCTGTACTATTGCTAATAGGTTACTCAGACTGTACTATCACTAGTATCACTAGTAGGTTACTCAGGCTGTACTATTGCTAGTAGGTTACTCAGGCTGTACTATCACTAATAGGTTACTCAGGCTGTACTATCGCTAATAGGTTACTCAGGCTGTACTATTGCTAGTAGGTTACTCAGACTGTACTATCACTAGTATCACTAGTAGGTTACTCAGGCTGTACTATCGCTAATAGGTTACTCAGGCTGTACTATCGCTAGTAGGTTACTCAGGCTGTACTATCACTAGTAGGTTACTCAGGCTGTACTATCACTAGTAGGTTACTCAGGCTGTACTATCACTAGTAGGTTACTCAGGCTGTACTATCACTAATAGGTTACTCAGGCTGTACTATCGCTAGTAGGTTACTCAGGCTGTACTATCGCTAATAGGTTACTCAGGCTGTACTATTGCTAGTAGGTACTCAGGCTGTACTATCGCTAGTAGGTTACTCAGACTGTACTATCGCTAATAGGTTACTCAGGCTGTACTATTGCTAGTAGGTTACTCAGACTGTACTATCACTAGTAGGTTACTCAGGCTGTACTATCACTAGTAGGTTACTCAGGCTGTACTATCACTAGTAGGTTACTCAGGCTGTACTATCGCTAATAGGTTACTCAGGCTGTACTATCACTAGTAGGTTACTCAGGCTGTACTATCGCTAGTAGGTTACTCAGGCTGTACTATCGCTAGTAGGTTACTCAGGCTGTACTATCGCTAATAGGTTACTCAGGCTGTACTATCGCTAGTAGGTTACTCAGGCTGTACTATCGCTAGTAGGTTACTCAGGCTGTACTATCGCTAGTAGGTTACTCAGGCTGTACTATCGCTAGTAGGTTACTCAGGCTGTACTATCACTAGTAGGTTACTCAGGCTGTACTATCACTAGTAGGTTACTCAGGCTGTACTATCACTAGTAGGGTACTCAGGCTGTACTATCACTAGTAGGTTACTCAGGCTGTACTATCACTAGTAGGTTACTCAGGCTGTACTATCGCTAGTAGGTTACTCAGGCTGTACTATTGCTAGTAGGTTACTCAGGCTGTACTATTGCTAGTAGGGTACTCAGGCTGTACTATCGCTAATAGGTTACTCAGGCTGTACTATCACTAGTAGGTTACTCAGGCTGTACTATCACTAGTAGGTTACTCAGGCTGTACTATCACTAGTAGGTTACTCAGGCTGTACTATTGCTAGTAGGGTACTCAGGCTGTACTATCACTAGTAGGTTACTCAGGCTGTACTATCACTAGTAGGTTACTCAGGCTGTACTATCACTAGTAGGTTACTCAGGCTGTACTATCACTAGTAGGTTACTCAGGCTGTACTATCACTAGTAGGTTACTCAGGCTGTACTATCACTAGTAGGTTACTCAGGCTGTACTATTGCTAGTAGGTTACTCAGGCTGTACTATCACTTGTAGGTTACTCAGGCTGTACTATCACTAGTAGGTTACTCAGGCTGTACTATCACTAGTAGGTTACTCAGGCTGTACTATTGCTAGTAGGTTACTCAGGCTGTACTATCGCTAATAGGTTACTCAGGCTGTACTATCACTAGTAGGTTACTCAGGCTGTACTATTGCTAATAGGTTACTCAGGCTGTACTATCACTAGTAGGTTACTCAGGCTGTACTATCACTAGTAGGTTACTCAGGCTGTACTATCACTAGTAGGTTACTCAGGCTGTACTATCACTAGTAGGTTACTCAGGCTGTACTATTGCTAGTAGGTTACTCAGGCTGTACTATCACTTGTAGGTTACTCAGGCTGTACTATCACTAGTAGGTTACTCAGGCTGTACTATCACTAGTAGGTTACTCAGGCTGTACTATCGCTAGTAGGTTACTCAGGCTGTACTATTGCTAGTAGGTTACTCAGGCTGTACTATCGCTAATAGGTTACTCAGGCTGTACTATCACTAGTAGGTTACTCAGGCTGTACTATCACTAGTAGGTTACTCAGGCTGTACTATTGCTAGTAGGTTACTCAGGCTGTACTATTGCTAGTAGGTTACTCAGGCTGTACTATCACTAGTAGGTTACTCAGGCTGTACTATCGCTGTACTAGTAGGTTACTCAGGCTGTACTATCACTAGTAGGTTACTCAGGCTGTACTATCACTAGTAGCTTATTCAGGGGGATAATAATACTAATAATAATACAGATAGGGGCCATCCAGATACAGAGATGTATACAATGCAACGTACCAGCGAATATCCACATTTAGGGACTGAGGGTCCTATTCATCATTGGGGGCAGTATGGCCCCTGATAATTAAGTATCCACTTTGCCGAGGGGGATACTTAAGGCTGTACTATCATTGGCTATACAGGTTGAGTCTCCCATATCCAAAATGCTTGGGACAGGGGTATTTTGGATATCGGAATATTCCGTATTTTGGAATAATTCCATATTATAATGAAATGTCTTGGAAATGGGACCCAAATATACACACAGCCTGCAGGTAATATTATACAATATTTTTTATAATTTTGTGCATCAAAAAAAGTTTGTGTACATACATGAAATTCATTTATGTTTCATATACACCTTATACACACAGCATGAAGGTTATTTTATACAATCTTTTTAATAATTTGTGCCTTAGACAAAGTTTATGTACATTAAACCATCAAAAATCAAAGGTTTCATTATCTCAGTCATGCTGAAAATATTCCGTATTTCGGAATATTTGGATATGGGAGACTCAACCTTTACTATCATTGGCTGTACTATCATTGGCTGTGCTATCATTGGCTGTACTATCATTGGCTGTACTATCACTGGCTGTACTATCATTGGCTGTACTATCACTGGCTGTACTATCATTGGCTGTACTATCACTGGCTGTACTATCATTGGCTGTACTATCATTGGCTGTACTATCATTGCTCCGGTGCGGGGACAGCTGCTCTGATTAGTAGAGCAGCTACAGAAGTAGCTTCGTTACTTACCTATCCCCGTAACCGGCATCTTTGCATGTGTGACCTGAGAACACGCATGCGCACAGCCACCGGGTAGTCTGTGAGAAGGCGGCGGAGGGATCCGCTCGAATCCTCTTTTCATTCCCGGAACTCCTTCCCATAGTAAGGAGAGGGGCTACGAGAACAAGCGCCGTCTGAAGATGGCGCTTGTTCCTGCAGGCAAACTCCGAAAAATGTAAATTTTCTGAGCTTGCTGAATATCAGGGTTTCCTGTTTGGACCCCTGATGATGAATGGCCCGGTAGCTAAAATAATGCGGAACTAGTGTATCTTAGTTGTTACCGGGCTATTTTAGGGATAATGAATAGGCCCCTGATTCAGATCTGCATATACTGCCGGTGTGGGAGGTAGTGGAGTGATTTTTGCTACAGCGCACGTGTCTCGGTCGCACCGTACGTCAATCCAGATTGCCCCAGTGCAGAGTCACAGTTATTAATTCAGATGCACACAGGCAGAAGGGTATTAATAATACAGTGGGGCTCCCTGGCTGTGTCGCAGATGTGTCAGTGAAAGCGGTTGCGTACACAGAGCAGTGATCGCAAAATATGCGCTATAGGAAGTTGGGGACCTGATATTTTAAGCTGAGCAGGTGCTGCAGGAAGCGCTGTTTGTCCTGTGTGCTGCGCCGCAGCGGCCAATCACCGCAGGCAGATTCTCCTCACTACAGCTCCCAGAATCCCCATAGTACTTGCGGCTCCTCCTCCCTCTGTATCCGCTTCTGCAGCTGCCGCCCGAACCTCGCACTCATTCAGAGTCTGTTTCAGACAGACTCATAGCAGTCACTCCTCCTGTGCCCCCCTGTGCTCCCGGCTCACACACCCACACTCCGGTTCCTCTGCCTCACTCTGCTCCCGCCTCTGCCGCAGCCCCTCTTCATTCACTGTGCCTCAAGCTATCTACCCTTGCCCCTTTCCTACACCCAGCACTGCCTGTCCCTAACCTCCTCCTTGCCCCCAATACTGCCCCAGCTATCTACCCTTGCCCCTTTCCTACACCCAGCACTGCCTGTCCCTAACCACCTCCTTGCCCCCAATACTGCCCCAGCTATCTACCCTTGCCCCTTTCCTACACCCAGCACTGCCTGTCCCTAACCTCCTCCTTGCCCCCAATACTGCCCCAGCTATCTACCCTTGCCCCTTTCCTACACCCAGCACTGCCTGTCCCTAACCACCTCCTTGCCCCCAATACTGCCCCAGCTATCTACCCTTGCCTCTTTCCTACACCCAGCACTGCCTGTCACTAACCACCTCCTTGCCCCCAATACTGCCCCAGCTATCTACCCTTGCCCCTTTCCTACACCCAGCACTGCCTGTCCCTAACCTCCTCCTTGCCCCCAATACTGCCCCAGCTATCTACCCTTGCCCCTTTCCTACACCCAGCACTGCCTGTCCCTAACCTCCTCCTTGCCCCAATACTGCCCCAGCTATCTACCCTTGCCCCTTTCCTACACCCAGCACTGCCTGTCCCTAACCCCCTCCTTGCCCCCTAGTAGTGCCACAGCTGTTATCTACCCTTGCCCCTTATTACCCCCCAACACTACCTGCCCCTAGGCCACCCCTTGACCCCAGCACTGTCACATCTACTGTCTGCACCTACCCCTCCCTACTCCCAGCTCTGCCCGCCCCAACTCCCCATCTACCCCCAGTTCTACCACAACTGCTGCTTGCCCTTAACCCTTTCTACCCCAACTGCTAACTGCCCTCACCACATACCTCCCAACATGACCCTCTCCAGGAGGGACACAATGCTCTGGTCCTGGACTTCCCTGGTAAGAGGAGGGGCTGCAGCGCCATTTGCATAAAGTCTCAGATGGGCGACCGCCAATAGACGCTGCTGAGGTCCCTACTACGCCCACCTCCGAATCAGGCCTTAGGTCCGTGCACGGAATGTGGGAGGCAGTTACGAGCGAGGTGCGTTGTAGTCTGCATCAGTCCATTTGTTTGCGGGATTTTGTGCTGGGACCCTATTTCTTTCCTTGGCCAGATCACGCCATTACTCAGTAAATCCATTTACATCAGCCCTGGCAGTCCGTCCTGTGCGTGTGAAGGGGGCATGGTTAAGCTTCAAGGGGGGCGTGCTGTTAGTCATGGGGGCCTTGCCTCGTGGCACACCCCCCTCTCTTCCCAGCCACCCCTTCCCTCCCCCTGACCGCATATCAGGTATCCGATGGCGTTGGGTGGAGGCCGGGGGTACTCGCCCTGACTCCCATGGTAGTGTCTAGATGCCCTTCGTGGAGAGGACCCTGACGTCATCATCTACTGTCCAACGTCATTCCCTACCATCCACGTGGGCATAAAAGGGGAGTAGAATCTTGTGACGAGCGTAGCGAGCCCGCGAGGGGACACGTTTCTTCACTAGGTGGAGTTTATGGGCATGGAATCGCACTTCCGCCCTCACTGTATGTCACTTCCAGGTCCTTAGGATGAAGGGGAAATAAACTCTACCCTGGAGCCATCGGCCCTTCTGGCAAATGGGGGAGACTGTGAGAGCTGTTTCCCCAGATACTACATGCAACAAGTAATGTAAATTATGTATTAAAGGATAATATCGGCCCTTGAAGGTGATGTAAGTGAAAGAATGAGGCTGTGATGATGTGACAGTGCTGAGCGATTGACTGGAAAATTCGGCTCAGCATAATCAAACAGCAAAGTATTTTCATAGCGTTAAATCCCTGCAGACATTTGTCTGAAGGATCCGGCTTATTAGTCCGTTGCTATTAAATGTCTTGTGAAGTTCCCTGGAAATCACTGCGGTTTTTCTTCTTCCATCCTGTGTGCTGAGAATACTGATTTTGGGGAGAGCTGAGAATCTGGGTCACTGCCAAAACCAACAGGGGCAGAATCTGCCGTCCTCTCTCGCGTGGCCGCGTTATAGCAGCAGCCTGAATAAACGCAGTGTAATGTCAGGGGCTCTGCGGTACCCGGGGTTATAGGTCTGCCGTGCACATCGCAGAATAAAAAAGCCATTAATAATAATCAAACTTAACTGAGGACTTGCAGCAAGAGAATTCAAAATTGTGATATTTTGCGATAGTCACAAATATGTATGAACAAAAAAATGTGTGTGGTCCATTATGGGCCCAATTCAGTTGTACAGCTGCAGGGCAGTGACGTGCGGTAAGGTAAATGGTTGGGGAGGCACTGGCAGTGACGTGCGGTGAGGTAAATGGCTGGGGAGGTACTAGCAGTGACGTGCGTTGAGGTGAATGGCTTGGGAGGCACTGGCAGTGACGTGCGGTGAGGTAAATGGTTGGGGAGGCACTGGCAGTGACGTGCGGTGAGGTAAATGGTTGGGGAGGCACTGTCAAAGACATGCGGTGAGGTAAATGGCTCGGGAGGCACTGGCAGTGACGTGCGGTGAGATAAATGGCTGGGGAGGCACTGGCAGTGACGTGCGGTAAGGTAAATGGTTGGGGAGGCACTGGCAGTGACGTGCGGTAAGGTAAATGGTTGGGGAGGCACTGGCAGTGACGTGCGGTGAGGTAAATGGCTCGGGAGGCACTGGCAGTGACGTGCGGTGAGGTAAATGGCTGGGGAGGTACTGGCAGTGACGTGCGGTGAGGTAAATGACTGGGGAGGCACTGGCAGTGACGTGCAGTGAGATAAATGGCTGGGGAGGCACTGGCAGTGACGTGCGGTGAGATAAATGGCTGGGGAGGCACTGGCAGTGACGTGCGGTGAGATAAATGGCTGGGGAGGCACTGGCAGTGACGTGCGGTGAGATAAATGGCTGGGGAGGTACTGGCAGTGACGTGTGGTGAGGTCAAATGGCTGGGGAGGCACTGGAAGTGACGTGCGGTGAGGTAAATGACTGGGGAGGCACTGGCAGTGACGTGCGGTGAGGTAAATGGCTGGGGAGGCACTGGCAGTGACGTGCGGTGAGATAAATGGCTGGGGAGGCACTGGCAGTGACGTGCGGTGAGGTAAATGGCTGGGGAGGCACTGGCAGTGACGTGCGGTGAGATAAATGGCTGGGGAGGCACTGGCAGTGACGTGCGGTGAGGTCAAATGGCTGGGGAGGCACTGGCAGTGACGTGCGGTGAGGTAAATGGCTGGGGAGGCACTGGGTAGTAACAGAGCCAGATTACACACACATATATGAACCTGAGGGTACATGTGGGCATTATACAAAGGTGCAGCAGGATATAGTGCTGGAAATTTGATCAGGGATGTGCGGAAAATATTGACAGAGGAGGCAGTGCCTCACCTCCCATACACTTTATACTCCAGAATTTTGACTATAAAAGAAGATATTTATAATATTTCCTTCAAAGTTTTGACTATTAAAATGATAAGAAAAAAATTAGAGTAGATTTAAGTATGACAGGAGAGGCTCTGCCTCACCCGCCTCACCTGACCGCACATCACCATACCTCCCAACTGTCCCGCATTCAGCGGGACAGTCCTGTTTTTCTGGGACTGTCCCGCTGTCCCACCCGCGAGCCGCAGTGTCCCGCGGTGGGGGGGTGAGTTGGGGGAAGCATACACCACTGCTCTGCATAGCAGAGCAGCGTGTATGCAGAGCGAGAATAGATGCTGTGCGCATGCGTACAGCTTCTATTCACAACACGTGGGGGAAGCCCGGGAGCATCCCAGCATCTCGGAGATGCTGGGCTGCGCCCGGCAGTGATGTAAACGGGGGCGTGCCATTAGGCCATGCCCCCTGTACTATCAGGTAGCGCGCCTTAGGCGCGCGGAGGTCCCGCATCTGCTGTTAGAACTGTTGGGAGGTATGCATCACTACTTCAGGGAAGCGGCTGTGCAGTTCTGTACAGGTCATATGCAAATGCAGCAAGACGCGTCTGGCGTAATTAGACGCCTCCTGACTGCATCGGCATAAAGCGACAACATTTTGCAGCAGCTGTAAAGCAATGCAGTGAATAGAGCACAGTGGTGAGACATGGTACTGCAGGCATTAAACAACAATGAATCCGGCAGAGCCAGATTCCAATATACAGCAAAGAGGCCAGTAAATCTGCGTCAGAAGACGCAGATGCTATCTTGACACTCCAAAAAAATGAGACGGAAAAGCTGCCCGTTTCTGGAAACTGAGGCCGGACCATCCAATCCCCGCCCCAAACTGACACAGCCTGTCAATCAGGCTGTGACCTAGTGGACCTTTGAGTGATCTCGCAGCGGGAGACCTGCACATGCTCAGTTCAGGCTTATTATCTCTCTAGTTTTTCTTTGAGTTGCTTTTACATTCTATAAGATAATGCAAATAATATCGCTGTGTGCTTGTGCGTTGAATATGTTTTGCCCAGACATGTTGTATGTACTGTATTGCCTCGGCATGCCCAAACCCTATTTATATGTTATTTTGCTTGTTCAGGGAATCCTTCCTTGTTAGGCTGAATTCATCCTGTCACTTGTCCTGATGACCTCATCTGTGTCCAGCTTACACATTCGTTGAGTGTTTGGACAAAGCTGAGTGTAGGGTGTCTTGTGGTGAGGTCAGTGGCATGTATAAAATCAAAGTTTTTATATCAAAACTCTGGAACATGACAGGCAGTATAATAGGGGAGGGAGTATGACAGGGGAGGCTCTGCCTCCCCCCCCTGCCTACCCTGACCGCACGTCCCTGGTGTCCAGGTCATACAGCAGAATAATGTGGGTTTTCACTGGTGCATTGGGGAGATGACCACAGACATTGGCAGAGTACTGATCAATAAATGGAAAGCTCCCATGAAGGGTGAAGCAGATTACACTTCAGTTTATGATGTCGCTGTGTGGTGGAACATGTGACTCGTGCGTGTAATATTATTATTATTATTATTATTATTATTATTATTATATGATCAATGTGCTAACTACATTGTCCCTTGCTGCCTCACAGGGATGGGTGCCGAGGCCAAGCCGGTTTTCCGCTACAGCAAGGACCAACGCCCGACCACCTTACCAATCCAACCGTTTGTATTCCAGCATCACTTCAGCAAGCCTAAATCTCGCCCCCTGCACAGCCACTTCACCTCCAGCCTTTCCCAACTGTACGGTTTGTCCAGCCGATCGTCCAGCCAGCACAATGCGTCCGACTCCCAGTCGTCGGCACCAGTCACGCTGGCCAGTCAGACGGAGGCAGGCAGCAGTCACGCCAAAGTCATCAATGTGCTAGGCAAACTGCCTCTGGACGGCCTGACGAGCATCAGAGATGATCAGTGCGTGAAACCAGCTCCCGATACCACCCGCCCATCACCGCTGGGAAGCTACTCTCCAATCAGGAGCAACGCCACGTTCTTCCAGAGCATGGACTCCGGCTCATCCAGCTCTCCATCTCCAGAGAAAGCCAGGGAGAACCAACCTCCCAGAAGTCGTTCCTGCCCAATGTCGGCCAACCTCCTGCCTTTTAGAGCATCAATGGCCAGAGGGACCACTTTACCCGGAGCTGCTAAACCCACCCGAAAGTATGAGGTCTCCCCTAAGATAGAGGTCCAAAGGCCAGTAGTAAAGCGAGAACCACTTAAAGAGCCCAGCACGCAGGTGTCAAAGCATGGACTGCCTCCCATCAACTCCTTGCCCTTGTTAAACACAGGACTACATGACGCCACTCAGGCTGGACGGAGTGAGGAGGACAAAGCTAAACGAGCCCCTGAGAACATCATGGTGTCCAGACCCGAGAACATCATGGTGTCCAGACAAGTAAATGGTATGAAAAGTCCCTTATCCTCAATGTATGTGTATAACTTTGCCAGACTTGAGGGGAGATGTATCAAGCCTTGGAGAGAGATATTGTGGAGAAGTTGCCCGACGTAACCAATCAGCTACTAATTGTAATTTCATAGACTGTGCTAGATAAATGACAGAAGCTGATTGGTGTCTTTGGTCAACTTCTCCACTTTATTTCTCTCCAAGCCTTGATACATCTCCCCCTTGGGGTTCTATTTATTGAGCTGAAAGAAGAGCTTTATCCGGTGTTTTCACCAGTGGAAAGGCTTTACTCAAATTTTCTCAAAATTATATAAGATTAAGGGGTCTATGTACTAAGCAGTGATAAGAGACAGAGTGAAAAGTGATAAGGTGCCAGCCAATCAGCTCCCAACTGTCATCTCACAGGCTGTGTATGAGAAATGACAGTTGGGAGCTGATTGGCTGGCACCTTATCACTTCCTTATCACTTTTCACTCTGTCTCTTATCAATGCTTAGTAAATAGACCCTAACACTGGAGAAATCAGATCTTTCCAGTGTTCATTTAGTTGGCGCTTTTAGCCCCCGTCCCTGTAGGCCTCTATGGGGATGGAGGCTTAAGACGATTTACTAAACCATACAAGCTTTGTTCCTGATACAGGTTACCTTATACCTGGCATTGGGGACCGCGCCTTGCACTATTGTATGCATGCATTGGCGCATTGCGCACTGTACTGTGACACTATACAGTGGAGGGAGAGGAATCCCTCGCAGAGGTGCAGGGTTTTCTGGACATGGCTCCAAAAAGTGCCCCGGATTGGTAAATTCTGGCGCTTCTAAGCTCTGTATTTCTGCGGTAAGAGGCGGTACAGATTGTTAGCATCGCTTTTAATAAATAGACTCCTAGGGGGTAAATTTACTAAGATGGGAGTTCTATTTAAGAAGTGATGTTGCCCATAGCAACCAATCAGATTCTATTTCTCATTTATCTAGCACCTTCTAGAACAGTGGTCGGGGAACAGGGGTAAATTACCCCACATGGGGTAAAAATGAAATTCCTGGGGGTAATGGACGGACAGCTGGGCATACATATGAATCACTCTATAATATAGAATGATTCATAATTTCATATGCATCCCCGGCTGTGCCGTAGGAGGCTCTAAGCCAGACGCCCGCTGAGATGTTATTACCAGCGGGCGCCCAGCTCCTTCCCTGCAGCGCCACGTTAGCCCAATGCTGGAGTTCTCATCTGAACTCCAGCTTCCGGCTCTCTCCACGCGCACTATGGGAGAGACGTCTTGACTTCTCTCCCATAGTTCCGAGGAGCAACCAGGCGGACAGGATGGCGGTGGATGCAGGAGCGGGATCAAGGTGTTTTTTTCGTACAAGCGGCACTACAGGGGCATTATATGGGGGCACTATATGGGGGCATTATATGGGGGCACTACTACAGGAGAACTATATGGGGGCACTTCTACAGGGACATAACTATGGGGGCATTACTACAGGGGCATTATATGGGGCCACTACTACAGGGGCATAACTATGGGGGTACTACTACAGGGGCATTATATGTGGGCACTACTACAGGGGCATAACTATGGGGGCACTACTACAGGGGCATTATATTGGGGCACTACTACAGGGGCATTATATGGGGGCACTACTACAGGGGCATAACTATGGGGGCACTACTACAGGGGCATTATATGGGGGCACTACTACAGGGGCATAACTATGGGGGCACTACTACAGGGGCATAACTATGGGGGCTCTACTACAGGGGCATTAAATGGGGGCACTAAAGTATGATTTCCTTCCTTTCAAATCAAGGGGGTAACGTCGGTGTATCTAAATATATTTTCGGGTAAAAGGTAAAAAAGTTCCCTGACCCCTGTCTAGAAGATAATACCTGGAATCTGATTGGTTGCTATGGGCAACATCACTTCTTAATAGAACTCCCATCTTAGTAAATTTACCCCCTAGTTTTACTGTTTATCTGCATATTGTCTAACTGGCTATAACTGCAGATTTTAAGGGTATTTTGTCCTTCAAAATGCCCCAAATTTTCACTATTTAGAAACTACCCAATAAAATCCTCAGCATAATACGTACATGTCATCGGCCTTACTATAACTTCCATTGGCATAAAAGTCCCATAATGCACCTACTACACTCTAATATCATCATATCACCAGCGTTGACAGTTGCAGAGCCCGCATCTCTGTAACTTGCTTCCCTTACTCCATACATTTCCCTGTGAGGGGGATGGGGGTTATGTTATTCCTTATTTTCAATACATAAATTATATTATTGCTGTTCTTTTTATCTGGGCTTTATACATTTATAATTATTGAATAATGAATGATGGTTCGGTCAAGATATCCTGATGGGGGTTGTAGAGCTGCAAATTCTGGAGCTCATTCAGACCAGCTCGCAAGATGCGATCGCTCGCTGGCAAAAAGGGGCCGGATATTTAAATTAAGTGCTCGCACTGCGTCGCGTAAGGACGCCCACTGTGTGTTAGCGAGCTACGGCAAAGTGCGCTCGCAAGTGTCTGAAGACGCCCCCTTGCCACTCGCAACACACGTCATCTCCGGGAAATGTATGATTAATCAAGACCATCGTGAGCCATCGGAGCAGCTCGCAGCCCTTGGGGTTGCCTTTCCCCGCCGCAAGCACTGCGATCAGTGCGGGCTGAAATACATGCAGGTGATGTGTTCAATGACGCTACTTTGCTAATTATGCATGCCCTTTAAACAGCGTTTTGGGGGACTGACACGCCTGCGTTCGCACATCCACTCCCCCCTGTTACCACCCACAAACGGCGCTATCTGTCACTCAAAGCAGCGACCTGATATTGGCTTACCAGCTACCAAAATCAGATTGCAACGAATGGCTTGCGCACGCACATTGCGAATTATACGCAAGCGCAGATGGGTGAAAATCACTCACAGCGAGCGATCGCGCCTTAGCGAGCGGGTCTGAATCAGGTCCTCTGTCCAGATTGTCCTGCCGCAAACTTGTTTGGTCTTTTGAGTCTGCCACAGATGTAAATATATGCTGCCTAAAAAGTCTGTACTACGTATATTAAACTTTGCTTATGTACACTGGCATGACATGACAATGTATGTGACACACGTACCCAGGAACGGTTTCTGGCATGTACAGACTGCATGCCCCACGTCCACTCTGAGTGTTGTTATCTCTTAGTTATATCACTAACACATAGATCTGGATTTGGCTATGTCTCACTATCCTTTCACTAACCTCTGTCACATCTCTGCTTTTCTCTGCTCACTGCACTGATTGGCTGCTGCTGCTGCCTCTCTGGAACCTTATAGCCAATCACTTGTCACCTCAAGCACTGAAGTGGAGGGAGTACAGGCGCCGAAACCCTCTGGGCCTTGATCGAGTCCATGGCTTAGCGGGATTGTCTGGCAGTCTGGACAGGAGGCAGGAAACGAAGATAGCGAGAAGGAACCATTTCTTCGACTTTCCCAGTAGTATCAACAGCAACCATTTACAATCCCGACTTTATGGTGCAGACCGGCTGCATGTGATCTACCTGTGTACTGGGGAGGGAAGGAATGAGGGGAGGATTAGTTGTGAGGTTCTGAAAGATGTCCAGCAATGTATGAATGATATACAGAGAGTGATATCCAGCAATGTATGAATGATATACAGAGAGTGATATCCAGCAATGTATGAAAGATATACAGAGAGTGATATCCAGCAATGTATGAATGATATACAGAGAGTGATATCCAGCAATGTATGAATGATATACAGAGAGTGATATCCAGCAATGTATGAATGATATACAGAGAGTGATGTCCAGCAATGTACGAATGATATACAGAGAGTGATGTCCAGCAATGTACGAATGATATACAGAGAGTGATATCCAGCAATGTATGAATGATATACAGAGAGTGATATCCAGCAATGTATGAATGATATACAGAGAGTGATATCCAGCAATGTATGAATGATATACAGAGAGTGATGTCCAGCAATGTATGAATGATATACAGAGAGTGATGTCCAGCAATGTATGAATGATATACAGAGAGTGATGTCCAGCAATGTATGAATGATATACAGAGAGTGATATCCAGCAATGTATGAATGATATACAGAGAGTGATATCCAGCAATGTATGAAAGATATACAGAGAGTGATATCCAGCAATGTATGAATGATATACAGAGAGTGATATCCAGCAATGTATGAATGATATACAGAGAGTGATATCCAGCAATGTATGAATGATATACAGAGAGTGATATCCAGCAATGTATGAATGATATACAGAGAGTGATATCCAGCAATGTATGAATGATATACAGAGAGTGATATCCAGCAATGTATGAATGATATACAGAGAGTGATGTCCAGCAATGTATGAATGATATACAGAGAGTGATGTCCAGCAATGTATGAATGATATACAGAGAGTGATGTCCAGCAATGTACGAATGATATACAGAGAGTGATGTCCAGCAATATATAAATGATATACAGAGAGTGATGTCCAGAAATGTATGAATGATATACAGAGAGTGATATCCAGCAATGTATGAATGATATACAGAGAGTGATGTCCAGAAATGTATGAATGATATACAGAGAGTGATATCCAGCAATGTATGAATGATATACAGAGAGTGATATCCAGCAATGTATAAATGATATACAGAGAGTGATGTCCAGAAATGTATGAATGATATACAGAGTGTGATATCCAGCAATGTATGAATGATATACAGAGAGTGATATCTAGAAATGTATGAATGATATACAGAGAGTGATATCCAGCAATGTATAAATGATATACAGAGAGTGTTGTCCAGAGATGTATGAATGATATACAGAGAGTGATATCTAGAAATGTATGAATGATATACAGAGAGTGATATCCAGCAATGTATGAATGATATACAGAGAGTGATATCCAGCAATGTATGAATGATATACAGAGAGTGATGTCCAGCAATGTATGAATGATATACAGAGAGTGATATCCAGCAATGTATGAATGATATACAGAGAGTGATGTCCAGCAATGTATGAATGATATACAGAGAGTGATATCCAGCAATGTACGAATGATATACAGAGAGTGATGTCCAGCAATGTATGAATGATATACAGAGAGTGATATCCAGCAATGTATGAATGATATACAGAGAGTTATGTCCAGCATTGTATGAATGATATACAGAGAGTGATAACCAGCAATGTATGAATGATATACAGAGAGTGATGTCCAGCAATGTATGAATGATATACAGAGAGTGATGTCCAGCAATGTGTGAATGATATACAGAGAGTGATGTCCAGCAATGTACGAATGATATACAGAGAGTGATGTCCAGCACTGTATGAATGATATACAGAAAGTGATGTCCAGTAATGTATGAGTGATATGCGGGGAGCCGTGACCAGCAATGGATGAATGATATGCGGGGAGCCGTGACCAGCAATGTATGAATGATATGCGGAGAGCCGTGACCAGCAATGTATGAATGATATGCGGAGAGCCGTGACCAGCAATGTATGAATGATATGCGGGGAGCCGTGACCAGTAATGTATGAATGATATGCGGGGAGTTGTGACCAGCAATGTATGAATGATATGCGGGGACCAGCAATGTATTAATGATATGCAGGGAGCCGTGACCAGCAATGTATGAATGATATGCGGAGTGCCGTGACCAGCAATATATGAATGACATGCGGAGAGCCGTGACCAGCAATGTATGAATGATATGTGGGGAGCCGTGACCAGCAATGTATTAATGATATGCGGGGAGCTGTGACCAGCAATGTATGAATGATATGCGGAGAGCCGTGGCCAGCAATGTATGAATGATATGCGGAGAGCCGTGACCAGTAATTTATGAATGATATGCGGGAGCTGTGACCAGCAATGTATGAATGGTATACGGGGAGCCGTGACCAGTAATTTACGAATGATATGCGGAGAGCGGCGACCATCAGTTTATGAATGATATGTGGAGAACTGTGACCATCAATTTATGATATGTGGGGAGCTGTGACCAGCAGTTTATCAATGATATGCTGAGAGCCGTGTCCAGCAATATATGAATGATATACAGAGAGTGATGTCAGCAATGTATGAATGATATACTGTACAGAGAGTGATATCCAGCAATGTATGAATGCTATACAGAGAGTGATATGAAGCAATGTATGAATGATATACAGAGAGTGATGTCCAGCAATGTATGAATGATATGCTGAGAGCCGTGACCAGCAGTTTATAAATGATATGCGGGGAGCCGTGACCAGTAGTGTATGAATAATATGTGGGGAGCCGTGACCAGCAATGTATGAATGATATGCTCGAGCTGTGACCAGCAATGTATGAATGATATGCGGGGAGCCGTGACCAGCAATTTATGAATGATATGCGGGGAGCCGTAACCAGTAATTTATGAACGATATGTGGAGAGCAGTGACAAGCAATGTATGAATGATATGCGGGGAGCCATGACCAGCAATGTATGAATGATAGGCTGGGAGCTGTGACCAGCAATGTATGAATGATATGCGGGGAGCTGTGACCACCAATGTATGAATGATATGCGGGGAGCTGTGACCAGCAATGTATGAATGATATGCGGGGAGCTGTGACCAGTAATTTATGAATGATATGCGAGGAGCTGTGACCAGCAATGTATGAATGATATGCGGGGAGCTGTGACCAGTAATTTATGAATGATATGCGGGGAGCCGTGACCAGCAATGTATGAATGATAGGCTGGGAGCTGTGACCAGCAATGTATGAATGATATGCGGGGAGCCGTGACCAGTAATTGATGAATGATATGCGGGGAGCCATGACCAGCAATGTATGAATGATATGCGGGGAGCCATGACCAGCAATGTATGAATGATAGGCTGGGAGCTGTGACCAGCAATGTATGAATGATATGCGGTGAGCCGTGACCAGCAATGTATGAATGATATGCGGTGAGCCGTGACCAGCAATGTATGAATGATATGCTGGGAGCTGTGACCACCAATGTATGAATGATATGCTGGGAGCTGTGACCAGCTACGTATGAATGATATGTGGAGAGCCGTGACCAGGAATGTATGAATGATATGCGGTGAGCCGTGACCAGCAATGTATGAATGATATGCGGTGAGCCGTGACCAGCAATGTATGAATGATATGCGGTGAGCCGTGACCAGCAATGTATGAATGATATGCGGGGAGCCGTGACCAGCAATGTATGAATGATATGCGGTGAGCCGTGACCAGCAATGTATGAATGATATGCTGGGAGCTGTGACCAGTAATTTATTAATGATATGCGGGGAGCTGTGACCAGTAATGTATGAATGATATGCGGAGAGCCGTAACCAGCAATGTATTAATGACATGCATAGAGCTCTGTCTAGCAATGTATGAATGATAGGCTGGGAGCCGTGACCAGTAATGTATGAATGATATGTGGAGAGCCGTGACCAGCAATGTATGAATGATATGCGGGGAGCCGTGACCAGCAATGTATGAATGATAGGCTGGGAGCTGTGACCAGCTACGTATGAATGATATGCGGTGAGCCGTGACCAGCAATGTATGAATGATAGGCTGGGAGCTGTGACCAGCAATGTATGAATGATATGTGGAGAGCCGTGACCAGCAATGTATGAATGATAGGCTGGGAGCCGTGACCAGCAATGTATGAATGATATGCGGTGAGCCGTGACCAGCAATGTATGAATGATAGGCTGGGAGCTGTGACCAGCAATGTATGAATGATATGTGGAGAGCCGTGACCAGCAATGTATGAATGATAGGCTGGGAGCTGTGACCAGCTACGTATGAATGATATGCTGGGAGCCGTGACCAGCAATGTATGAATGATAGGCTGGGAGCTGTGACCAGCTACGTATGAATGATATGCGGTGAGCCGTGACCAGCAATGTATGAATGATAGGCTGGGAGCTGTGACCAGCAATGTATGAATGATATGTGGAGAGCCGTGACCAGCAATGTATGAATGATAGGCTGGGAGCCGTGACCAGCAATGTATGAATGATATGCGGTGAGCCGTGACCAGCAATGTATGAATGATATGCGGGGAGCCGTGACCAGTAATGTATGAATGATAGGCTGGGAGCTGTGACCAGCAATGTATGAATGATATGTGGAGAGCCGTGACCAGCAATGTATGAATGATAGGCTGGGAGCTGTGACCAGCAATGTATAAATGATATGCGGTGAGCTGTGACCAGCAATGTATGAATGATATGCTGGGAGCTGTGACCAGTAATTTATTAATGATATGCGGTGAGCCGTGACCAGCAATGTATGAATGATATGTGGAGAGCCGTGACCAGCAATGTATGAATGATAGGCTGGGAGCCGTGACCAGCAATGTATGAATGATATGCGGTGAGCCGTGACCAGCAATGTATGAATGATATGCGGGGAGCCGTGACCAGTAATGTATGAATGATAGGCTGGGAGCTGTGACCAGCAATGTATGAATGATATGTGGAGAGCCGTGACCAGCAATGTATGAATGATAGGCTGGGAGCTGTGACCAGCAATGTATGAATGATATGCGGTGAGCTGTGACCAGCAATGTATGAATGATATGCTGGGAGCTGTGACCAGTAATTTATTAATGATATGCGGTGAGCCGTGACCAGCAATGTATGAATGATATGCGGGGAGCCGTGACCAGTAATGTATGAATGATAGGCTGGGAGCTGTGACCAGCAATGTATGAATGATATGTGGAGAGCCGTGACCAGCAATGTATGAATGATAGGCTGGGAGCTGTGACCAGCAATGTATGAATGATATGCGGTGAGCTGTGACCAGCAATGTATGAATGATATGCTGGGAGCTGTGACCAGTAATTTATTAATGATATGTGGAGAGCCGTGACCAGCAATGTATGAATGATAGGCTGGGAGCTGTGACCAGCTACGTATGAATGATATGCGGTGAGCCGTGACCAGCAATGTATGAATGATATGTGGAGAGCCGTGACCAGCAATGTATGAATGATAGGCTGGGAGCCGTGACCAGCAATGTATGAATGATATGCGGTGAGCCGTGACCAGCAATGTATGAATGATAGGCTGGGAGCTGTGACCAGCAATGTATGAATGATATGTGGAGAGCCGTGACCAGCAATGTATGAATGATAGGCTGGGAGCTGTGACCAGCTACGTATGAATGATATGCTGGGAGCCGTGACCAGCAATGTATGAATGATAGGCTGGGAGCTGTGACCAGCTACGTATGAATGATATGCGTTGAGCCGTGACCAGCAATGTATGAATGATAGGCTGGGAGCTGTGACCAGCAATGTATGAATGATATGTGGAGAGCCGTGACCAGCAATGTATGAATGATAGGCTGGGAGCCGTGACCAGCAATGTATGAATGATATGCGGTGAGCCGTGACCAGCAATGTATGAATGATATGCGGGGAGCCGTGACCAGTAATGTATGAATGATAGGCTGGGAGCTGTGACCAGCAATGTATGAATGATATGTGGAGAGCCGTGACCAGCAATGTATGAATGATAGGCTGGGAGCTGTGACCAGCAATGTATGAATGATATGCGGTGAGCTGTGACCAGCAATGTATGAATGATATGCTGGGAGCTGTGACCAGTAATTTATTAATGATATGCGGTGAGCCGTGACCAGCAATGTATGAATGATATGTGGAGAGCCGTGACCAGCAATGTATGAATGATAGGCTGGGAGCCGTGACCAGCAATGTATGAATGATATGCGGTGAGCCGTGACCAGCAATGTATGAATGATATGCGGGGAGCCGTGACCAGTAATGTATGAATGATAGGCTGGGAGCTGTGACCAGCAATGTATGAATGATATGTGGAGAGCCGTGACCAGCAATGTATGAATGATAGGCTGGGAGCTGTGACCAGCAATGTATGAATGATATGCGGTGAGCTGTGACCAGCAATGTATGAATGATATGCTGGGAGCTGTGACCAGTAATTTATTAATGATATGCGGTGAGCCGTGACCAGCAATGTATGAATGATATGCGGGGAGCCGTGACCAGTAATGTATGAATGATAGGCTGGGAGCTGTGACCAGCAATGTATGAATGATATGTGGAGAGCCGTGACCAGCAATGTATGAATGATAGGCTGGGAGCTGTGACCAGCAATGTATGAATGATATGCGGTGAGCTGTGACCAGCAATGTATGAATGATATGCTGGGAGCTGTGACCAGTAATTTATTAATGATATGTGGAGAGCCGTGACCAGCAATGTATGAATGATAGGCTGGGAGCTGTGACCAGCTACGTATGAATGATAGGCTGGGAGCTGTGACCAGTAATGTATGAATGATAGGCTGGGAGCTGTGACCAGTAATGTATGAATGATATGTGGAGAGCCGTGACCAGCAATGTATGAATGATAGGCGGTGAGCCGTGACCAGCTACGTATGAATGATAGGCTGGGAGCTGTGACCAGTAATGTATGAATGATAGGCTGGGAGCTGTGACCAGTAATGTATGAATGATATGCTGGGAGCTGTGACCAGTAATGTATGAATGATATGCGGTGAGCCGTGACCAGCAATGTATGAATGATATGCGGTGAGCCGTGACCAGCAATGTATGAATGATATGCGGTGAGCCGTGACCAGCAATGTATGAATGATATGCGGTGAGCCGTGACCAGCAATGTATGAATGATATGCGGGGAGCCGTGACCAGCAATGTATGAATGATATGCGGTGAGCCGTGACCAGCAATGTATGAATGATATGCTGGGAGCTGTGACCAGTAATTTATTAATGATATGCGGGGAGCTGTGACCAGTAATGTATGAATGATATGCGGAGAGCCGTAACCAGCAATGTATTAATGACATGCATAGAGCTCTGTCTAGCAATGTATGAATGATAGGCTGGGAGCCGTGACCAGTAATGTATGAATGATATGTGGAGAGCCGTGACCAGCAATGTATGAATGATATGCGGGGAGCCGTGACCAGCAATGTATGAATGATAGGCTGGGAGCTGTGACCAGCTACGTATGAATGATATGCGGTGAGCCGTGACCAGCAATGTATGAATGATAGGCTGGGAGCTGTGACCAGCAATGTATGAATGATATGTGGAGAGCCGTGACCAGCAATGTATGAATGATAGGCTGGGAGCCGTGACCAGCAATGTATGAATGATATGCGGTGAGCCGTGACCAGCAATGTATGAATGATAGGCTGGGAGCTGTGACCAGCAATGTATGAATGATATGTGGAGAGCCGTGACCAGCAATGTATGAATGATAGGCTGGGAGCTGTGACCAGCTACGTATGAATGATATGCTGGGAGCCGTGACCAGCAATGTATGAATGATAGGCTGGGAGCTGTGACCAGCTACCTATGAATGATATGCGGTGAGCCGTGACCAGCAATGTATGAATGATAGGCTGGGAGCTGTGACCAGCAATGTATGAATGATATGTGGAGAGCCGTGACCAGCAATGTATGAATGATAGGCTGGGAGCCGTGACCAGCAATGTATGAATGATATGCGGTGAGCCGTGACCAGCAATGTATGAATGATATGCGGGGAGCCGTGACCAGTAATGTATGAATGATAGGCTGGGAGCTGTGACCAGCAATGTATGAATGATATGTGGAGAGCCGTGACCAGCAATGTATGAATGATAGGCTGGGAGCTGTGACCAGCAATGTATGAATGATATGCGGTGAGCTGTGACCAGCAATGTATGAATGATATGCTGGGAGCTGTGACCAGTAATTTATTAATGATATGCGGTGAGCCGTGACCAGCAATGTATGAATGATATGTGGAGAGCCGTGACCAGCAATGTATCAATGATAGGCTGGGAGCCGTGACCAGCAATGTATGAATGATATGCGGTGAGCCGTGACCAGCAATGTATGAATGATATGCGGGGAGCCGTGACCAGTAATGTATGAATGATAGGCTGGGAGCTGTGACCAGCAATGTATGAATGATATGTGGAGAGCCGTGACCAGCAATGTATGAATGATAGGCTGGGAGCTGTGACCAGCAATGTATGAATGATATGCGGTGAGCTGTGACCAGCAATGTATGAATGATATGCTGGGAGCTGTGACCAGTAATTTATTAATGATATGCGGTGAGCCGTGACCAGCAATGTATGAATGATATGCGGGGAGCCGTGACCAGTAATGTATGAATGATAGGCTGGGAGCTGTGACCAGCAATGTATGAATGATATGTGGAGAGCCGTGACCAGCAATGTATGAATGATAGGCTGGGAGCTGTGACCAGCAATGTATGAATGATATGCGGTGAGCTGTGACCAGCAATGTATGAATGATATGCTGGGAGCTGTGACCAGTAATTTATTAATGATATGCGGTGAGCCGTGACCAGCAATGTATGAATGATATGTGGAGAGCCGTGACCAGCAATGTATGAATGATAGGCTGGGAGCCGTGACCAGCAATGTATGAATGATATGCGGTGAGCCGTGACCAGCAATGTATGAATGATATGCGGGGAGCCGTGACTAGTAATGTATGAATGATAGGCTGGGAGCTGTGACCAGCAATGTATGAATGATATGTGGAGAGCCGTGACCAGCAATGTATGAATGATAGGCTGGGAGCTGTGACCAGCAATGTATGAATGATATGCGGTGAGCTGTGACCAGCAATGTATGAATGATATGCTGGGAGCTGTGACCAGTAATTTATTAATGATATGCGGTGAGCCGTGACCAGCAATGTATGAATGATATGCGGGGAGCCGTGACCAGTAATGTATGAATGATAGGCTGGGAGCTGTGACCAGCAATGTATGAATGATATGTGGAGAGCCGTGACCAGCAATGTATGAATGATAGGCTGGGAGCTGTGACCAGCAATGTATGAATGATATGCGGTGAGCTGTGACCAGCAATGTATGAATGATATGCTGGGAGCTGTGACCAGTAATTTATTAATGATAGGCTGGGAGCTGTGACCAGCTACGTATGAATGATAGGCTGGGAGCTGTGACCAGTAATGTATGAATGATATGTGGAGAGCCGTGACCAGCAATGTATGAATGATAGGCGGTGAGCCGTGACCAGCTACGTATGAATGATAGGCTGGGAGCTGTGACCAGTAATGTATGAATGATATGCTGGGAGCTGTGACCAGTAATGTATGAATGATATGCTGGGAGCTGTGACCAGTAATGTATGAATGATAGGCTGGGAGCTGTGACCAGTAATGTATGAATGATATGCTGGGAGCTGTGACCAGTAATGTATGAATGATAGGCTGGGAGCTGTGACCAGTAATGTATGAATGATAGGCTGGGAGCTGTGACCAGTAATGTATGAATGATATGCTGGGAGCTGTGACCAGTAATGTATGAATGATAGGCTGGGAGCTGTGACCAGCAATGTATGAATGATAGGCTGGGAGCTGTGACCAGCAATGTATGAATGATATGCGGTGAGCCGTGACCAGCAATGTATGAATGATAGGCTGGGAGCTGTGACCAGCAATGTATGAATGATATGTGGAGAGCCGTGACCAGCAATGTATGAATGATAGGCTGGGAGCTGTGACCAGCTACGTATGAATGATATGCTGGGAGCCGTGACCAGCAATGTATGAATGATAGGCTGGGAGCTGTGACCAGCTACGTATGAATGATATGCGGTGAGCCGTGACCAGCAATGTATGAATGATAGGCTGGGAGCTGTGACCAGCAATGTATGAATGATATGTGGAGAGCCGTGACCAGCAATGTATGAATGATAGGCTGGGAGCCGTGACCAGCAATGTATGAATGATAGGCTGGGAGCCGTGACCAGCAATGTATGAATGATATGCGGTGAGCCGTGACCAGCAATGTATGAATGATATGCGGGGAGCCGTGACCAGTAATGTATGAATGATAGGCTGGGAGCTGTGACCAGCAATGTATGAATGATATGTGGAGAGCCGTGACCAGCAATGTATGAATGATAGGCTGGGAGCTGTGACCAGCAATGTATGAATGATATGCGGTGAGCTGTGACCAGCAATGTATGAATGATATGCTGGGAGCTGTGACCAGTAATTTATTAATGATATGCGGTGAGCCGTGACCAGCAATGTATGAATGATATGTGGAGAGCCGTGACCAGCAATGTATGAATGATAGGCTGGGAGCCGTGACCAGCAATGTATGAATGATATGCGGTGAGCCGTGACCAGCAATGTATGAATGATATGCGGGGAGCCGTGACCAGTAATGTATGAATGATAGGCTGGGAGCTGTGACCAGCAATGTATGAATGATATGTGGAGAGCCGTGACCAGCAATGTATGAATGATAGGCTGGGAGCTGTGACCAGCAATGTATGAATGATATGCGGTGAGCTGTGACCAGCAATGTATGAATGATATGCTGGGAGTTGTGACCAGTAATTTATTAATGATATGCGGTGAGCCGTGACCAGCAATGTATGAATGATATGCGGGGAGCCGTGACCAGTAATGTATGAATGATAGGCTGGGAGCTGTGACCAGCAATGTATGAATGATATGTGGAGAGCCGTGACCAGCAATGTATGAATGATAGGCTGGGAGCTGTGACCAGCAATGTATGAATGATATGCGGTGAGCTGTGACCAGCAATGTATGAATGATATGCTGGGAGCTGTGACCAGTAATTTATTAATGATATGCGGTGAGCCGTGACCAGCAATGTATGAATGATATGTGGAGAGCCGTGACCAGCAATGTATGAATGATAGGCTGGGAGCCGTGACCAGCAATGTATGAATGATATGCGGTGAGCCGTGACCAGCAATGTATGAATGATATGCGGGGAGCCGTGACCAGTAATGTATGAATGATAGGCTGGGAGCTGTGACCAGCAATGTATGAATGATATGTGGAGAGCCGTGACCAGCAATGTATGAATGATAGGCTGGGAGCTGTGACCAGCAATGTATGAATGATATGCGGTGAGCTGTGACCAGCAATGTATGAATGATATGCTGGGAGCTGTGACCAGTAATTTATTAATGATATGCGGTGAGCCGTGACCAGCAATGTATGAATGATATGCGGGGAGCCGTGACCAGTAATGTATGAATGATAGGCTGGGAGCTGTGACCAGCAATGTATGAATGATATGTGGAGAGCCGTGACCAGCAATGTATGAATGATAGGCTGGGAGCTGTGACCAGCAATGTATGAATGATATGCGGTGAGCTGTGACCAGCAATGTATGAATGATATGCTGGGAGCTGTGACCAGTAATTTATTAATGATAGGCTGGGAGCTGTGACCAGCTACGTATGAATGATAGGCTGGGAGCTGTGACCAGTAATGTATGAATGATATGTGGAGAGCCGTGACCAGCAATGTATGAATGATAGGCGGTGAGCCGTGACCAGCTACGTATGAATGATAGGCTGGGAGCTGTGACCAATAATGTATGAATGATATGCTGGGAGCTGTGACCAGTAATGTATGAATGATATGCTGGGAGCTGTGACCAGTAATGTATGAATGATAGGCTGGGAGCTGTGACCAGTAATGTATGAATGATAGGCTGGGAGCTGTGACCAGTAATGTATGAATGATATGCTGGGAGCTGTGACCAGTAATGTATGAATGATAGGCTGGGAGCTGTGACCAGTAATGTATGAATGATATGCATAGAGCTCTGTCTAGCAATGTATGAATGATATGCGGTGAGCCGTGACCAGCAATGTATGAATGATAGGCTGGGAGCTGTGACCAGTAATGTATGAATGATAGGCTGGGAGCTGTGACCAGTAATGTATGAATGATATGCTGGGAGCTGTGACCAGCAATGTATGAATGATATGCTGGGAGCTGTGACCAGTAATGTATGAATGATAGGCTGGGAGCTGTGACCAGCAATGTATGAATGATATGCTGGGAGCTGTGACCAGCAATGTATGAATGATATGCTGGGAGCTGTGACCAGCAATGTATGAATGATATGCTGGGAGCTGTGACCAGTAATGTATGAATGATATGCGGTGAGCCATGACCAGCAATGTATGAATGATATGCTGGGAGCTGTGACCAGTAATGTATGAATGATATGCTGGGAGCTGTGACCAGTAATGTATGAATGATATGCTGGGAGCTGTGACCAGCAATGTATGAATGATATGCTGGGAGCTGTGACCAGTAATGTATGAATGATATGCGGTGAGCCATGACCAGCAATGTATGAATGATATGCTGGGAGCTGTGACCAGTAATGTATGAATGATATGCTGGGAGCTGTGACCAGTAATGTATGAATGATATGCTGGGAGCTGTGACCAGCAATGTATGAATGATATGCTGGGAGCTGTGACCAGCAATGTATGAATGATATGCGGGGAGCTGTGACCAGTAATGTATGAATGATATGCTGGGAGCTGTGACCAGTAATGTATGAATGATATGCTGGGAGCTGTGACCAGTAATGTATGAATGATATGCTGGGAGCTGTGACCAGTAATGTATGAATGATAGGCTGGGAGCTGTGACCAGCAATGTATGAATGATATGCTGGGAGCTGTGACCAGCAATGTATGAATGATATGTGGAGAGCCGTGACCAGCAATGTATGAATGATAGGCTGGGAGCTGTGACCAGCAATGTATGAATGATATGCGGTGAGCTGTGACCAGCAATGTATGAATGATATGCTGGGAGCTGTGACCAGTAATTTATTAATGATATGCGGTGAGCCGTGACCAGCAATGTATGAATGATATGCGGGGAGCCGTGACCAGTAATGTATGAATGATAGGCTGGGAGCTGTGACCAGCAATGTATGAATGATATGTGGAGAGCCGTGACCAGCAATGTATGAATGATAGGCTGGGAGCTGTGACCAGCAATGTATGAATGATATGCGGTGAGCTGTGACCAGCAATGTATGAATGATATGCTGGGAGCTGTGACCAGTAATTTATTAATGATAGGCTGGGAGCTGTGACCAGCTACGTATGAATGATAGGCTGGGAGCTGTGACCAGTAATGTATGAATGATATGTGGAGAGCCGTGACCAGCAATGTATGAATGATAGGCGGTGAGCCGTGACCAGCTACGTATGAATGATAGGCTGGGAGCTGTGACCAGTAATGTATGAATGATATGCTGGGAGCTGTGACCAGTAATGTATGAATGATATGCTGGGAGCTGTGACCAGTAATGTATGAATGATAGGCTGGGAGCTGTGACCAGTAATGTATGAATGATAGGCTGGGAGCTGTGACCAGTAATGTATGAATGATATGCTGGGAGCTGTGACCAGTAATGTATGAATGATAGGCTGGGAGCTGTGACCAGTAATGTATGAATGATATGCATAGAGCTCTGTCTAGCAATGTATGAATGATATGCGGTGAGCCGTGACCAGCAATGTATGAATGATAGGCTGGGAGCTGTGACCAGTAATGTATGAATGATAGGCTGGGAGCTGTGACCAGTAATGTATGAATGATATGCTGGGAGCTGTGACCAGCAATGTATGAATGATATGCTGGGAGCTGTGACCAGTAATGTATGAATGATAGGCTGGGAACTGTGACCAGCAATGTATGAATGATATGCTGGGAGCTGTGACCAGCAATGTATGAATGATATGCTGGGAGCTGTGACCAGCAATGTATGAATGATATGCTGGGAGCTGTGACCAGTAATGTATGAATGATATGCGGTGAGCCATGACCAGCAATGTATGAATGATATGCTGGGAGCTGTGACCAGTAATGTATGAATGATATGCTGGGAGCTGTGACCAGTAATGTATGAATGATATGCTGGGAGCTGTGACCAGCAATGTATGAATGATATGCTGGGAGCTGTGACCAGCAATGTATGAATGATATGCTGGGAGCTGTGACCAGTAATGTATGAATGATATGCGGTGAGCCATGACCAGCAATGTATGAATGATATGCTGGGAGCTGTGACCAGCAATGTATGAATGATATGCTGGGAGCTGTGACCAGTAATGTATGAATGATATGCTGGGAGCTGTGACCAGCAATGTATGAATGATATGCTGGGAGCTGTGACCAGTAATGTATGAATGATATGCGGTGAGCCATGACCAGCAATGTATGAATGATATGCTGGGAGCTGTGACCAGTAATGTATGAATGATATGCTGGGAGCTGTGACCAGCAATGTATGAATGATATGCTGGGAGCTGTGACCAGTAATGTATGAATGATATGCGGTGAGCCGTGACCAGCAATGTATGAATGATATGCTGGGAGCTGTGACCAGCAATGTATGAATGATATGCTGGGAGCTGTGACCAGTAATGTATGAATGATATGCTGGGAGCTGTGACCAGCAATGTATGAATGATATGCTGGGAGCTGTGACCAGTAATGTATGAATGATATGCTGGGAGCTGTGACCAGCAATGTATGAATGATATGCTGGGAGCTGTGACCAGCAATGTATGAATGATATGCTGGGAGCTGTGACCAGTAATGTATGAATGGTATGCTGGGAGCTGTGACCAGTAATGTATGAATGATATGCTGGGAGCTGTGACCAGTAATGTATGAATGATATGCTGGGAGCTGTGACCAGCAATGTATGAATGATAGGCTGGGAGCTGTGACCAGCAATGTATGAATGATAGGCTGGGAGCTGTGACCAGCAATGTATGAATGATAGGCTGGGAGCTGTGACCAGTAATGTATGAATGATATGCTGGGAGCTGTGACCAGTAATGTATGAATGATAGGCTGGGAGCTGTGACCAGCAATGTATGAATGATAGGCTGGGAGCTGTGACCAGCAATGTATGAATGATAGGCTGGGAGCTGTGACCAGTAATGTATGAATGATAGGCTGGGAGCTGTGACCAGCAATGTATGAATGATATGCTGGGAGCTGTGACCAGCAATGTATGAATGATATGCTGGGAGCTGTGACCAGTAATGTATGAATGATAGGCTGGGAGCTGTGACCAGCAATGTATGAATGATATGCTGGGAGCTGTGACCAGTAATGTATGAATGATAGGCTGGGAGCTGTGACCAGTAATGTATGAATGATATGCTGGGAGCTGTGACCAGTAATGTATGAATGATAGGCTGGGAGCTGTGACCAGTAATGTATGAATGATAGGCTGGGAGCTGTGACCAGTAATGTATGAATGATAGGCTGGGAGCTGTGACCAGCAATGTATGAATGGTAACATGTACACTTTTTATTGTATTTGTTGTACGTTCTGCATGGCACAATTCCTTGGCTTACCTGTCTTTTCTCAGCTTCTTTTCAGAATGACTCTATTATTTATTTGTGATTAGTGTCCGTGAACTATTAGACTTTTGATATCGTCCCCTGTTCACCACGATTTGTTTTGTTGCCTTGTTTGGTTGCTGATCCTCGCTGTGTTTCACAGGGAAACCGTCCGCCGTTAGCACCAGCGACTTTTTCCCAGACTACTTCTCTCTGACGGAGCGCCCCCCAGCGGAGTTCTGCCTGTCCCCTGACGGCAGCGCTGAATCTGTGTCCATCGATCTCTTGCAGAAGAGGGGTGAGATATTGTGCCATGTATCGAGAAAGTGGGCACGTCACCTGGATTCAGAGGAGGCATCCACTTTGTGGGTAGTGAGCTCCACAATTTACTAGGACCTGGTATCATTACTGAGCCATGAGGCACTTGGTGCCCCATAAGTCTCATGACTTAGTAATCTCTCTAGTTACCAGTAAGTTGAATCTTGGTTCAGCAATAAAATGACTGCTGAGTGTAGGTGATGGGTCCACTTTACGTCTGCCAGTTACTGTTACTGCCCCGTATGAATGGTCCACACCGTGTCCCCTGTCTCCCCAGGGCTGGTGAAAGCTGTGAATATCGCTGTAGACCTCATTGTGGCTCACTTTGGAACAAGCCGGGACCCTGGAGTAAAGGTTGGTCGGGACTCGTGTCTGTCTGTTATTGTGTGTGCTGTTACATTACGGAGGACCCTCGGGCTCCTGATACTCGGATACGTTTTTTATAACCAGATATACAATGCACACTGTAAGCTAATACAGGTCAAGCGTGTCTGGACTTGTTAGTGGATTATTCCACCCAAACAGCAAAGGTTACCCGTGTGATGGCAGACCTTAGGGTGGTGACTTGTTGGGTCATGGTGTCACTAATAAAATTCCACACAAACCTGAATTGAATGCAAAAACTGACAGGAAGATTGAAGTGTCTTATTCTATAAGAGATACTTATATTATGTACTCTGAGAATCTTCCTTTATATTTCTGTGGGGGAAGCGAATCAAGCCTTGGAGAGAGATGAAGTGGAGAAGTTGAACAAAACAACCAATCAGATTCTAACGGTCATTTATCTAGCACTGGGGTAGATGTACCAAGCCTTGGTGAGAGATTAAGGGGTACATTTACTAAGGTGATGATTTCTATTCGATGTCACCCGAGATCAATCTCGGATGACATCGTCCGGATTTATGTGTTTCATTTTTCGAACAGGTTACTGAATTTACTAAGCTCCTGTCATTCGTATTATTCATTTCTATTTAGCGTTCGGTTTTCACTAACGCGACCGAACAGATGCATGCACGTATCAAGGAGATCCGTGATACCTGCATCTGTGTGTAAATACATAAACACAGAAGCACGGAGGGGATCATTGAGATCCGTCTGTGCTTCTGTGTTAAAAAAATGAAAACCAGTGTAAAATTAGACAAAAAAAACATTGTGACCCCCCTCCCCAAGTACCAGCATGCGGGGGAGGCTTGCTGGGACCTGTAGTTCCACAGCAAAAGACAATATTATCTCATCTATTTTTTTACACCATTTTACACCATCAACCCGGTACCCACTGGCCAGGGGTGCTGGGGATAGCCCTGGGCTATCAGCCTAGGTTTGGGATGCCCTGGAGAGGGGGACCCCTTTATTGGGGGGTCCCCAGCTCCCCAGGGATCCCCGGGCTGGGCTGACTAGCTGTCAGAGGTAATGCTTTGGCCTGGGGACCCGGTGAAAGGGCTCCCCTGGCTGTGGCATTACCCCATCGCTAGAAAGAGTCCGGTGTTGGTTCTGGAATTTACAGGGAAATCCTGCGCATTTTTTCCCCTGTATTTTCAGAACCAGGACCGGCTCAGAGCCCAGTGCTGGTTGCGCTAAATACAGGGGACCCCCTACGTCTTCTGTCCCCTGTATTTAGGCAACCAAGACTGGTTCTGAATAGGCTGGTGTAGGATGTGCTTAATACTGGGGACCCCTACGTCTTTTGTCCCCTGTATTTTGGTGACCTGGACTGGTACTGAATAGCCTGGTGCTGGTTGTGCTTAATACAGGGGACCCCCTACATCGTTTGTCCCCTTTATTTAGCACAACCAGTACAGGGTCTCCAAAGCCCGGTGCTCGTTGTTCTTTTGGGGAGGGGGCCACAACATTTTTTTTTCTAATTTTACACTGGTTTTCATTTTTTTTAACACAGAAGCATGGACGAATCTCACTGATCCCGTCCGTGCTTCTGTGCTTATATTTACACACAGATGCATGTATCACAGATCTCCCTGATCCGTGTATGCATCTGTGTAGGTTCAGATGTGAAACTCGAATAGAAAAAGGTGTTCTACAGGTATTTGAGTTTTCTATTTGGGTTCTTTCTTGTGTCTTTTGCGGCCGATTTGCACTAGATTTCTTCCGTTGAAACAAATACGAATCCATAGTAAATTTCCAGGTCCAATTGCTTTCTATGGCAAAGTGCTGCCGAGTTGTTCCGATGGTCTGTGTCCGAAAACATGTTCCCAGTCGAGCTACAGGTATTGTCAGCAGAGTTTTAGACATCGAACAGAGCAAAGTCGTCAGAGTTCAGCCTTTTGTAAATTCCGAATATGCATTTAACGGCCGAATTTGCCCCAGTCGATGTCATTTGACCTTAGTAAATTTATCCCTAAGTGGAGTACCAACCAATCACTTTCTGTCTTTTTTCAAGCACAGTCTGTAAAGTGACAGTTAGGAGGTGATTGGTTGGTACTTTATCTCCCTCCAAGGCTTAGTACATAGAGTACATCAGAGATGGGTGTTAAAAAAATACACAAAGTGTAATAACAATAACAATATATCATTCTCTAATTCTATTATTTGCCAAATATATTTCACTGTATTCAGCATTACAAGCATTGTGTACTGTAGGAGTATGTGGATGGATGTTTTGCAGCACTGGGGTAATTATCGTACAGGGTACCAGGCTGGTACTTGTTGTATCATGGTGCAGATAGAAAAGGTTTTAGGTTTTATTTGTTTTTTTCTTATGTACAGTAGGTTCATTTTGCAGCATAATCTTTAGTAACCAGATCAGCCTTTTTCCCTGTAACGATAACGAAGAAGGGCCCATTACCATAATACCAGATACAGTGACTGCTTTATATTCCTCCCTCATCACTCTGCAAATCAGAAGGATTCTTAGTAAAACCTGCAGATTTTTATGGTCCCCCCGGTTCCCAAACAACAGCAGGTCTGACTGTCAGTAGCCTATAATGCCCCCTAATGATTGACTCTACTGCCCCCTAGTGGTTTTCATCTGTAGTCATGTCCTTGTCCTCAATGAGCAGAATAGACTAATTAAGTGTGTGGTCTGTCTCTAATATTGAATTTTAGGAATCAGGGTTCATGTCTATAAATAATAGAAGCTGTTTCTTTCCAATCAGAATCTCTATCAGTTACTGATCAGCGTAATAAGACAACAGTGACCAGTAACAGACTATAGATGACAACGTGCACAGTTTATCGCTTCTGTGTAGTCCATAACCAGTTCTAGGAAGGAGCCACGAGGCATTGATTATCCGTATGTCATGTATAGATAGATCCATTGATCGTTGCGCACATACATTAACCACAAGCTCTCTAAAGGTTATAGTTGGACTAAATCCAATACCTGATGGTCACTTTGGCTTCACAACTTTGTGTTGGTCAATTAACTGTACAGTATTTTCCATATAATACAATTTGTTTCAATATAAAGAGACAGGTTCTCAAATCAATATAGAGTTAAAGAGAAATATACCCTGCTTACTAGTCAAGATTGCTTTTAATGCAGTTTTAATAATATAATAATAATTTAATAATATACAGATTAAATAAATATAAATATATTTATATACAGTATATATATATATATATTATTTTTTCTTTTATTTATTTCTAGTTGTATTACAGTAAGAAATCATTATTTCCAGTTGAACAATGACCCACTGGAAAATTTTACATTTATTTTTTACTTTATTAAAACATTGTTGTTGCGGATCTGTATAAAACAATTTACAGTACGTGCTGTCATCTGAGTGGGCTAGAGGATGACATTGTTGGGCTGTACTAAGATCTGGAAAGTGATAAATTGGAAAGTGATAAACTACCAACCAATCAGCTCCTAACTGTCATTTTTCAAATGAAGTCTGTAACATGTGTGGTGAGAGGGATTGTCTCTCACCTGAATTACCTACATTCTGGTGGGATCAGCTCCCTACAAGGGAAATGAAAGCAAAGCCGTTGCAGTTTGCAGCAGCAAGGGAGATTTGGAACTCCGAGTTTTCAAGGTTGCACAAGCCCAGCTGCAAGTCATTACAGAAGACAGGAAGAGTAACTTTCATTCACCAAGTGCTCTGGGCACTGCTGCCGAATAGCGGCCAGCGAGTAGGCCCGAGTGTGATTAGTGCGAGGGACTGACTGAATAGCTGTGCTGGGAAGCATGGCAGGAGGTGACTGCAATCCATGGTAGCAGACTGAACTCTAGAGACTTTGGTGCTGGATTATTTGAGTACACCTGTTTATTTCATTTCTAGGCCTGCTATTCCTGGCTACTATGTGTATTTGCTAAAGAACAGTGTCTGCTTCCATTAAAAGGCTCTGGTACACCGGGAACGTGCCTGTCGTGTGCCCTTATTTCTCTGACCCGTTACACATGGCAGTTAGGAGCTGAGTGGTTGGTAGTTTATCACTCTCCAATTTATCACTTTCCAGAGCTTAGCACATCTACCCCTCAATGAGTTCATGTAAAATATAGAATTGTACTTGCTGGGAATGCTCTACCCAGCTTCCGGCGCTAATGAGCTTATATAAAAGAAAATTATAAACTTATCAAACTAGCAGCAAATGTGGGAAGTCAAGTGTCAGATTTCAGAGAATATAACCTAAAACAGAGAAAGAAATCACACTGCGCTTAGTAACGGACTAATAAGCAAGAATGTACCAGAATTCAATTGGTATAAAGTAATATTTTGAACTCATTGGTTCATTAGTTTCTATGTCCAACAGAACAGCAACTTTGTAACCAACTTACTGTGATTTTTAACTTTGTGATATCTTTCTGTGACCATTGTATGTGCATATGATGTAATGATTATATTTGATCTTATTAGATTGTGTTATTTTATTATTTTTTTCTCTAATATATAAAATATTATTTTATACTAATTGAATTCTGGTACATTCTTGCTTATTAGGCCGTTACTAAGCGCAGTGTGATTTCTTTCTTTGCTGGGGATGCACCATATGTCAGATTCACCTGGTTCCCAAGGACAGCCCCAGGCCCCACAGGCCCTCCTCTGACCGCTTTGTCAGTTGTCAATGCCCCTCCCCTCTGCCCTTCATGGGACTGGTAGGTGGAGAGAGGCCATCTGCAGCATGGCGCATCCACAGCACGTTCATTTAGTTTTTTTATGGCAACTTGTTCAATTCTAGTCAGTTTTATGTGCAGCTTGTCCCTAAATGTGTATTTGTTCCCTCAGCCAAAGCTCAGCAGTAGGATGAATAAATGTGTGCGGATCATTTGTTATCAGTTGAGGAATATAAATAGGAAAAGGAACGTGTATATTCTTTGGTTTCATCTTGTGTGAAAAATGTTCTTGTTCCTGTCTCGTGTACAGGCCAAGCTGGGCAACAGCTCTGTGAGCCCCAATATTGGACACCTGATCCTAAAATACCTGTGCCCAGCGATCAGGGACATCCTGGGTGATGGGCTGAAGCCCTGGGTCCTGGATGTAATCATTGGGCAGAGGAGAAATATGCCATGGACAGTGGTGGAGGCATCAACACAGCTGGGTAACTTTAAGTCTGATTGTTCTCACTCATACTCCCGTAATCGTCACAGTCACCCCAATCATCTTCACAGAAACTCCCATCATTGTCAAATACACTCCCATCATCTTCACAGACACTCCCATCATTGTCAAATACACTCCCATCATCTTCACAGACACTCCCATCATTGTCAAATACACTCCCATCATCATCACAGACACTCCCATCATCTTCACAGACACTCCCATCATCATTACAGACACTCCCATCATCTTCACAGACACTCCCATCATCATCACAGACACTCCCATCATCATTACAGACACTCCCATCATCATCACCACAGACACTCCCATCATCTTCACAGACAGTCCCATCATCATCACAGACACTCCCATTATCATCACAGACACTCCCATCATCATTACAGACACTCCCATCATCTTCACAGACACTCCCATCATTGTCAAATACACTCCCATCATCTTCACAGACACTCCCATCATTGTCAAATACACTCCCATCATCATCACAGACACTCCCATCATCTTCACAGACACTCCCATCATCATTACAGACACTCCCATCATCTTCACAGACACTCCCATCATCATCACAGACACTCCCATCATCATTACAGACACTCCCATCACCACAGACACTCCCATCATCGTCACAGACACTCCCATCATCGTCACAGACACTCCCATCATCATCACAGATACTCCCATCATCGTCACAGACACTCCCATCATCATCACAGACACTCCCATCATCGTCACAGACACTCCCATCATCATCACAGACACTCCCATCACCGTCACAGACACTCCCATCATCGTCACAGACACTCCCATCACCGTCACAGACACTCCCATCATCGTCACAGACACTCCCATCATCGTCACAGACACTCCCATCATCGTCACAGACACTCCCATCACCGTCACAGACACTCCCATCATCGTCACAGACACTCCCATCATCGTCACAGACACTCCCATCACCGTCACAGACACTCCCATCATCATCACAGACATTCCCATCATCATCATAGACACTCCCATCATCACTACAGACACTCCCATCATCATCACAGACACTCCCATCATCGTCACAGACACTCCCATCATCGTCACAGACACTCCCATCATCGTCACAGACACTCCCATCATCACCGTCACAGACACTCCCATCATCGTCACAGACACTCCCATCATCATTACAGACACTCCCATCATCATCACATACACTCCCATCATCACTACAGACACTCCCATCATCACTACAGACACTCCCATCATCGTCACAGACACTCCCATCATCATCACAGACACTCCCATCATCATTACAGACACTCCCATCACCGTCACAGACACTCCCATCATAGTCACAGACACTCCCATCATCGTCACAGACACTCCCATCATTGTCACAGACACTCCCATCATCTTCACAGACACTCCCATCATCACTACAGACACTCCCATCACCGTCACAGACACTCCCATCATCGTCACAGACACTCCCATCATCGTCACAGACACTCCCATCATCGTCACAGACACTCCTATCATCGTCACAGACACTCCCATCACCGTCACAGACACTCCCATCACCGTCACAGACACTCCCATCATCTTCACAGACACTCCCATCATCATCACAGACACTCCCATCATCATTACAGACACTCCCATCATCATCACAGACACTCCCATCATCATTACAGACACTCCCATCACCGTCACAGACACTCCCATCACCGTCACAGACACTCCCATCATTGACAGACACTCCCATCATCGTCACAGACACTCCCATCATCAACACAGACACTCCCATCATCATCACAGACACTCCCATCATCATCACAGACACTCCCATCATCGTCACAGACACTCCCATCATCGTTACAGACACTCCCATCATCATCACAGACACTCCCATCATCATTATAGACACTCCCATCATCATCACAGACACTCCTATCATCATTACAGACACTCCCATCATCATCACAGACACTCCCATCATCCTATCATCATCACAGACACTCCCATCATCATTACAGACACTCCCATCATCATCACAGACACTCCCATCATCATTACAGACACTCCCATCATCATCACAGACACTCCCATGATCCTATCATCATCACAGACACTCCCATCATCACTACAGACACTCCCATCATCATCACAGACACTCCCATCATCGTCACAGACACTCCCATCATCGTCACAGACACTCCCATCATCGTCACAGACACTCCCATCATCACCGTCACAGACACTCCCATCATCGTCACAGACACTCCCATCATCATTACAGACACTCCCATCATCATCACATACACTCCCATCATCACTACAGACACTCCCATCATCACTACAGACACTCCCATCATCGTCACAGACACTCCCATCATCATCACAGACACTCCCATCATCATTACAGACACTCCCATCACCGTCACAGACACTCCCATCATAGTCACAGACACTCCCATCATCGTCACAGACACTCCCATCATTGTCACAGACACTCCCATCATCTTCACAGACACTCCCATCATCACTACAGACACTCCCATCACCGTCACAGACACTCCCATCATCGTCACAGACACTCCCATCATCGTCACAGACACTCCCATCATCGTCACAGACACTCCTATCATCGTCACAGACACTCCCATCACCGTCACAGACACTCCCATCACCGTCACAGACACTCCCATCATCTTCACAGACACTCCCATCATCATCACAGACACTCCCATCATCATTACAGACACTCCCATCATCATCACAGACACTCCCATCATCATTACAGACACTCCCATCACCGTCACAGACACTCCCATCACCGTCACAGACACTCCCATCATTGACAGACACTCCCATCATCGTCACAGACACTCCCATCATCAACACAGACACTCCCATCATCATCACAGACACTCCCATCATCATCACAGACACTCCCATCATCGTCACAGACACTCCCATCATCGTTACAGACACTCCCATCATCATCACAGACACTCCCATCATCATTATAGACACTCCCATCATCATCACAGACACTCCCATCATCATTACAGACACTCCCATCATCATCACAGACACTCCCATCATCCTATCATCATCACAGACACTCCCATCATCATTACAGACACTCCCATCATCATCACAGACACTCCCATCATCATCACAGACACTCCCATGATCCTATCATCATCACAGACACTCCTATCATCATCACAGACACTCCCATCATCATCACAGACACTCCCATCATCCTATCATCATCACAGACACTCCCATCATCGTCACAGACACTCCCATCATCATCACAGACACTCCCATCATCTTCACAGACACTCCCATCATCATCACATACACTCCCATCATCACTACAGACACTCCCATCATCCTATCATCATCACAGACACTCCCATCATCGTCACAGACACTCCCATCATCATCACAGACACTCCCATCATCTTCACAGACACTCCCATCATCATCACATACACTCCCATCATCATCACAGACACTCCCATCATCCTATCATCATCACAGACACTCCCATCATCATTACAGACACTCCCATTACCGTCACAGACACTCCCATCATCGTCACAGACACTCCCATCATCATCACAGACACTCCCATCACCATCACAGACACTCCCATCATTGTCACAGACACTCCCATCATCGTCACAGACACTCCCATCATCATCACAGACACTCCCATCATCATCACAGTCACTCCCATCATCATCACAGTCACTCCCATCACCGTCACAGACACTCCCATCATCATTACAGACACTCCCATCATCATCACAGACACTCCCATCATCGTCATAGACACTCCCATCATCATCACAGACACTCCCATCATCATCACAGACACTCCCATCACCATCACAGACACTCCCATCACCATCACAGACACTCCCATCACCGTCACAGACACTCCCATCATCTTCACAGACACTCCCATCATCATCACAGACACTCCCATCATCATTACAGACACTCCCATCACCGTCACAGACACTCCCATCACCGTCACAGACACTCCCATCATTGACAGACACTCCCATCATCGTCACAGACACTCCCATCATCAACACAGACACTCCCATCATCATCACAGACACTCCCATCATTGTCACAGACACTCCCATCATCGTCACAGACACTCCCATCATCATTACAGACACTCCCATCATCATCACAGACACTCCCATCATCCTATCATCATCACAGACACTCCCATCATCATTACAGACACTCCCATCACCGTCACAGACACTCCCATCATCGTCACAGACACTCCCATCATTGTCAAATACACTCCCATCATCTTCACAGACACTCCCATCATCATATCATCATCACAGACACTCCCATCATCATTACAGACACTCCCATCACCGTCACAGACACTCCCATCATCATCACAGACACTCCCATCATCATCACCACAGACACTCCCATCATCGTCACAGACACTCCCATCATCGTCACAGACACTCCCATCATCATCACAGACACTCCCATCATCATCACAGACACTCCCATCATCATTACAGACACTCCCATCATCATCACAGACACTCCCATCATCATTACAGACACTCCCATCATCATCACAGACACTCCCATCATCACAGACACTCCCATCATCATTACAGACACTCCCATCATCATCACAGACACTCCCATCATCATTACAGACACTCCCATCATCATCACAGACACTCCCATCATCCTATCATCATCACAGACACTCCTATCATCATCACAGACACTCCCATCATCTTCACAGACACTCCCATCATCCTATCATCATCACAGACACTCCCATCATCGTCACAGACACTCCCATCATCATCACAGACACTCCCATCATCTTCACAGACACTCCCATCATCATCACAGACACTCCCATCATCCTATCATCATCACAGACACTCCCATCATCATTACAGACACTCCCATCACTGTCACAGACACTCCCATCATCGTCACAGACACTCCCATCATCATCACAGACACTCCCATCACCATCACAGACACTCCCATCATCGTCACAGACACTCCCATCATCATCACAGACACTCCCATCACCGTCACAGACACTCCCATCTTCATCACAGACACTCCCATCATCATCACAGACACTCCCATCATCGTCACAGACACTCCCATCATCATCACAGACACTCCTATCATCATCACAGACACTCCCATCACCATCACAGACACTCCCATCACCGTCACAGACACTCCCATCATCTTCACAGACACTCCCATCATCATTACAGACACTCCCATCACCGTCACAGACACTCCCTTCACCGTCACAGACACTCCCATCATTGACAGACACTCCCATCATCGTCACAGACACTCCCATCATCTACACAGACACTCCCATCATCATCACAGACACTCCCATCATCATCACAGACACTCCCATCATCGTCACAGACACTCCCATAATTATTACAGACACTCCCATCATCATCACAAACACTCCCATCTTCCTATCATCATCACAGACACTCCCATCATCATTACAGACACTCCCATCACCGTCACAGACACTCCCATCATCGTCACAGACACTCCCATCATCATCACAGACACTCCCATCATTGTCAAATACACTCCCATCATCTTCACAGACACTCCCATAATCCTATCATCATCACAGACACTCCCATCATCATTACAGACACTCCCATCACCGTCACAGACACTCCCATCATCATCACAGACACTCCCATCATCACCACAGACACTCCCATCATCGTCACAGACACTCCCATCACCGTCACAGACACTCCCATCATCTTCACAGACACTCCCATCACCGTAACAGACACTCCCATCATCATTACAGACACTCCCATCATCATTACAGACACTCCCATCATCATCACAGACTCTCCCATCATCATCACAGACACTCCCATCATCATTACAGACACTCCCATCATCATTACAGACACTCCCATCACCGTCACAGACACTCCCATCATCATCACCACAGACACTCCCATCATCGTCACAGACACTCCCATCACCGTCACAGACACTCCCATCATCTTCACAGACACTCCCATCATCATCACAGAGACTCCCATCATCATCACAGACACTCCCATCATCATCACAGACACTCCCATCACCGTCACAGACACTCCCATCACCGTCACAGACACTCCCATCATCATCACAGACACTCCCATCATCATCACAGACACTCCCATCATCATCACAGACACTCCCATCACCGTCACAGACACTCCTATCATCATTACAGACACTCCCATCATCATTACAGACACTCCCATCATCATCACAGACACTCCCATCATCATCACAGACTATCCCGTCACCATCACAGATACTCCCATCATCTTCACAGACACTCCCATCATCGTCACAGACACTCCCATCATCTTCACAGACACTCCCATCATCGTCACAGACACTCCCATCATCATCACAGACACTCCCATCATCATCACAGACTCTCCCATCACCGTCACAGACACTCCCATCATCGTCACAGCCACTCCCATCACCGTCACAGACACTCCCATCATCATCACAGACACTCCCATCACCGTCACAGACACTCCCATCATCATCACAGACACTCCCATCATCGTCACAGACACTCCCATCATCTACACAGACACTCCTATCATCATTACAGACACTCCCATCATCATCACAGACACTCCCATCATCGTCACAGACACTCCCATAATTATTACAGACACTCCCATCATCATCACAAACACTCCCATCATCATCACAGACACTCCCATCATCATCACAGACACTCCCATCATCATTACAGACACTCCCATCATCATCACAGACACTCCCATGATCCTATCATCATCACAGACACTCCTATCATCATCACAGACACTCCCATCATCATCACAGACACTCCCATCATCGTCACAGACACTCCCATCATCATCACAGACACTCCCATCACCGTCACAGACACTCCCATCATCATCACAGACACTCCTATCATCATCACAGACACTCCCATCATCATTACAGACACTCCCATCATCATCACAGACACTCCCATGATCCTATCATCATCACAGACACTCCTATCATCATCACAGACACTCCCATCATCATCACAGACACTCCCATCATCGTCACAGACACTCCCATCATCGTCACAGCCACTCCCATCACCGTCACAGACACTCCCATCATCATCACAGACACTCCCATCACCGTCACAGACACTCCCATCATCATCACAGACACTCCCATCATCGTCACAGACACTCCCATCATCTACACAGACACTCCTATCATCATTACAGACACTCCCATCATCATCACAGACACTCCCATCATCGTCACAGACACTCCCATAATTATTACAGACACTCCCATCATCATCACAAACACTCCCATCATCATCACAGACACTCCCATCATCATCACAGACACTCCCATCATCATTACAGACACTCCCATCATCATCACAGACACTCCCATGATCCTATCATCATCACAGACACTCCTATCATCATCACAGACACTCCCATCATCATCACAGACACTCCCATCATCGTCACAGACACTCCCATCATCATCACAGACACTCCCATCATCATCACAGACACTCCCATCATCATTACAGACACTCCCATCATCATCACAGACACTCCAATCACTGTCACAGACACTCCCATCACCGTCACAGACACTCCCATCATCTTCACAGACACTCCCATCACCAACACAGACACCAGTATATTAAAGGGACATCATTAGAATTGTGTACAATTATTTTTACGTTGAAGTGTAATCTATAGTTTTGTGCATAGAATGTGTAAAGTGTCGCCCCGAACGTCTTGGCTTCCTTTGTTTCATAGTTGGAGCTGCAGCTATTTTGTACTGTTGCGTCTCCCTCCTGGTCCCAGCAGCGCGCTTCCGTTGACTGCGCTGCGAACCACAGGTAGTGTTACCACTGATTGTAGTTGCCCAAACACACGCTGCAGTTCATGCTATACACAGACTTCGCAGATCACCGTTCTTTGGCCGCGGTGCGCCCCAATGGTTTGTTCATCGCACATTAATAAAGTCTATTTTTTTCCTGGATGAATCCATCACAGTCCAAATAGCGAGAAAACAAACGCTGAAATATGATCGATCATATCGCTAAATCACTGTGATCTGCATTAAACTGGCACCCCCTCCCCTCTAGCCAACTATATACAGTGTTAGATTAGGGTGAGGGTTTTTTTTTATTAATTTGGGGTACGACGGATTAGAAAATAAAAGCAGAATTTAACTTATATTTAATAAGATGCTGCACAATGGTTTTGCGTTGTTGTATATTCATTTCAGTTTTAATGGTGTATGTGTCCTATTTTATATTTTTATTATTTTGGATTAAGGGGGTCCCCTGTTCTTTATATCAGTACTGCTCCCTCAGCTTTTAGAATACAGATTTTCAGCTCATGGCGCATTAAGCACAATCCTAAAGCTGTCTAGGCACGCCATCACTATTTATAAGGAGATATTTTATATTACAGTGCCCCCAGTTCACATTATTAGAAGAAGTTGTGCAAATCTGTAAAAGCGCTCTCCGCGTATCATGTTTACATAAAATATCACCCATGTGTAATACACACAGACATGGCCAATAATCACCGTTTATAATAACGCGGCTTGGCAGTCTTTTCCAATTTAGATTTAATTGCAGATAGTTCATATGAATCCCAAATATTCTGAATACACAGTTCCAGCTTCTTTAGGGAATATCAATCCTTATTTCCACCTTGATAGGTCTGTAGAAAAACGTGCCCACCCTCCCTTATGCACTGACCGGCAATATGGGTATAGGGGGACACAAAAAGAAACAAAAACATAGTGCAGATTCCATTAAAAAGCAGTAATGTAATAACAGGTTGCACTTACAATTTGCAAGCAGATAAAAGCATGTAATATATCTCCCATGGCAAATACAGCAGCAGACATCACTCCGGATGTTCAGGTCCACCATAAGGAACACACCCACCGATACTGCATATGCCAGGATTTCTTAAACAGGCGAGCCACGCTTAACGCGTTTCAGACACTACAGCCCTTCGTCAGAAGCGTGGTAGGCTCCAACCACGCTAGGTGAAAGTATTATAGTGTAGGTGGTAGACCTCTCCTATGTTCTTATCCGCTCCTGCGTCCTGTATGCATATGGACCCTCAGAAGAATGACGTGTTAACAGCTTTGAACAGTCTCCCCCCGGGAGAGCTGCTTCTGCTGGCCGGGGCGGGGGCCGGGCTGTAGACGTCACAATTTCTTCTGAGAGTCCGTGTGCACACAGGATGCAGGAACGGATAAGAACATATAATGCTACACTATAATGCTTTCACCTAGCGTGGTTTGAGCCTACCACGCTTCTGACGAAGGGCTGTAGTGTCTGAAACGCGTTAAGCGTGGCTCGCCTGTTTAAGAAATCCTGGCATATGCAGTATCGGTGGGTGTGTTCCTTATGGTGGACCTGAACATCCGGAGTGATGTCTGCTGCTGTATTTGCCATGGGAGATATATTACATGCTTTTATCTGCTTGCAAATTGTAAGTGCAACCTGTTATTACATTACTGCTTTTTAATGGAATCTGCACTATGTTTTTGTTTCTTTTTGTGTCCCCCTATACCCATATTGCCGGTCAGTGCATAAGGGAGGGTGGGCACGTTTTTCTACAGACCTATCAAGGTGGAAATAAGGATTGATATTCCCTAAAGAAGCTGGAACTGTGTATTCAGAATATTTGGGATTCATATGAATTATCTGCAATTAAATCTAAATTGAAAAAGACTACCAAGCGGCGTTATTATAAACGGTGATTATTGGCCACATCTTTGTGTTCTAGACATTGGTGTGTATGATACGTGGAGAGCGCTTTTAGAGATTTGCACAACTTCTAATTCTATGTAATGGAGCGTACACACGATCAGATTTTTCCTTCAGATATGGACGATAACGATTTTAAAATCGTTCAGTCGTTCATATCTGAAGGAAAATCGTTCATATCTGACATGCCTGAACGATGGACGATCAACGATGCGCGTTCCCGTTTGTCAGATAACGATATCTGACATCTGATGGGTTTGCAGTCAGACTTGGACGATTCCATTCATTTTAATGCAGTCAAAAATTGTTCAATCGTTCAAATCGTTCAAAACTTTGGTAAAATCGTTCACATCGTTCAAATCGTTTAATCGTTCAGTCGTTCATCTGACAAATCTGACAAGTCTGACAAATCTGACCGTGTGTACGCTCCATAACTCTGAGTATTTATTGGGTGTATACTCCTGTGTATTTCTCTTACCTGTATTTACCTGTAAGTTTTATTGCGCATTTTTTCTAAAAATTTATTACTACCCCAGTTCACATTATGCCATACAGTAGTGCCCCAGTTCAAACTATGCCATACAGTAGTGCCCCCAGTTCAAACTATGCCATACAGTAGTGCCCCAGTTCGTAATATGCCACACAGTAGTGCCCCAGTTCGTACTATACCACACAGTAGTGTCACAATTCACATTATGCCACAATACCTCCGGTTCACATTATGCAACAGAGTGCCCTCAGTTTACATTGTGCCTCCCGCATGACACTCATGGTATCACTGATTTAGGAGTGTTGTCTAAGGTCTTGGCTAGCTGAGTCGGCAAGAAGAGTGAATGGATGAAACTCATCTAGATATTTCCTCCTGCCTTCCAGGTCCTTCCACCAAACTGCTGCACTTCTTATGCCAGAAAGTAAACCAATACTCTGAGCTGTCCAGTCACAGCCTACGCTTCAACGCTTTCATCTTTGGCCTTCTTAAGTGAGTTTCTCTCAACTGCTTCACAAACCCCTAAATAACGAGTTGTTACAAAGAGTTTTCTCTTCATACGGGGGGGGGCACCTGTGATTTTCCTTTAATGGACTGTTCGTTACTTATTCTTTGCTTCTTGTGTTTTCCAGCATCCGTTCCGTTGAGTTCTGGTTCAACCACCTGTACAACCATGAAGGTAGGTACCGTACAATGTGCTCAGGAGCTTTGTACACATAATTACAGAAGATATATGAGGTGACTCTACCCTTCATTGCAAAAGCCTCATTAGGACAGCACCTGTATATCTGAATGTCCTCTACAGGCATAATATAAACACTTAAGGAATCTTGCCACCCCAACGTTCAATAATTATTACTTGAAATAAATGTAGAACTAGTCAAAATAACTCCGGATTGTATCTATTTTCCTCAGACATAATCTGGGCTCACTATGATATGGTTGGCTTCTTGTCGGTGTCACATGGAGTTTGTCAAACTCTGTTCGAAGAACTCCTTCTTCTCCTCCAGCCTCTGTCTCTTCTACCTTTCGACTTGGACCTTCTCTTTGAGCACCACCTGGTCCAAATGAGCCGGGAGCAGCAGCAACAGAAAGAGATGCTTAGGGTGAAGCAGGACCTCCTTCAGTCGGTTCACTCCACCATCCAGCTCATGAGAAGCCGCGAGGAGGAGGACCAGGGGAGCCAAGAGAAGAAGAGCTGTGAGAGGTCATCACTAGAGGCATCAGACCTTGAGAGACCCACAGGGGAGGGAGCCGCGGCTGTGGAAATAGAGGAAGAGCAAAAGAAAGAGAATACTATGGAGGTGAAACGCGACAAGCAGGCAGGCTGGTGGTACCAACTGATGCAGAGTTCCCAGGTCTACATAGAGAACTCTTCTGACAGGACCAGGTTCATGCATCAGGATAGGAGGAGGCCAGGAAGCGGTGGTACACCTAGAAAAGCACCACCACCCAGAGAGGGTGTCGTAGAAGGAGCGGAGGCCTGTCCCAGCCTGGAAGGGATGGTGGAAAGAAAACCATCCAAGAAAGAGACTGCAGACAATGCACAAGAAGAGCGGAAGTCATGGATGGGAAGTCCCCCGGAGTCTGTGCTGAACGAACTTAAACGTGGACAAGAAAAGGAGAACAGGGGCGTACAAAAGGCTGCGCAACATGGTGTCCATGAGAACACAGGAAAAGAGGCCACACAAAGCAGCCCGGCCAGGAAGTGGGGACACTTGTTCGGGTCCAGGAGACCTCTGGGGGAGGGCAAGCAGAATATCAGGTGAGACCGAGCGCTCCATTTACATAAGGTGAGATGTTTCTGGGGTGGGGGTCCAGGATTGAAAGTAATAAATTGTATCCCCCACTTTTAGTGAATACACACTGTAATTAATCTATATTGTTATGGAGTGTAATTACACTGTACAACAAATGAATACTTTTAATTTGTTTACTTTGTAAAAATAGTCATACATTACTAATTTGAGGTCAAGAAAAACTAAAATGATTTCAGAATATTTTTACTAGCTCTATTTTTTGAGCTACACTACTTGCACTATACTGTATGTACATTAGTAATATAGTCATAGTGAAAAGCAATTTAAAATAATCTGATATTTTCTTGATAGAAACTAAATAACAGTTGTTTTAATTCAATCAATCACAAATAAGAACACAAAACTAAACAAACATACAACATCCGAAACAAACATACAGCATAGGAAACAAATATACAGCATAGGAAACAAACATACAGCATAGGAAACAAACATACAGCATAGGAAACAAACATACAGCATAGGAAACATACATACAGCATAGGAAACACACATACAGCATAGGAAACAAACATACAGCATAGGAAACAAACATACAGCATAGGAAACACACATACAGCATACGAAACACACATACAGCATAGGAAACAAACATACAGCATAGGAAACAAACATACAGCATAAGAAACAAACATACAGCATAGGAAACACACATACAGCATAGGAAACAAACATACAGCATAGGAAACAAACATACAGTATACGAAACACACATACAGCATAGGAAACAAACATACAGCATAGGAAACAAACATACAGCATAAGAAACAAACATACAGCATAGGAAACACACATACAGCATAGGAAACACACATACAGCATAGGAAACACACATACAGCATACGAAACACACATACAGCATAGGAAACAAACATACAGCATAGGAAACAAACATACAGCATAAGAAACAAACATACAGCATAGGAAACACACATACAGCATAGGAAACAAACATACAGCATAGGAAACAAACATACAGCATACGAAACACACATACAGCATAGGAAACAAACATACAGCATAGGAAACAAACATACAGCATAAGAAACAAACATACAGCATAGGAAACACACATACAGCATAGGAAACACACATACAGCATAGGAAACAAACATACAGCATAGGAAACAAACATACAGCATACGAAACACACATACAGCATGGGAAACAAACATACAGCATGGGAAACACACATACAGCATAGGAAACAAACATACAGCATAGGAAACACACATACAGCATAGGAAACACACATACAGCATAGGAAACACACATACAGCATAGGAAACACACATACAGCATAGGAAACAAACATACATCATAGGAAACAAACAAACAGCATAGGAAACAAACACAGCATAGGAAACAAACATACAGCATATGAAACAAACATACAGCATAAGAAACAAACATACAGCATAGGAAACACACATACAGCATAGGAAACACACATACAGCATAGGAAACAAACATACAGCATAGGAAACAAACATACAGCATAGGAAACACACATACAGCATAGGAAACAAACATACAGCATATGAAACAAACAAACAGCATAGGAAACAAACACAGCATAGGAAACAAACATACAGCATATGAAACAAACATACAGCCTAAGAAACAACAGCATAGGAAACACACATACAGCATACGAAACACACATACAGCATAGGAAACAAACATACAGCATAGGAAACAAACATACAGCATAAGAAACAAACATACAGCATAGGAAACACACATACAGCATAGGAAACAAACATACAGCATAGGAAACAAACATACAGCATACGAAACACACATACAGCATAGGAAACAAACATACAGCATAGGAAACAAACATACAGCATAAGAAACAAACATACAGCATAGGAAACACACATACAGCATAGGAAACACACATACAGCATAGGAAACACACATACAGCATACGAAACACACATACAGCATAGGAAACAAACATACAGCATAGGAAACAAACATACAGCATAAGAAACAAACATACAGCATAGGAAACACACATACATCATAGGAAACAAACATACAGCATAGGAAACAAACATACAGCATACGAAACACACATACAGCATAGGAAACAAACATACAGCATAGGAAACAAACATACAGCATAAGAAACAAACATACAGCATAGGAAACACACATACAGCATAGGAAACACACATACAGCATAGGAAACAAACATACAGCATAGGAAACAAACATACAGCATACGAAACACACATACAGCATGGGAAACAAACATACAGCATAGGAAAGTACTATGTAATATAGTGGCCTATACATGGGGGTGCTTTCTCTTTCCTTGTCGCTTGTACTCCTCCTCTGGGGCATCTCTTGTCACTGTCACCTACCCTGATATCTTTGTTCCATTGCTGAAATGTCTTGGAGGAATCGCTCCCTATGCTGTCACTCAGTGCACCACAGTTATCTTGTGTGGGTAATCCCGTGAATCACATATATATGAATAGGGGAGGGGACAAATAACTGATTCATTTAATTGGGTCATTAGGCCCCACCCCCTCTGCGCGGAACGCAGATAGCTGGTAAGATTCTCTCCATTCTGCCCACTTCACTAGGAATACCCCTACATCGTCATAAATGGGCTATATCTCGGAACTCAGAGGTAACTGAGAGTTATAAATGTCATATTCATTCTTTGCATGCTGACATCAATTAGAAGTAACTATTTTCACATGGGAAACATTATCATTGTTGTGCAGTGTAATTAGCGGGTTTTGCCGTCACTATCAATGTACATTGAATAATTTGTTTTCTAAGTAACTTAATAGATGGCGTTTTTAGGTTGCAAGAAAATACTTTTCTACATATAATAGAAGAGACTGTTTCACTTTTTTTAACGTTATCTTTAGTTTTACCCTGCAGAAAGGGTTATTTATATAAGAGTGAGGCAATCTAATGCTCAATCGCGCCTTTTCCGCAATGAGAAGCCGCTCAGGAGCAGTAGCCACCCGGTGTCCTTAGGTAGAAGTAAAGCGATCGCATATCGCCGCCCGTGTCCCGGCGATTTAAATTGATACATTTCAGTAGAAAGAGGATCCTTATTGCTATGCGGCTATAAGGATTCTTAATAATCTGGGACTGGCTGCAGAGGTTGATAAATACGCTTGTAGTGACAGGGTTTGGAGATGGATGAATGGGGCACCCGTGGTTACTCCTCTCACACAGCCACCTATTGGCACGAGCCTCCTGGTAAATTAAGGCTGGCCCAGGATTTCCTCTACCCGAGCTGCTGCTATTATTGCTAGTTTCACAATTATTAATATATTGTTAAAGTCAGTCAGTCTTACCAGGTCTTCCAGTTGGGCCATTGAAGAACACCGCCATTTATCTGACATTATTATTATTATCTGATGTTGCTGGATTGCAGCCGGGCAGCTTGTGGGCATCATATGCAGACATTGTATATACTTTTGTAAAGACAGTTACAGGCATGATCCATTTATCAAGGGTAATAACTATTTTAGAGCATACAGTATATCCACGTTCCAAAAACTGGCCCCAGAGGAAATATTCCCTCAGTAAGGTTCTAGGGTGACGGTAAGAGCCGCCTATGTTCCCTGTATAGTCTCTATGGTCCCCTGCACGCTGCTGCATGGCTAGGTTCCTTCCCTTTGGCGGTTTATGTTCTTGGCTCTGTGTAAGCGCCCGGGGACTCACCTGGTTCTCTCTTTGCCGCAGGCCGCCCTCAGGCTGGCTGAGCTTGGACAAGTCTGTGTTCCAGATGGTGGCTCAGACGGTGAGTGCGGGAATCTGGGGAGATGCCGCTCCTGAGAAGGAAGCCGCAGTGACAGAAGAGGGGGGCTCGCCTGGATCTCCATGCTCGCAGAATCCTTGGTAAGTAGCTCCTATACAGAGACTTTGGCCCTGTGTATTATTTATTGATAATAATGTCACATTGTATACCATGCTCCAGTATATATATACACATACACACACAGTAGAGTGAGAGAGAGTGATAGAGGGAGAGATTGAGAGAGATAAGCGGAAAGAGAGAGAGAGAGAGGGTGGGAAAGGCAGAGATGGAGTAAGAGGCAGAAGGAGACAGAGGGAGAGAGATGGAGGGAGAGACAGAGGGGGAGAGAGAGGTGGGGAAACGGGGAGAAAGAGAGAGACAGAGGGAGAGAAAAGCGAAAGGGAGAATAAGAGTGGGAGAGAGACAGAGGGGGAGAGAGAGGTGGGGAAACAGGGAGAGAGAGAGAGACAGAGGGAGAGAGAAGAGAAAGGGAGAATATGGGGTCTAGTTACTAAGCAGTGTTAAGAGACAGAGTGAAAAGTGATAAGAAAGTAATAAGGTACCAGCCAATCAGCTCCCAACTGTCATTTTTCAAACAGAACCTGTGAGATGGCAGTTGGGAGCTGATTAGCTGGTTACAGACTTATCACTTTTCACTCTGTCTCCTAACACTGCTTAGTAAATAGACCCCTAAGAGTGGGAGAGAGGGAGGGAGACAGAGGGGAGAGAGAGGGAGGGAGACAGAGGGGAGAGGGAGACAGAGGGAGGGAGACAGAGGGGAGGGAGAGACGGAAGAGGGAGACAGAGGGGAGAGGGAGGGAGGGAGACAGAGGGGAGAGGGAGACGGAGGGGAGAGAGAGGGAGGGATACAGAGGGGAGAGAGAGGGAGGGAGACAGAGGGGAGAGAGAGGGAGGGAGAGGGAGATGGAGGGGAGAGAGAGGGAGGGAGAGGGAGACTGAGGGGAGAGAGAGGGAGGGAGATGGAGGGGAGAGAGAGGGAGGGAGACAGAGGGGAGAGAGAGGAAGGGAGACAGAGGGGAGAGAGAGGGAGGGAGACAGAGGGGAGAGGGAGACAGAGGGAGGGAGACAGAGGGGAGGGAGAGAGGGGAGAGGGAGACAGAGGGGAGAGGGAGGGAGGGAGACAGAGGGGAGAGGGAGACGGAGGGGAGAGAGAGGGAGGGATACAGAGGGGAGAGAGAGGGAGGGAGACAGAGGGGAGAGAGAGGGAGGGAGACAGAGGGGAGAGAGAGGGAGGGAGAGGGAGATGGAGGGGAGAGAGAGGGAGGGAGAGGGAGACTGAAGGGAGAGAGAGGGAGGGAGATGGAGGGGAGAGAGAGGGAGGGAGACAGAGGGGAGAGAGAGGGAGGGAGACAGAGGGGAGAGAGAGGGAGGGAGACAGAGGGGAGAGAGAGGGAGGGAGACAGAGGGGAGAGAGAGATGGAGGGGAGAGAGAGGGAGAGAGACAGAGGGGAGAGAGGGAGGGAGACGGAGGGGAGAGGGTGAGGAGGGAGACAGAGGGGAGAGGGAGACGGAGGGGAGAGAGAGGGAGGGAGACAGAGGGGAGAGAGAGGGAGGGAGACAGAGGAGAGAGGGAGACAGAGGGGAGAGAGAGGGAGGGAGACAGAGGGGAGAGGGAGACGGAGGGGAGAGAGAGGTGGAGAGACGTGTTGAGATGATAGTGGGGGCTGTTTAGGAGAATTATATTATATTTTCATGTGCAGATACATCTGTTTGTCTCCCAAGCGCATACATTACTGGAACATATCTTACTTTAATGTACAATATCTTACTTTCTCATGTTCATCAGCGCAGACGTATTAACTGACATTTAGCGCGCCTGCCGTCCATGACACAAATGCGTAGCTGTCTATTATTTCATGTGAGCCGCCCCCTGACTGACTACAGTTGTCTTTACCCTTCACTACAGATACCACCTCACTTCATTAGATCATATATACAGTATATATATATATATATATATATATATATACATACGTACATTTAGGGAACATTAGAGCTTCTTTTATTTCCTCTTCGCGAATGTACAAATTGAGTTTACATTTAAGTTCTCTGACATGCCCGTATTAATGTGATTCCGCTGCGCTGCTGGAAAGTACCAATCGCCAAGTAATGACGGTAAAGTAGCCGTGACTGGGAATTTTACCGTGTCGCATAGGTTCCAGGCGCACTTTCAGCACAGCAGTCTTTATATTGTTACTGCAGCATATCGGTCAGAGTAATAACTTGTAAATAATCTCCAATATAAAGTAGACGTTGGCGCGGTGTTCACATTATACAGCTCTACAGTCGTTTTCCATGTTCCTCATTTTCCTATTCCATCACTGTGGATGAGTTGGATGTCTGTCTTCTGTACATTTCTAGCAATAGTGTGGTCACTGGGCCTGATTCAGAACCGCTCGCAAGCGGGTTGATGGTGGCCCAGTGCGCATGCGCACGACGGAGCCGGCTCCGGGTCTCGTACCAAAGGGGGCGTGCTGTCGAGGGTAATTACATCCAAATCGGGCAAGCCGTCACTCCGGGTCTCGTACCAAAGGGGGCGTGCTGTCGATGGTGAGTGACAGCACACCCCCTTTGGTGGGCATGCCGGGGGCGTGGCAGCCCAGACGGAGGCGTTCCCATGGGAACACCTACCATCTGGGGCCGGCCCCACTTACATCACAAGTGATGTCAGTGGGAGCGCTTTTGGATCTGTTTGAACCGAAAGCACTCCAGGGCTTGCGGCAACAAGACCCTACCACAAGGGTCTCGTCGCAAGCCCGATGGTCGCGATGGTCTTGACCATCGCGACCATCTTCCTGCCCGCTCGCTATAGCTGTGGGTGGTCACCTACAGCTATGCGAGCGGGCAGGAGGCCGTTAAAAAAAAAAATAGCCCGGCCCTGATTCAGAGCGAGCGCTCTGTCAGATTGTCCGGCTCTGAATCAGGGCCACTGTTCAGAAACATAAAAGCACACAAAGTCCCCCCTGACCCACCACCATAGACTTTGGGAGCAGACACAGACCCATGTTTACTTAATATGTTGTCCAAATGCAGTATTAAACTTTCTGAAAATACATTCGGAAACCAGGACTGCCTCCCAAAAAGCGCTATGCTTAGGTTCTCTCCCATATAGCGTGATTATGTGCAACAGTCAATGAGGTCACTCTGGCTGATGGCATTTTCTCTATTCTTCACCCACCAGGCCGGCCGATCCTTTACGCCATCGCACAGAACAGAAACAGCAGGACTACAGTTTCGTCTACGAACCACAATCCAACCATCTGCGGTGTGGCCTCGTACCCCGGAACGGGCTGATGCCCCTAAAATTTGTTCCTCAGCCCGATCGAGTGGACTCATAACAGTTTGTGTCGCAGTGCGCCCAAGATACTCAAAGACAAGGTTCATTCTGATGCCGGCAGGAGGAACCCGCCAATCTCCCCCTGGTTCCTCCGTAGAATGGATTCTCTAACATGCTCGCTGTCTGTTTTTTAACCTCTCCTAGGAAACGGGAGCATTGGGATTTGACAAGTGTGGGATAGGTCCCATTAATACAGTATTCTTTCTTCCTGCGCCCAAACCAACGTGCACGTGTGCTAGGCGTGATATTGACGTGAGCTGTGCATGCAGACATCTTAGAAGAAAATGTGACTTTTCCCAACGCTTTCATATTTTGAAACTCGTTACCGACCGGCGACCAGACATCACCTGTACTTAGCACTTAAATGTCCAAGAACTTTATATTAGGATAGGTTATGCAAGACAAACAAAAACCCATACAGTGTCTGACCCAAAGAGCTTACACTCTGTTTCTCGGTTACCGGAAGCACAGGGCATGAAAGTTACTTGTTATCATGTATCAGCTTGGCTTCAAATTTATTACAATGCTTTCTTTTAATAATTCAAGTGGATGAAGGGAGAAGAAAGATGTGTAAGAGACTAGCGAACGACTGGGAAAGTTATGCTGATGCCATATGTGGTAGGATGATATCCGGTACCTGTTATTTCAGGATTTGAGATGTTCTGAGTGGATCTAGAGAGACGGTTTATAATGTTTAGGGCTCATTTGGAAAATGTTGAGATAGAATTGCAGCGTGTGAGCCTGGTTTGGATTTGAAGCTGGTGCGGTGGCAACAGCAGGAGATGAGTGAAAGTTTCTGGTACGCAGGGTACGTAGGTTTCTGGTACGCCAAGCAATTTTGGTACAAGTTTTGGACACATACAAACTGTTGTAATAGAGATTTGAGTATCAGGTCCTCTCAGTGCTATGTACGGTTACTTAGGTTGGCGTAATGGAACCTGTAGACATTTAGTGAATGATCCTGATTTCCGATGTAGTTGAATTAATGAGAATGATGTAATTTCACATGGAGAATTATTACAGATATTTATCGTGGCGTAGTTAATAATATCATCATTAACTAATACTGGAACGACTATGTATAATAAGCTAGTGTATCCCTATTCTAACACTTTACTCATTGCCGCACTTAGGATTTTCAGTGACTTTTTGATCTGTAGAGCTTACAAATAAATAACTTGTGTCTGTTGGACATAAATAAAAGACAACAGTCTGGGGGGGGGGTGGGGGGCATTAAACTAGTTTTTAGTGTGATGTTGTCAGTGTTGTGGTCACATGACCCCTCACCACTGCATTTGCGCTTAATGGCTGAGATGCCGCACCCGGTGAGTAAGTGTACTGAATATTTGATGGGTCTGGGAGTTGTACAGATACTCGGTTGTGCTTGTACCTATGGATAGGCCAAGCTGTATATATATAAATGTGGCAGTGCAGTGTGTGTGCTGGCTGCTTGCACTGCGGTAACAGAAGCTGGAGGGGCTGGCTATGGACAGGGCTGGACTGCACTAATGTATATAGATTGGAGGATTCCCGCAGATCTAATGAAATAGTGACGAGCCGCTGCTGTCCTGGATGTATCGCTCCCGTGTATAAATGAAAGGGCAGCCGCCCAGGGCGTGGATCTGCGGCTGTGGGAATGGGAGGCTGGCCTGCCGCTGTCCTCTCTGTCCTGTGCATGAGCGAATGCTTCTCTGGGGAGCCGGGAGTAACGCACTGCAGACCCCATCGGGACCCCTGAGGCGCTTTCATGCTGAGTTCTTTGTATCTCCTGTTCCTGGCTGGAACAAGACACCTACAATAATTTATATCACATAATACAAAATGGAGCATGATGGAAAGTGCGCAGGTTCTGGGGCTCCGAGAATGAAAGAGGCGTGATACATTGTCTCAACATCTCCAAGTATTATTAGTCGGAGGCAGCAATATAAGGCGGACGGAGGTTTTAAAGGGGCATCTGTCTCCCATGCGCAGCTTTGCCCGCCATATTGTGGGCTGAACCATTATCCATGAGAACGCAGCTATATCTGTTCACTGGGATCTATTCACGTCCCCCATCGCCGCTCCCTTGTGAATGAATAGGCCGCCATTGGTTTAGACCACAAGCTGGCTGCTTCTGCTATAAGTGGTCAGCGGGTGGTCTTTGTATACTTTAATACGAGTGATGTTGGGATGGGGGGGCGTCAGACCAGGAGATACCCATGAAAGACTGCGGGGGAGATGTATCAAAGCTTGGAGAGGGATAAAGTGGAGAGAAAGTACCAACCAATCAGCTCCTGTCATGTTGCAGGTTGTGCTTGAAAAAATGACAGCTAGGAGCTGATTGGTTGGAACTTTATCTCTCTCCAAGCTTTGATACATCTCCCTCCAGTATTGTCGGAGGAAGGGGAGCTGACAGGAGGAGGGGAGGTGTCATTTCTGATATCGCACTGTAGGTGGCAATGTCTGACTCTTTGTATGCAGCTAATACTATAATGATAGGAATACCATCCGCTCTATAGCTCCCCCTGCTGGTACTGACAGAGGCACATATAGAACTTTGGTAGTTTCTGCCAGTAACTGGGGATGGAAAAATTAGCCATCCTCATATCTGACCTCAGTCTGGCTCCTTTCATAACTATCCACTGTAATTGCACTTTTCAGCCACTAAAGAACGTCCGAAACCCAAACTAAAACAAGATAATGGTTCCTTATTGGCTTGTTCCCACCGTTGTGTTGTAACCTATTTAGGCTGCGTTTAATATTTTAGAACACAACCTATTTTTCATTTATTTAGCCGGTCATACCAGTACAATGGATTGCATTAGTGGAAGCGCAACGCATCCAAAGCGTGCGTAAAACGCGTCAGCCCGCGCAACTAAAGCCTGTGTTATTTATCAGGTGTTTTGGATATTTCCGCGATCCCGTGGATGGATTTGGGAATCAGAGAATGAGGACAATAGTTGTAGCGGGTAACTGAATGGATACCTCTTCTGGTGCAAACTATACTATGAAATATTATTATTATGTAACATGTCGGCCCCATTACCTCCGCAGCCGTCTCTGGCGCAGAACCTCAGGCCTCAGATCTGCGTGCTCTTACAATCGGAATAAAGATACAAAGTGGTAAATAAAAAGAGGTATCGCCCATCACAGGACCAGCGTGGGGCAGGGATGATCCCACTCCCCATCTGTAGGTCTCTCATTATTATATCCTCTTATTTTACACATCCTAATGCCCAACATTTTCCACTGACCCACTGCAATTCTCTGAAGAGCCCAGGGGTTGGGGAAGGGGTTAGACAAAAGACCTACAGTACTGGCTTATGTACATCCGCTCGTGCTGAAATGAACCCTTGTTTGTTACATCTGCGCCTGTTATCTTGGTGTCTCTTGCCATATATATGTATATTTATTGGTTTGTTTATTTATTACGCATATTAATAAAAAAAGGTTCTGAATAGATCCAGCGAGTGTGGTATTTACTTACAATACTGCAGATTATTGCTGCACCCACAAACCAGTGATCCTGGTGTCATGGTAATAGATTGATAGACCCCCCACATACAATAGTGTACCGGTCAATGGCTGGGGAGGCACACATGGAGATGGGTCTGAGTTCTGGGAGCCTGTCTCACCCCCTACTCACTGTAACTCTCCCCTCACTACACTAAACTTCAGTGTCCATTGATTCTCCTACCTGCATCACTGTGTCTTCTCTTGTTGCTGCTGAGTGAGCTCCGATTTCTATACACTGCAAGGCACTTCCTGGTCACATGACACATCCAAGGCATATAAAAATAATTACAATAGACAAAAAAAAAAGGTGTTTCTAAGTTATACATATCTTCTTTGTATTATTCTAATGCTTTTTATATCAAATCACAGGAGCATGACAGCCTCCCCTGACTGCACGTCCCCTGGTGTACATGTATGTTTGTCACGGCGTGTATCTGTGTATGGTGGTGCACATTGTGCACGCTGGATCTCCACATACTCAGGCCATAGTGCTCCCTCTGCTATCTATAAAACATGTGTATCCCCCAAATTGGAAGCAGGATTCGCCAATCTTGGTTGTTAGCTTTTATTTAAAATTCAGGACACCTACGACTGAAGCTACAGACACGAGCGGCCAGACGCATTCTTGTGGGTGTGTTCTTGCCGTGTTTTGTGCTTCGCTCTAGATTAGGCCCATAGTTGCCCAATGTTCCCAATTACCATTGCCAGCCCCAGTAACAATTCTGTTATTATGCTGCTCGAACACAAAGCTCACTAGTCACTACCTGTTCTCATTGTCTGAGCTTCAGTAAATTTGATTTAACCATCTGGACTCAAGCATGGATATCCTTAAAGCGTGGACTGCAATGGCGGAGTTTGGGAACCCCTGCTGTAATGGATCCTACATACTGTAACACTAGCGGAGTGGATCCCACATAACACTGCAGTGAAGTGAAGCCCACATAGCACAGGTGGAGCAGATTTCACATAATGCTACTGGAGCGGATCCCTTAGAACCCTGCAATGAAATAGATCCCGCATAACACTAATGGAGTGAATCCCACATAAGTATATAGCGGATCCAGCATAACACCAGTGAAGTGGATCCCACAGAACACTAGAGCAGCAGAACCAGGATAACACTGCAGGTTAGTAGATCAGTGGAAGCCACACAACCGTCACCTGTGAGAACTATCACCAGAGGCTTCCAGACTAGGACAGTACATGGCCGAGGGAGACACTGAAATGTGTCGCTGTGCCTGGTGAGGGAGCCTCCGCTATGAAAAGATAAATGCACAGAATATAATTCACACAAACTGATTTATTACAGGTAAAAGTAATGATTGTCTCCACTCTGCTTTTGGATAATGATTAATTCACCTCGTTCCACAACTTTGTCAAGTGGCACATTATCACTGGCCAGGTTCCTGTTACTCCACCATGTATCTCCTGCACAGTAGTGTGGATAGGGATGAAAATCAGCGTCCCCCTCTATGGTTTGAGGTGTGGAGGTCTAAGCCCCCTGCTGGACACATCTGTAAGTACGCAGCTCCGCATAGGAGGAAATCTGCCCCCTTCTGCTGCCGGACAAGAGATTAATGTTCTACAGGTTCCTCCGCTGGGTTCTTCCCGGCTCCTAATTCACCGTCTGCTTTTGCATCGTGCTCTGACCAAGTGCATTTTGGGTGAGATATCCATAGGTGTGTCCGTACTGAAACTTGTAACCTGTCATTCAGGATGGCACAGGATCAGCAGATGTTACTTATAAAAGTCTGGTTATAATTTCACCAGCTCATTTTTTAAGATATTTCTATATTAAGATATTATTCATGAAGTTCTTTATTCCTAACCATTATAAAACTGAATAATGACCATGTGCCTCTTCCCTAGTCCTGTATCCTGGATATAATTCCCAGGATCACTTCTTACAATGTGTCCTGTACAAGGTAATATCTATAGGGAACATTGTGGACAGCAGGTTACAGTAACAATGTACCCGACCTCTCCTCATGTAGATGACCAGAGCGGCTGCTCACCGAGAGACCTGGCTCCACACAGTGTATCATTTGTCTCTGGGGCTGATTCTGGGCATTGGATCTCAGCGGAATGTGAATACTCTCTAGAATACATGGGAGTACATTGAGTGGAGGGGGCATCAGGAGGAGAGAAGAGGAGTCCCGGGTGAGATTTATCTAGCTGGGCAGGGTTGAAGGAAATATTAATAAAATTGGAGGGGATGTAGTCAGGAAGCCGACGGTCGAAATGCCGACTGCTAGCTTCCCGACTGTCAATTCCCGGCAGGGTACTAATGACAGGCGTAGAAATCCTGACACCTGTCATTAGACCTACTCCAAGAGCCCGATGCCCGGCATGCGGAACGAAGATAAGCCAGGCGCCGAGTGCAGACAGCCTCGTGGGGGGAGGGGGGCGGAGGGTTAGGTTTCAGGGTTTCCTGTGGGGACTTCGGGTTAGACACCCCCCCCTGTGAGGGTTAGGGTTAGGCTAGGGAAAGGGGGAGATAGGGTTAGGCACCCCTGGGGGGAGGTTAGGTTTAGGAACTTAGGGAGGGTTAGGGTTAGGCACTAGCGGGGAAGGTTAGGGCTAAGCATCCCTGTGGGGGGTTAGGTTTAGGCACTAGGGAGGGTTAGGGTTAGGCACTAGGGGGGAAGGTTAGGGTTAGGCACCCCTGGCGGGGTGGTTAGGTTTAGGCACTTAGGGAGGGTTAAGCACTAGGGGGGAAGGTTAGGGCTAAGCACCCCTGGTGGGGGTTCAGTTTAGGCACTTAGGGAGGGTTAGGCACTAGGGGGGAAGGTTAGGGCTAGGCACCCCTGGGGGGGGTTGGTTTAGGCACTTAGGGAGGGTTAGGGTTAGACACTAGTGGGGAAGGTTACGGTTAAGCACCCCTGGGGGGGGTTTGGTTTAGGCACTTTGGGAGGGTTAGCTTTAGGCACTAGGGGGGAAGGTTAGGGTTAGGCACCCCTGGCGGGGTGGTTAGGTTTAGGCACTTAGGGAGGGTTAGGCACTAGGAGGGGAGGTTAGGGTTAGGCACTAGGAGGGGAGGTTAGGGTTAGGCACTCGGGAGGGAGGGTTAGGATTAGGGTGCGGGGAGGGGGAGGTTAGGTTTAGGCACTAGGGGGGTAGGTTAGGGTTAGTCACCGGGGAGGGGAGGTTAGGATTAGGGTGCGGGGAGGGGGAGGTTAGGTTTAGGCAGTAGGGGGGTAGGTTAGGGTTAGTCACCGGGGAGGGGAGGTTAGGATTAGGGTGCGGGGAGGGGAGGTTAGGTTTAGGCACTAGGAGGTCAAGTTAGGGTTAGGTACCAGGGAGGGAGGGTTAGGATTAGGGTGCGGGGAGGGGGAGGTTAGGGTTAGGCACCAGGGAGGGAGGGTTAGGATTAGGGTGTGGGGAGGTGGAGGTTAGGTTTAGGCACTAGGAGGGGAGGTTAAGGTTAGGCACTAGGGGGAGGTTAGGGTTAGGCACTAGGGGGGAGGTTAGGGTTAGACACTAGGAGGGGAGGTTAGGGTTAGGCACTAGGAGGGGAGGTTAGGGTTAGGCACTAGGAGGGGAGGTTAGGGTTAGGCACTCGGGAGGGAGGGTTAGGATTAGGGTGCGGGGAGGGGGAGGTTAGGTTTAGACACTAGGGGGGAGGTTAGGTTTAGGCACTAGGAGGGGAGGTTATGGTTAGGCACTAGGAGGGGAGGTTAGGGTTAGGCACTAGGAGGGGAGGTTAGGGTTAGGCACTAGGGGGGGAGGTTAGGGTTAGGCACTAGGAGGGGAGGTTAGGGTTAGGCACTAGGGGGGGAGGTTAGGGTTAGGCACTAGGAGGGGAGGTTAGGGTTAGGCACTAGGAGGGGAGGTTAGGGTTAGGCACTAGGGGGGGAGGTTAGGATTAGGCATTAGGGGGGGGAGGTTAGGGTTAGGCACTAGGAGGGGAGGTTAGGTTTAGGCACTAGGGGAGGAGGTTAGGGTTAGGCACTAGGAGGGGAGGTTAGGGTTAGGCACTAGGAGGGGAGGTTAGGGTTAGGCACTAGGGGGGACGTTAGGGTTAGGCACTAGGAGGGGAGGTTAGGGTTAGGCACTAGGAGGTGATGTTAGGGTTAGGCACTAGGAGGGGAGGTTAGGGTTAGGCACTAGGAGGGGAGGTTAGGGTTAGGCACTAGGGGGGGAGGTTAGGGTTAGGCACTAGGAGGGGAGGTTAGGGTTAGGCACTAGGAGGTGATGTTAGGGTTAGGCACTAGGAGGGGAGGTTAGGGTTAGGCACTAGGAGGGGAGGTTAGGGTTAGGCACCTGGGAGGGAGGGTTAGGGTAGGGGTTAGAAAAATACTCTTAATCCGGCCCTGTGCGTGCGACTACGCAGGACCCATTCTGTACACTCGCAGAGTAGTCGGGAATCTGCGATCAGCTAAATCAAGCCCTAAAACCGACAGACAAAAAAACAATTCATATTATATTTGAGATTTGGAGTGCAAAACCTTTCGACAATGTCCAGCAGAACGGGTTCGATGGCAAACACTATTCTTAGTAAATTTATCCATGAGCAGAAGTACCCCCACTTTTTTATGGGCATTCGCCCCTGTTGCACTGAGCTTTAGGGGGCAAAGGACAGAATAGTTTCCTGCGCAGCCCTCTAACTAAATACAGTGTATGACTAAGCGCCATTAGTGTAAAACCATTAACACGGCACAATCTCATTAATGTACTCTGGATTACACTGCACAAGAAGTGTTATACCTCCATAGGTTGTGTATATTGGAAGAATCATTTTTGTCACCTGTGTGCTAAGTGGGATTAATGCAAAGATCATATACAGTAATCACGGTATGCTGAGCCTTGTAGTTCTCCTTGGTTACCACAAAGTGCCATGCTCAAGGAGGCTATGGGCGAGGTTTACTAAGCAGTGGGTTTGCTGGGGTTTAGAACCTGATGGAACCCATTGCCAGGGGCAGAACTATGGGAGACAATGGAGGCGCCTGCTGCCGGGCTCCAGCTCTGGAGGGGCACCTCCTCCATTGTCCACAACATATTCCCCACACTTAGGGCTGTAACTATATACCCGGAGTGTACTGTCATGGCCTCCCAATACATGGCACCCCTTCCCGGCACCTGAGAAGCCTCCATACACTAGTGGAGAGCTCCATGTCAGACCATCAGCTGCTGCCTCCGTCTATCTATAGCCTGTCTGCATGCAAAGTGCTACATTACAGTGTCAGGGGCTGTGACGGGGGGGCACCAAATTATAACTTGCGTCTGGGATGAATTTACGTCACTGCCAGTTGCGTCTTGACAGCGGGTTCTAATCCACAAATAGAACATTTACTGCAGGCCGTTTTGACCTTATTAAAAGTAACCACTGTTGATTCCCATTAGTTTCCAAAGTCACAAACCCGACGCTTAGTAATTTACCCCTATATGTCATGTAGATGCTAGTCAAGTGTACACAAGGGGCAGGAGCTGACAATCTAAGATAAATCTAACATAAATCTTCTACCCCTGCTGTCTGCATTCATCAGAGATCTCCAAAATCTCAGCCCCCACCCCGTTCTCCTTTCAGCCCCCTAAGCCTATCCCCACCTATCTCCTGCCCGACCCTCTCATACCGTACATGGTCATTCTCATCTCTGGCGTGTTCCCCTGATACCAGCCCCATTTCAGTTGTGTTCTCTCCTGTTTGCCCCCATCCTTTGTGCACCCTCCTCCCTCTGTCGCCCATGTTCCTTGTCACCACTGATGCCCCAGTGCTGCCCGTCCAGTAGATTTAAGGGATTTTCTACTCCAGAATTTACTGAGTCACTTGAGTGTTTCATCCAACGGTTCTTCTCATTCTATAAGTTTCAGAAATGAGAATCTTTAAGAGGGGTAAAGAAACAAGAAGATGGAGCATATGGCGGGTTCGGTGTTAGGCCTCTTGGCACCGCCATGGTAAGTTCATGGCGAGCGATGGGTAAGAAGAAATGCCGAGGCCGGATTAGTTCGGGAATGTGGATAACGTACATATGGCATGGAGCACTTACTAACCTGGTACATATCCCGTGTAACGAGGCAGTAACCCCAATTCCTCCAAATAGATGTGGCTCTGGTCGGACAGCGGGTTACTCCCCTCTCGCGGTTCTTGCTGCTCCATCACTCTTGGGCTCTTTCTCAGGGTTTTGTGACCAAACTCCACCATAGCTCTGTTGGTGGTGAGAGGGTAACCAGTGCCGAAGAGGAAACGTGAGCGAGGGACGTACCCCGTGTAACCTGTGGGGACAGGGGTTCTTGATTACAGGAAAATATATAGATATGTGATACAAATCAATATGGGAGTAAGCGACTGAGCACAGAACATCTATTATCTCTACATTTACATGAGTGGTAGCTGCCAGTCTGCATCATCTGCCAGGGTAAGACTCCAGTACAATACTGCCCCCTGGTGAGTGACTTGTTATGGCGCATGCTAGTGTTCTTGCTTTGCTTTATTAAGCTAAACATTTCTCAGACATACGTAGGACTCCCTCATGTTCTGATTGTCCATGAACAGTTCCCAGTTTTATCCAGCCACAATTTTTTAACCTTAATTTCCCATAATTCAAAAGCCTGATGCATCTAAATTAACTGGTTCAGAGTAAATAGGTTCCAATAACTATATTTCCATGTTGGGACTTAAGAGCACGTATGCAGCTGCTTTTAGTCCTGATTTCTGGTCATGTGAGTGTCCTGGCTTTTTCAAATCAAGATAATGGAATCCAATGAAATGACAGAATAATTTAGTTTGGACTCCTGTCACTGGGCTAATAGCAGCGTACAACAAACGTTTCAGCTGGTAATTACCCCCCCGGACACCCTGATTAGTTGGGTTTACTGTGGTTCATCCAATCTGCTGGAAACTGGCACAAAGGGCTTCATTTCTGAAAAGTGCGCCAGTGCGTCTACTTTATACTTCACCAGGACGCCCTCGCTCCACCTAACGCCATTTATCGGCCAGAGCAAATGTGTGCTGCTCCACGTAGGCCGCCATCGTGCACGCTGGTGGAAATCTAGGTGCATGACATGACCAAGGAGGATTTTGTACTAGATTTCGGTCGTTTTGCAATGTTGGGGTATAGGGACATATACAGTACCAAGGAGAGGCAGTGCAGGGGAAAAGAACGCAACTGCCTAAATATTTTCTAACCTATATACTTGTGAGCTGGATATTTTTGCTTGTACTGTATCTAACAATTCAGTTAGGATATGTAAGAGCTGCTGCAATGCAATTTGTCTTGCATTCAGTGGGTTATAATAACTGGCACTTGTCACGTTGTTGCTGCAATTTGCTAATCAGTTAACCCTTTGTGATGCTGAGAAGTTAAGAAGGTCATCTCTCATGTGACCTTAGAGCCTCATGACTTGCACAGACACGCCTGCAGTAGTCTTATTATAAACTGGTTTATAGGACAGAACCGGTCAGTCTGGTACACAATCACAGCGTCACCTGAGATGAAGTACTTGTGTGGGTTGTGGTCCTCCATGTAGTAAGGCGAGATATGTATTTGGTAGGCGCTGGGAGAGACGTAGGGGACCGGTTCGTTAGACAGGGCTGGAAGCGGAGTCCGGTACTTGGCGCTGATAAGCTGCAGACGCAAATGTGTTACCAACAAAATCACACAGCAGCGCAATTCAACAACAGCAAGAACACATTGTATGGAGATGACATTGAGACAAGTTTTAAAGGAAGAGGTATCAAACCTTCGCGAGAGAAAGAGTGACGTTACCCATAGCAACCAATCAGCTTCTATCTAACACAATGACAGTTTGCTGCTAATCGGTTGCTATGGGTAACTTCGCCACTTTATTGTGTTCGAAAGTTGGATAAATCTCCCCATAAGTCAGATAAAAATGAGAAGAGCCTGAAGCTTAGGCTTAAGCAACTTGTGAGGGCATGCTGAGACTTGTAGTTCCAGAACAGCTAGTGTGCCTGGTTGCCTATCTCTGCTCCAGCTTCATTACAGAAAGATTATGATAGGAAATATAAATGAGGAAAGCATATACTGTATAAAGCGCACAGGGTAAGCGCCGCAATGCGGACCATGTAGACACACCAAGTAAATTTGTGGTGGGTTTCATCTGTCTCTACGGTCCATCGAGTGATTAATGAGCCACAGACTGAGGGGCCTATTCATCATCGGAGGCCGTATGGTAAGTAATGGTCTCACTGCGAGGGATACGTAAGTACGCAACTCGCAGCGGGGGATCATTTACACCGGAGTAATTCATCATTGCTCCGGTGCGGGGACAGCTGCTCCGAAAAGCAGCTGTTCCCTCGTTTAGTAAACCTGCGTTAATTACCTCCTTCCCAAGGTCACACATGCGCAAAGCCGCCAGGGAGGTAGTGTGAAGGTGGCGGAGGGATCCGCTCAGATTCTTCACATAGGAGGCTACGAGAGCAAGCGCCAACTGAAAATTGCGCTTGTTCTAGTTAGCGAACTCCAAAAAATTCAGTTATCGGAGTTTGCTGAATATCAGGTGGTCCTATCGGACCCCTGATGATGACTGGCCAGGTAATTAAAATATGCAGAAACTAACATTTCCGCATGGTTAACGGGCCATTTATCACATGATGAGTGGGCCCCTGTGTAACTTCCCCCCCTATGTCAATGTGATAGATATTTGCTGCTTTACACAGTAAAACCATTTAATAGTAATGAGAAATGACTTTGCCTAATTATGGGGACTATTTATTAACCAAAATTCCACCCATGAAAATCATTCGGCACCTTCTGACGCTTCTGCCCAAAAATTAGGACCTGCAGGCTCAGACATGGCCGTCTCCTTAGCAACAAGCCGTACTGTGCTGGGTCCATGGCTATACATCATGTCTGCCCTATCGCTGCAGGAGCCACGTCCGAGTCTGCCACTGACTCTCCCAAGCATCGGAGTTATTGTGAAGTTATCGGTGCCCATCATACTAGTTTTATAGGAGAAAAATATTGTAATTGGGGTTAGCCGTTGTGTAGATTCATACACAGGGATACGAATAGGGACATTCTTCAGCCATGGCCTGTAAGTGGTATTAGGGACGGGTGTTAATGCTCAGAGTGGAGGTGGCACAGGAATAAATGTGATACTCCCAGTGCTGAGAGTGGCTCATTCACCTACACAGCCCCTTTATGTTCCCATCAGTGTCAGTAGTGACAGTAAAATAACACAAATGGACTATATACAGCTGCAGAGGCTCTATGACCCCCTATAGGTCCATACAATTCTGGAGAAGTAGAGTCGTTGCCCATAGCAACCAATCAGCTTTGAAGTAGGATATATCAAGCACATTCAATAAAATGGAAGAAGCTGATTGGTTGCTATAGGCTGCTTGATACACCTCCCCCAATGTGAGAAGGAGGCGACGTAGGGTCCTGCCTCACCTGCTGCTCATGCTCTGTATGAGGCACCTGCTGCTCATGCTCTGTATGAGGCACCTGCTGGCCAGTCTGCAGCTTACTGAGCAACAACTGCTCCTGGCGCTGGCTCTCCTGCACCTGCTGCTCCAGCTGGAAGTCGCTCAGGGCATCGCGAGTAGTTTCCGCGTAAGTCTTGGCGTAAAATTTCTGCGCTCGGGGGATGAAGCCTGAGAACACAGGGAGAGATGGGATGGCAGGGGTTTCAGTGCACATTAAAGAGAAAAAAATAGATGTTATTTCGATAGGATTCCCCAATAAGGGCCCGATTCTGAATCAGACACAAGTTGGACGCAAATGCGGAAGACCACGGCAGTGTGATTTACTACCTTATGCTAATGTGAGTGTCTGTCCATCTTCATGCATATGGTCCCACCACCCACTGTTTTTCTGTACATATAATTTATTAGCTGCTTACTGCATGCTTCCACATTAGTTAGAAAGTCCATCACTTGGTCCTACTTCTGACTTGGATTGAGTATCTGCCTTGCTTCATTAGAATCTATTTGTTATATGTGTGGCCCCGTTTAGGTCTCTCCTAAGACCTAGAAGCTGATTGGCTGATATGGGGCAACTTCTCCACCTGTCCCCTTTAGAAGGCCTGGTAGTCTACCCCATAAATATGTATAGGCAAGAGCATTGGGCCCTTTGGGGCCACATTACCAGTGTATCCCGGGATCATACTACAGGTGAGTTTCGGATCTCCCAGACGCGACTTCTTCCTTCTTGTGATGTTCTGGGAAGAGCCCGGGTAGCTGTCTCTACGAGGCGGAGGGAATGGGTACGACTGGAGCACCAGCTGCTCTGAGTGGCGGACATCAGGACTGGTCAGCAGCTGGCTGGTCAGCTTCCCGTATGTTTTACCCAGGTTGTACTTGTACTGAGGGCAGAAGCCGCCGTACCTGAGAGGAGCAGAGAGACGTCTGATTCTGAATATTCACATGAAATAAAATAAACAGAAGCTGCCAGACTCAAATGGTCACTTAGGGGTCTTGTTAGGAGAAAGAGTGAAAAGTGATAAGAAAGTGATAAGGTGCCAGCCAATCAGCTCCCAACTGTCATTTTTCAAACACAGCCTGTGAGATGACAGTTGGGAGCTGATTGGCTGGCACCTTATCACTTTCTTATCACTTTTCACTCTGTCTCCTAACACTGCTTAGTAAATAGACCCCCTTAGGGGCAATAGGTTTCACAACGGTCACTTAGGGGCAATAGGACCTCTCTCAGGCATGCCATGGATGATGATGAGAATTGTAGCTATTGCAATCACTATTGCATGCAGAGGGGCAAAACGGGCATAAATTACAGACACAGGAAAAAAGGAGAATTTACAGACAATATGAAGAATCATACACATTGCGAAACGCCTCTGTATTCGCATAGGCAGCTTTATTAAAAGTAATAAGCGTCAGCGTGACCTGTAGCAGTTGCAATTGATGCGTCTCCTAATTAATGCTGGTCCGAGTGAGTCGCACTTGTGAGAACATGTCCTGGCTTAATGTGTGTGAGCCTGCACAGGTGCATATGTGTGCGCGTCCGCAGAGCGAGATCATGCAAATGCGCTATATAAACTGGCGTCACACACACACAGGTTGTCTTAGCCACGCCTCTGAAACCTCCCAGTAACGCCCACTAATCACGGACCAGGTGTCCGATTCTGTACTGCGTCTCTGAGTGCTGACAATCGGGACTCATGCGCTGTGCGACTGGGACGTGGCAGAATTTTGGGAGTCCTCCGAACATTCTGGGAGAGTAGTCCGGGATATATAACCCCTACTGCCCAATAGCAGTGGGCTGGCTGAGAGGGGGTTAAGATGGAGATCAGCCATGCAGCGGTCGGTGAAGACACTGCCTAGAGATCATCTCCATGCCAACCGGACGCCTGGCAGAGGGAGCCACGTTTAAAATGTTTATAGCTAGTCCCTTTGGCGAGAGGAAGGGGAGCCACTGTCAGAGTCTGCAGTGACAGCGAGGAAGTTGTACGGTTGTCCTTAGATTGGTTAGTCAGCGATGGTCGATGGTTTTCAACCATCGGGTGGAGGGTTTAGGTCTGTGATTGCGAAAATTAATGGAGACTGTGGCTGCAATTGCGCAATACAGAAAAGGGATAGGCTTCGACCATCTTACCTCCTCCATCAATGGGCAGGTTATCGACCATTGGGAAGAAACCGATGATGGCCGCTAACCATCGATGGTCAATGGCCAAAAAATTAGACAGTTGTGCCTGAAGCGTTCAACAGAGAGTGGACAGCGAAAGTTATGTTTGAGGAATGTGACAAGAGGGAGCACATCAGAACCCTTTGAGAAAGAGGTACTGGATGGCTCATTGAGGTTGATGTGATACATCCCACAAATGATCGCATGCATACCAACTTTTAGTAACACCATATGCATGACGATTTTAGCAAAGGATGACTCTCCCGATAAGAGCTGTCCTTTGTGGTGATTTCAGGGCTTATCACCCGGGAATCCCTCTGTACATGGACGACCATCGGCCAGCGTATGCGATCCTATTGGATCCCTCTTGGAGAAAATTCCGATAAGAAGCCCGTAGGCTTCTCTTAGGCCATGCCATCTGTAGATGACGTTGTCTATCGGGAACAAGCTCTGGAAAGCTTTGATTTTCGTTGCTTGGTGCATATGGGAAATGCAGTAAAACCACTGAAAACTGCATTTTCGGATGTTTGGCCGCATTTTTCAGCATCGTGTATCCCGCCCCGGGCCTGATTCAGGGGTGGACGCAATGATGATGTTTGCGGCGTTGAGCGTTTTCTTTTTATTATACTACACAGTGGTAGCAGTAAGGGCTTGGACGCACAGTGACGGACAGCCAGTGACCGTTTGTGGGAGGTGCCGTTTGTGTATCGAATCAAAAGCAGGCGTGTTGCGTCCGTTGACTGCATCTGTGTACACAGTTGCAGAGACTCCGGCGGCTTACTTCCGATGGTTGCCCAGAAGATCGATGGTGCGTCTTGGCACATGAGCGGCATGTCAGAGATGCCGCCAGTGGGCGTCTCTGTATAAATCCTACCAGCTACTGCATTTTGCATATTTACTCAGAACTGCGGCGTGGCGGGATTTCTATGCACCTCTGAATCAGGCGAGAAAGAGAACGGGAGAGGGAAAGGCAGACTATGGGCCTATTTATCAAGCAATTCTGCCCTTTAAGTAACCAGTAACTGGTGTTTCCGCATATTTAAGGACAGCATAAAATATCTCTAGCATGCAATAAGCAGAAGGCGGAAGTTATCAGAGATATCTCCTGCATTTTGGCCACCAGCCCTCCCAGTAGTTTCCTATTGGGACGGTATTTAATCCGAGAAGCGTAGCGTGCGTTCTTCGGATGGCGTTAGCCCGTTACCTTCTATGGGGCAGCCATACGGGAGAGGGATCTAACGATCCCTTTCTGGTGGCCCGGAGGAGATCCCGATGTGAATTGTGGCTTTTTCGCTTTGTGTCTGCGCAGTAGGGCAACTGGATCCAAAAGTAACGTGATCACATATGCAATCACTTTTCTTCCTGCTGATCGCCGGGACGGGTCCTATCAGAGCCCCTGTCCCGGTGACTAATAATGGTACATTTCCCCAAAACAATCATTCTTATTGCCACAATATGCAGCGACAAGGATTATTAATATTCTGCTTCTAGAGTTAGAACTATTACTGTACTGTAGATCGCTAATGAGGACCACACACTTCATTTAAGCTACGCTAAAGATACCGGGGGCTGAGGAAGTACTTAGTGGAGCGTAGACTAATGTTTTATTGTGTTATTATATTATCCTTTGGGGAGCGACAGTCGTATTATTATATTATACAGTATTTTCTATTTGGCATATCCTCAGTTTTCCTGTAATAAATACTATGTACCCTAGAGGGTCCTTCTTCCTCCACTGGAGTAATTGTGGTTTATTGGGAAGGGAGGGAACAAGGTCCATCATTCATACCTGTGCGATATGTCACAGGGTTTTCCCCAAATTGACGCCTGGTGAACCTCACTTTTTGCTGGGCTCGGCTGGAGACTCCCCAAACAGGGGCATATCAAGAGAGGAGGGGGCCCGTGTGCGGTCTTGGCCCGGGGCCCCCTCCTCTCTCTCCAGTGGCCGGCAGTGCACTGGGGATCAGTATGATTTACCGCTGGCCGCATGGCCGGCGGTTCAATCCTGACAGCGGAAGCCCGGCAGAGGTGAAGATCCCGACTGCGCTAAAGGTAAGTATAAACTAACCTAACCCCCACCCCAACCCTCCCTCAGGTGTGCCTAAACCTAACCCCCCCTTCCCCGTAGCCTAAACCTAAGTCTCCCGGGGGGGGTGCCTGACCCTAACCTTTCCCCGGGGGGTGCCTAACCCTGTCCCCCCCAAGAGCCCATAACCTAACCCTCCCCCCCCCGCACAGCTGTCTGCACCCGGCGCCCGGCTTACCTTCAATCGGAATGCCGGGCTCCCGGAGTAGGTAAAATGACTGGCGTCGGGATTTTGACGCCCTGTCATTAGACCCTTGCCGGGATTAGACAGTCGGGATGCCGATGGTCGGGATTTAGACCGTTGGCATCCTGACTGCATACTGTGCACTGAGCGCAGCGTCGCAGCAGTAGACTCTGGGCACTAGCCTGTGTCCAGAGCCTACTGCGCTTGTGCAGTCAGTGGAAACATGTCGCGGCAGCCATTTTCCCATTGTTTTCCCTTCTGCACATGCAAAAATTGATGGGAAAATAGCAGCGGAGCCCATTTCTCCAGGAGATTTTTACATCGCTGATACCGCCGGCGTGGGACACCAGAGAGGTAATTATTAAAAATATGGGTGCAGAATGTGCGGTGTGGGCCCCCCTGCACCGCACACCCTGCACCCATTATAGATACGCCCCTGTCCCCAAACTTCATTACCTTCCTATGAAGAAAGCTGTCCCAGTAAGTGACCCTGTCACCCATCCAGACGAGGTTTGAAAAATGTCAGAAGCTGATTGGTTGGTACTTTATCTCTCCCCTCTTTATCTCTCTCCAAGGTTTGATACATCTCCCCCCATAATACAGACGAGCAGGTGTTACACATGTATAAAATAATAACGTAATATTATACAGTATATGACACACAGCGCCCTCTGCTGGCCATTGTTAAAAACTAACAGAAGTGACAGCCAGGTGGAAGGAAAATCAAGTTTTCCAGCAATGCATTATGGGCCTGATTCAGAGACGCTAATACCGCCGCCGTCGCAGCTACAAATTTGTACGCAGCAACTGTGCAAAAATATACAAATGTCGCAGACGCCTAGATTTGTATTGAGCCGCCCACCGGCAACTTCGCATCCTTCAATAATCGGGCCTTCTGAGTAACAGAATGGCCGCGTGTAGTGAGATGCCGGAGCCAATTTTTATTGCATACGGGATATCAGTTTCAGGCAGCGACACACCCTGTAAACGGTCTTGACATGACTACATTATTGCCGCCAATCCCCCCGTTACTTCTCTCAAACATTCCTGACTGTCAATCACACGGGTAAATACCGATAATCGCTCAGCTGTGATAATATCGGCATTGCGTCTATCTATGAATCAGGCCCATTGTGCTATAAAATTCATATTGGAACCTTCACTTTCTAACCTGTCCCAACAATCGCAGCTGTGATCCGATTAGATTTATAGGCTGTATTTGCACATTGCACCCTTTTAATAAATAAGCCCCAATGAACCTGTAGCAGAACATTCTGTGGTATTAATCCCGGCAGCACTTGTAAGAGACGCCATCCTGCTTATGAATATAGTGGATAAATTCAGCTGAAGAGCCCACCAGTTGGTTTTGCACATGTGCGCCGAGGTGGTCTGCAAACGCTGACTCACTGTTCATTGGGCGCCTAGGTGTGTGACGGAGAGGCAAGAAAATGTAATGGGGCCGCACTGCGCAGAAGTGTGAATAGCAAATCATATTTACCTTTAGACCCACATTGTTCATTGAATTAGACTTTTTTTTATGTTTACCTCCCATAGCTCAGCTCGGTTTAGCCCCATTTATGGCTGAAAGTAAATCACGGCCTGAAGGGGGCAACGCAACGGTCTTTATTACACGTGGCACTTTTGTGTGTTTGTGGCGTTTTATCATATAGGGCAAAGTGCGATTAGAAATGCGCAGAAATACAACAGGCACGTGGAAAAGGACATGACGTAATTTCCACCAATCAGAGCTGCTGATCCATTTCGGGGAGTGTAAGTGTCTATATAAATGGAAAGAACACCGCACAGGGGAATATTTATCAATGTGCCCGGCCCCATTATACATGCGGAAACAATTACAAATGTTTTGCCAATATATCAATCTATTACTGCAGGAGATATCACGGATATCCCCTGCGTTCATATAGACTACGACACATTCCCTATACAGCGTACAGAGGAACGTTATATTAATCCAAATGATCAAGCTTAGAGAACTGAAATATGCTGTTAGAATGGTCCTTCCGATAGGAACGAGGGCTCGTATTGAGAAGAGGGATCACTCAGGATCTCTCTGGCTCTCACAGGAGCCTATTTATCATACACCCATTTTCAGGGAGTAACAGCAAATATTTAGTATGTATCAATCAACCCCATGTATGACAGAGGGATCGTAGCGATGCTGCCAGATTTGCCAACCTCCAGAATGCCATGCGTTCCTGATATTGGTCCCCACAGCTAACGCCATCTGAAGATGGCGTTAGCTCATTGTAGCCAGTGGGCTACACATCGCAAAACTTTCCGGGAGAGGGATCCATAGGAACCCTCCCCTGGCGATGGCGTGCGCACATGTGCCCGTCAGCAGAATTGCACATGCTCAGTAGCCCCGACAGCGTTCCGGGCACATCGCAGGGATGGGTTCTTTTCCGAGTCCATGTCCCTGCCTGTGCTGGATAATACATTCCGGCGCTATGAACGCATTTTGCAATGTCATTGCGGCAGTGTTATGCCCAGATCGCATTGCAAATGCACTGATTAATAAATAGGGCCCCACAGTGTCCATGCGCGTGACCTTATATTGAGGGTGCGCAGTACAAATGCAGAGATGCAACTCGGCTGTGTAATCTTTTGGTGCTACTATTAGCGGCAAAAGTGTCACTATTAGCTATGTAGGGACTTATCGGACTAACTGGCCCGGCATGGGAGCAATGGTAAGTTACTCCGTTAGGCAAACGCGTTGCGTATTGTGGTGTGCTAGTTTGCAAACTTGCTCTGCTGAAATGAAAGTTTTAGTAAATAAACCCTTAAATGTGCAGGATGGGAACAATGTCGTCTTTGATTTTCTGCACAACATCGATGCGGATGCTCCATGCACAGACAGAGCACCATCTAGCATGCAGAAATGGAGAAATGGTGTCATGCAGATAATTTCAAAATAAATAAATAAATAGGGACATTGCCAGGGACAACATCTTTAAAACCTGAGGCTGTCCCTGGAAATTAGGGACTGCTTACAACTACGGGTTAATCCTGTTGGCTGTATTATGGCAGGTCCCTCATGTTGGTCCTGTCGCTATGGCGACGTGTACACACGGGGACTGGGCCGGCAGCCATGGGAGTTACACAACACATTGTGTTATTGTATCCAGCACTGATACTTTCTGTAACAAGCAGATCACTGACACTGCCCTGCGCTGTCACCAGTGGCTTATATTTCCACAGTAATAATGTATGTGGCTCCTCTCGCTGATCACCCCCACGTGCCGCCACGTGCCATGGTAAACAACAACCAATGTGATCTGGTCGTCACTGGGGTCATTCTGTCACCGTGGCACTATCAATTGTTTGTAACAGCTTCTAATTTTCAGGTTCTTTGATGTACAGTAAGTGTTAGGGGTAAATTTACTAAGATGGGAGTGCTATTAAGAAGTGATGTTGCCCATAGCAACCAAATTAGATTCCAGGTATTATCTTCCAGAAGGTGCTAGATAACGGAGAAGTAGAATCTGATTGGTTGCTATGGGCAACATCACTTCTTAAATAGAACTCCCATCTTAGTAAATTTACCCCTAAGAGAGAAATAAAAAAGCTCCTAACTGTCATTTTTCAAACACAGCCTGTAAGCTGTAATGTACAGTAATTACTGCGACGCCCTGGCGGCACCCATGGTAACTGGTTCTGCCAGAAAGGCAAAACTGCTCAATGACATCACAGAATCTAATTTATTTCTTTAACGCCTGCGCAGTTTGCTGAAATCCACGAAATTCTTGTGCATTAAAACTTATGGGCGTCTCAGAATCCACCCCTTGGTGTCACCAGTGTTTTCCTAGCGCCAGTGGGAAACCAGCCTCAAAATACCTAAAAAATAGAACTAGATGGTCGCCAAAAAATGGAACGCATTACAACACAGAGCAACACTAACAAAGCCCCGGTGGGCAGTGGTTTATCTATAACAGGGATAGGGTATGCGGTGCACACAGGCCCCTCGCTCCAGAGGGGCCCACATTGGACACACTGTTCTTTAATACTTTCCGGATACCCATGCTGGCAGCGACAGCCCTGCACAAAAGGGGAAGAGGCTATTTTCCCAGCAATTTACGCATGCACAGTAGTAAAATTGCCTGCGCAGTAGAATAAGGTAGAGCGCCAGAGTCTACTTTGTGCGCCACTGACTAGAGAGGAGGGGGCCAGGATGGAGACTGTACATGGACCCCTTCCTCTCTTAGTACACCCCTCTCAGTGGGGATGGGGTACCAATGGTTTCTCGCATCAGACGTGAGTGGTTGCCTTGCCTGGTGTGAATGATATGAGTTTGGAGTGTCAGTTCCTATAGTCCTGTTAATCGCTGATTATTATAGCTTACAGGTGTCATAGTTACTATAGTCCATGGTATGTGCGCATTGGTATCGTAGCATAAACAGCAGACTGAGGGCCTCATTGATCAACGAGTTTTATCATTCACATTGCGTATGAAAATGGTGCTCCAGCCAATCAGCTCCTTATCGGTGCGATCATCCCCAAGTAACACTTCTTACCTGTCTACTACCACTGACCTCTGTATAGCAGCACAGACACAGTGGCACATCATGCAAGAAAGAGCAGCACACAGCAGCAGCCCCTCCCCAGCCCTGCACATGCTGCTGTGTGCTGGTATAAAGCAGCAGCCTCCCTTCCCAGCCCTGCACATGCTGAGGTGTGCTGGTATAAAGCAGCAGCCTCCCTTCCCAGCCCTGCACATGCTGAGGTGTGCTGGTATAAAGCAGCAGCCTCCCTTCCCAGCCCTGCACATGCTGCTGTGTGCTGGTGTAAAGCAGCAGCCTCCCTTCCCAGCCCTGCACATGCTGCTGTGTGCTGGTATAACGCAGCAGCCTCCCTTCCCAGCCCTGCACACACTGCTGTGTGCTGGTCTAAAGCAGCAGCCCCTTCTCAGCCCTGCACATGCTGCTGTTTGCTGGTATAAAGCAGCAGCCTCCTTCCCCAGCTCTGCACACGCTGCTGTGTGCTGGTCTAAAGCAGCAGCCTCCCTTCCCAGCCCTGCATACGCTGCTGTGTGCTGATATAAAGCAGCAGCCTCCCTTCCCAGCCCTGCACACGCTGCTGTGTACTGATATAAAGCAGCAGCCTCCCTCCCCAGCCCTGCACACGCTGCTGTTTGCTGGTATAAAGCAGCAGCCTCCCTTCCCAGCCCTGCACATGCTGAGGTGTGCTGGTATAAAGCAGCAGCCTCCCTTCCCAGCCCTGCACATGCTGAGGTGTGCTGGTATAAAGCAGCAGCCTCCCTTCCCAGCCCTGCACATGCGGCTGTGTGCTGGTGTAAAGCAGCAGCCTCCCTTCCCAGCCCTGCACATGCTGCTGTGTGCTGGTATAACGCAGCAGCCTCCCTTCCCAGCCCTGCACACACTGCTGTGTGCTGGTCTAAAGCAGCAGCCCCTTCTCAGCCCTGCACATGCTGCTGTTTGCTGGTATAAAGCAGCAGCCTCCTTCCCCAGCTCTGCACACGCTGCTGTGTGCTGGTCTAAAGCAGCAGCCTCCCTTCCCAGCCCTGCATACGCTGCTGTGTGCTGATATAAAGCAGCAGCCTCCCTTCCCAGCCCTGCACACGCTGCTGTGTACTGATATAAAGCAGCAGCCTCCCTCCCCAGCCCTGCACACGCTGCTGTTTGCTGGTATAAAGCAGCAGCCTCCTTCCCCAGCTCTGCATACGCTGCTGTGTGCTGGTCTAAAGCAGCAGCCTCCCTTCCCAGCCCTGCATACGCTGCTGTGTGCTGATATAAAGCAGCAGCCTCCCTTCCCAGCCCTGCACATGCTGCTGTGTGCTGATATAAAGCAGCAGCCTCCCTTCCCAGCCCTGCACACACTGCTGTGTGCTGGTATAAAGCAGCAGCCTCCCTTCCCAGCCCTGCACACGCTGCTGTGTACTGATATAAAGCAGCAGCCTCCCTCCCCAGCCCTGCACATGCTGCTGTGTACTGATATAAAGCAGCAGCCTCCCTCCCCAGCCCTGCACATGCTGCTGTTTGCTGATATAAAGCAGCAGCCTCCCTTCCCAGCCCTGCACACGCTGCTGTGTACTGATATAAAGCAGCAGCCTCCCTTCCCAGCCCTGCACACGCTGCTGTGTACTGATATAAAGCAGCAGCCTCCCTCCCCAGCCCTGCACACGCTGCTGTGTGCTGATATAAAGCAGCAGCCTCCTTCCCCAGCTCTGCATACGCTGCTGTGTGCTGGTCTAAAGCAGCAGCCTCCCTCCCCAGCCCTGCACACGCTGCTGTGTGCTGGTATAAAGCAGCAGCCTCCCTTCCCAGCCCTGCATACGCTGCTATGTACTGATATAAAGCAGCAGCCTCCCTCCCCAGCCCTGCACACGCTGCTGTGTGCTGATATAAAGCAGCAGCCTCCCTCCCCAGCCCTGCACATGCTCCTGTGTGCTGGTATAAAGCAGGAGCCTCCCTCCCCAGCCCTGCACACGCTGCTGTGTACTGATATAAAGCAGCAGCCTCCCTCCCCAGCCCTGCACATGCTGCTGTGTACTGATATAAAGCAGCAGCCTCCCTCCCAAGCTCTGCATACGCTGCTGTGTGCTGATATAAAGCAGCAGCCTCCCTTCCCAGCCCTGCACACGCTGCTGTGTACTGATATAAAGCAGCAGCCTCCCTCCCCAGCCCTGCACACGCTGCTGTGTGCTGATATAAAGCAGCAGCCTCCCTTCCCAGCCCTGCACACACTGCTGTGTACTGATATAAAGCAGCAGCCTCCCTCCCCAGCCCTGCACATGCTCCTGTGTGCTGGTGTAAAGCAGCAGCCTCTTCTCTTCCCCTGCAATAGGATTGCTGTGTGCTTTGGCCTATTGTTAATGCATGCTGTAATTTATGTGTGACGTGTACAGCTGTCCCTCCTTCTATCCATTCCGTCCGTTTTATTATTCATTAGAAAATGCTGCTCCAACCGTTGGACGGAGAGCAGTCTGGATTGAAGCTTATGCTGAAATTAGCCGCGCTCCCTTTCCAAACGCCATAATCTAAATTCTTAATTAAACTTCACTTTCACTTTTGGGTTTCTAGTACCACTGATGGTCATATTTTATTATTCTCAAAATAAAGTTTTCAAAAATGAAATAAGCATTGTAAAACAATGAAAGCAATAATGACTAAAACAGGTATCGCGGGGGCAAAAGTATAGATTCTGTGCTTGCCAAATAGACTTCACCATACAAATCCCTACTGCTGGCGTGGTTATCGCCTATGCTAACCTCTGTCATATAAAGAATGATGCGATTACGACCACAGCGGATGTTTTCCCCGGCAGCGTAACAACTATCTTTATACCTCACTATTTATGTATCACCGTGATATAAAGATATTTTTCTTCTCTACATTGGTCCTTTATTTTTGTAAAATTCATTATATTGTACAAGCAGTGTTGCTAGGGCGTCCATAATGCAACTACTTGCTTATGTCATGTTCCAAAATTTTACAAGAACACCGCGCAGGACCCAAGACGTGTGATCAGGCGAACGGCGGCACAATCCCATTTGTGAAACCGATTCTACGAAAGTCCTTAGGGGACCTTTACTATGCTAAACTGTAAAAGTATTTTAACAAGTTCTCAAAGTAAATAAGTTTTCGCTAAAGAAAAAAATGCAACTTTCCGCAAACATAGCAACAGGAGGGGGGGTGGGAGGGGGGAATGGGAGGGAGAATTAGGGAATACCGAACATGGGCAGAAAATAATGATTATTATGTAACTATTATGGAGGAATTCAATTGTTTATGCGGTCCGGTTCTCCTGTCTAATGTGACAGGAGATCGCGGGCCGCTATTCACTTGCTGCCATTTTTCGCGCTAATCGCGCCCAAAGTGGTTGGGTTTAGCCACGTAAAACAGCTACCCCCAACCAAAGTGCTGGGCGCGACCGCGAAAAGTGATGTTTGGGCACCCAAACAGGTCACTTTTCGCACATTTCAGCTCTCACCCCCCTGGGGCTGCGAGCTGAAATGGACCGCTGACTGCTGATCGCGCCTGACAGGAGCAGCAATTAAATAGCTCCGTCGGGCGCGATGGGGGCTGGAAACAATTGAATTCCGCCCCTAATGTTACTAATACTAATAGTATTGCATGGAGAAGGTTCTCTTTGCAATTGTGTCAATAATTTATCTGCGACTATTAATAATAAAAACTGTGAAATTGATATTACGTGAAAATAAACCCAAACATAATAGTCGCTACGCTGATGGATAAACTTAATGAAGAGCTGAGAAAAGCCAGGAAAATATTATTTGTGCTTATTAATAAATAAGGAACTTTAGTGCCAGAGGATATGTACAGTATGGTGTGGGGTTATTATAATACAGATCACACTCAGTAGCTTCTCCACTTACCCTGGGATATAATGGGGGTCTGGCGTCATCAGCGTGGGGCTGATCTTGGGGGGGAATGTAGCAGCCATGATGAGGAGGGTCCCCCCTGAGATCTGTGTCACCCCCTGTTGTCTCTGGTGTCTGTGTCACTGAGTGTTACTGTGTCTCTGTGTATTCTGTTCAGTTGTTAGGGATGATGAGAAACTTGTTTGGAGGAGGAGAGACCTGGGCTCCAGGCAATCAGAGGAGGGCAGGGCAGACAACACAGCCCAGGTTACCCTGCCACCCTGACAAGCACCTGCTTTACAGTGTTTTATCAATTACTTTTAATTAGAATTCATTTGTTATTCTTTCACCCACTCTTTATAAAATCAACATGGTTTTTCCCCAAGATCCGTTCTCTGGAATCCAGAATAATTTATATTAGAGATACATAGGGGCATATTCAATAGGCTGCGAGAATAGCAAAAAACACCGCACCTGTGAGGTTTTTCCAGCAGGTGCGTGTTTTTCGCTATTCTATTAGGTGCATGGTTTTGTTTAAAACACGCGCCGGGAGTTTATTTTATCACGCACCTCCTGAGCAAGCGTGATTTTTCCTAAAAGCTATGATTTTAGGTAAAATCACCGAAACTTGCTCTGACACCCCCAAAGCACCTCCCTGAGGACTAATTAAACAATTGGAAGTATCCAATTAGCTTAATTAGTCCTTAATTGCTTACCTTCTGCAGCGCTGTCTTCTTCATCCAGCGTCGGGAGCTGGCTCTTCTGTAGCAGCGGTGAGTATGTCAGTGTGTGTGGTGTATATAAGTGTGTATGAGTGTGTGTGTGTATGAGTGTGTGTGTGTCCCACTGTCAGTGTGCCCCTGCAGTGTTTGTGTGGCCCCCCCCCGGAATGGGCGCTGGAATAACTACATCTCCCAGCAGCCCTTGCCCCTCCCACCAGCCCCTGGAGCCTCCCAGGAGCCCCTAGGACTCCCAGCAGCCCCCTCTCCAGTAAGAAGAGAGAGAGGAGGCCACCGGGAGCCACGGAGACCACTGGAGACCACCGGCCAAGTAAGTGATGATTTTTTTTTAAATTACGCAGCGCAGGGTTATCAGAACTGAAAACCCTGCGACCAGTATTTTTGGAATTGAATACCGCGGGTATTGGGAGAGCGCATACCCGCGGTATTTCTAAATTGCATATGCCCCATAGAATTTAGGATTCAATTTGAATTTTTTGTATTACATGGGACTTACGGAAAACATTAGGTGCAGTTTTGAGCCTTCATTTTACTGCATTCCTAAATGTGAAACAGATTTAAACTAATACCGCTTTTATACCTAAATTCCGGGTCTGACCCGGAGGTTAGAACAAGGTTCCAAACTGGATCAGATCCGGAATTTAGCCGGCACCAACCCAGGATATTCCCGAGTCGGCAGCGTTCACACTGGAGCTGGGTCTGCAGTGACCCGGCTCTTCCGGTGTGGAAGTGGAGGCTTGGAGATGATGTCATCTCCAAGCGCCACTGAAGCTGGCCAATCGGCAGGCATGCGGCGCACTCCAGGTCATCGTGACCCGGATCTCGCTGTTTACACTGCAGGGTTTCACAGGTTATTCCCATGTTAAACCCTGCAAGTTACCTGGGTTGGATTGTCGGGTCACTCGACCTGGGAATCCAACCCAGTCCCCTTTTACACCAAGTAGCTACCCGGGGTAACCCTGCAATAACCCGGGTTTTAGCTCTAGTGTAAAAGTGGTATTATTTAGATTTAGACTGTACAGTAAATATCTGGTGCACCTCTGCATTTAGTATGTAGGTCTCTTCCCTAAAATAAACAAAATTAACATTTATCAACGATAGATCTAAATAGGAAAATATAAAACATTATTTGCTCATTCACATTTCAAGGAATTTTACAAAATGTATCATGTAGAGTACTAAGGGGGGAATTCAATAAACTGCGATCATGCGATAACTTTTTGCGCTCTAAGTTATCTCACTGTCCGCATGCGAATTTTACTTATCACATATATGCACACTCCCATTTTTTGCACAATTCAATTCCAAAAGTCACTATGCGGCATTTGCGCAAAAAATTGTTCCTGGTTTTATACTCGCTAAAAATAGGTGACTATGGAGAAATATGCCTGTACCCCATAAAAAGGCAAAGTGATATAGGATAACAATATAGAAGCGTATTAGTGGCTCTAAAAATTATTTGGGGTTCTTACTGTAAATTGTGATAAATGGATGTTATAAGCATACTTGCCGACTTTCTGGCTGCTCCTTCCGGGAGGGAGCAGCCAGATGGGCAGAACAGGGGGCGTGACAGGCAAAAGGGGGCGGGTCCAGATGAGCTGAGGTCAGTTTGCGGGCGTGACAGGGAGCGGGGCCACGCGATCACGTCATTTTAGCCCCGCCCCCGCTACACAATGCCGAAAAAACAGGCATTGCGAAGCAGGGTGCAGAGCCAAAATGACGCCCCCCGCTGCTGGGGTTTATCAGGTAATGGAGGTTGGGGGATCGGCGGCAGGCGGGAGGCTTGCCTGCCTTTCCGGGGGGGGCGGGAGCTGCACCCGTTTATCGGGAGGCTCCCGTCCGAATCGAGAGGGTAGGCAACCCTGGTTTTATAAGCATATTTATAAAACAGTTAAATAATGACAGAAATAAAAGAAGTGTTTCTTGGAAAAATAAATATTATTTTTAAATAGGGGCTGCACAAGAATGCCTATAAGTATATATTTGTGTTATTTTAAGCCACTTTAAAAAAAACCCATCAAAATATGTCAATAACACTCAACTGCAATCTTAAAACACCTGTCCCATCATATAGCACCCCCCATATACCAATCCCACATCAATTAACCAACTTTCCTGCACTTTGCACTTTTTCACCCCAAAAATGACATGTCAATATTGGCCAAATTAAGCTAATTAAAAAATGATATTGCCTAAATTGTCATTACGGTGTCCTAGTGGTTATGAACCAAGTCCCGACATTTTTACCTTCAAATAGGGATTTTCCCAAACTTTTCACCTGCTCAGGAGATAATGAAAACCTAGTCACAATAACTGCATGTCAAAATTTGCACCCGCGGAAACTGTGGATGAAAGGATTGTGCGATAAATCTAAATTTGCAAAATAAGCCGTTTTCCGTGAAAAGCGGCCTTATCACAGCTAATAAAACTCACACATACAATAACACCCCCACATTACATTTATATCCCCTTATCAATATGACAGACATAGCTATTTACTAGAGTCAAAGTGACTCACATCACTATTGGAGGGGTCCCCAACTCCCCAGGGATCCCTGGCCTGAGCTGACTAGCGGTCAGGGCTGATGCTGCGGCTGGGGGACCTGGTGAAAGGGCACCCCTGGCTGTGGCATCAGTTCCCCGCTAGAAAGGGTCTGTAGCTGGTTTAAATATAGGGGTATCCTCACCAAAATTTTTTTATCCCTATATTTAAAACCAGCTCTGTCCCTGCTGCCTGGTGCTGGTTCTTAAATTACAGTGGAACCCTACACATTTTTTTCCCTGTACTTTTAAGAACCAGGACTGGCTGGCAAGTCTGGGGCTGGTTAGTCTTTTGGGGGGGAACTCACGTCTTTTTTTTTTTTTTATATTTAACCCTATTTTAACCATTTACACAAAGAAACATACACAAATCACAATGATTTGTGTATGTTTCTGACCATCTCGCAGCTCAGGGGGTTGAGAGATTGAAAAGTGATTTTGACAGAGAGTTTGCTCCTATATCACCCGATCTTGTCATCCCGATTCTTGGTAAATTTGAGAGATGTATGTTTTAGGTGAAAAGTACTTAATTTGGCCCGATGGTGATTTCATTCTAGATTGCTATTTCACACAAATCTTTCTCTAACTCACCTGACTTTTTCCTTTTGTAAATTAGCAAGCTGGAAAAAAAAGAATAAATCACCTGAGATGGCCATCTCGACCTATCTCAATTCTTAGTAAATTTACCCCCAGTTCTCCATCTGTACCTCTTACTCTAGTGTTCCTTGTGTATTTTATGTTCCAGTTCTCCATCTGTACTTCCTACTCCAGTGATCCTTGTGTAACTTATGTTCCAGTTTTCCATTTGTCCCTCTTACTCCAGTGTTCCTTGTGTACTTTATGTTCCAGTTCTCCATCTGTACCTCTTACTCCAGTGTTCCTTGTGTATTTTATGTTCCAGTTCTCCATCTGTACCTCTTACTCCAGTGTTCCTTGTGTACTTTATATTCCAGTTCTCCATCTGTACCTCTGACTCCAGTGTTCCTTGTGTACTTTATGTTCCAGTTCTCCATCTGTACCTCTTACTCCAGTGTTCCTTGTGTATTTTATGTTCCAGTTCTCCATCTGTACCTCTTACTCCAGTGTTCCTTGTGTACTTTATATTCCAGTTCTCCATCTGTACCTCTGACTCCAGTGTTCCTTGTGTACTTTATGTTCCAGTTCTCCATCTGTACTTCCTACTCCAGTGTTACTTGTGTATTTTATGTTCCAGTTCTCCATCTGTACCTCTTACTCCAGTGTTCCTTGTGTACTTTATATTCCAGTTCTCCATCTGTACTTCCTACTCCAGTGTTCCTTGTGAACTTTATGTTCCAGTTCTCCATCTGTACCTCTTACTCCAGTGTTCCTTGTGTACTTTATATTGCAGTTCTCCATCTGTACTTCCTACTCCAGTGTTCCTTGTGTACTTTATGTTCCAGTTCTCCATCTGTACCTCTAACTCCAGTGTTCCTTGTGTACTTTATGTTCCAGTTCTCCATTTATACTTCCTACTCCAGTGTTCCTTGTGTACTTTATGTTCCAGTTCTCCATCTGTACCTCTTACTCCAGTGTTCCTTGTGCACTTTATGTTCCAGTTCTCCATCTGTACCTCTTACTCCAGTGTTCCTTGTGCACTTTATGTTCCTGTTCTCCATCTGTACCTCTAACTCCAGTGTTCCTTGTGTACTTTATGTTCCAGTTCTCCATTTGTACTTCCTACTCCAGTGTTCCTTGTGTACTTTATGTTCCAGTTCTCCATCTGTACCTCTTACTCTAGTGTTCCTTGTGTACTTTATGTTCCAATTCTCCATCTGTACCTCTTACTCCAGTGTTCCTTGAGCACTTTATGTTCCAGTTCTCCATCTGTACCTCTTATTCCAGTGTTCTTGTGCACTTTATGTTCCAGTTCTCTTACTACAGTGTTCATTGTGTACTTTATGTTCCAGTTCTCCATCTATATTTCCTGCTCCAGTATTCCTTGTGTATTTTATTTACTAGTTCTCCATCCCTCCCATTCCAATGTTCCTTGTGTACTTTATGTTCCAGTTCTCCATCTGTACCTCTTACTCCAGTGTTACTTGTGCACTTTATGTTCCAGTTCTCAATCTGTACCTCTTACTCCAGTGTTCCTTGTGCACTTTATGTTCCAATTCTCCATCTGTACCTCTTACTCCAGTGTTCCTTGTACACTTTATGTTCCTGTTCTCCATCTGTACCTCTTATTCCAGTGTTTATTGTGCACTTTATGTTCCAGTTCTCTTACTACAGTGTTCATTGTGTACTTTATGTTCCAGTTCTCCATCTATATTTCCTGCTCCAGTATTCCTTGTGTATTTTATTTACTAGTTCTCCATCCCTACCATTCCAGTGTTCCTTGTGTACTTTACTGTATGTTCCAATTCTCCATCTGTACTTCCTACTCCAGTGTTCCTTGTGTATTTTATTTTCTAGTTCTCGATCCCTCCTACTCTAGTGATCCTTGTGTACTTTAAGTTCCAGGTGTCAATCTGTACTTTCTCCTCCAGTATTTCTTGTGTAATTATGTTCCAGTTTTTTCATCTGTACTTCCTTCTCCAGTGTTCCTTGTTTATTTTGCTAGTTCCAATTAGTTCTCCGTCTGTACTTCCTATTCGAGTGTTACTTGTGTACTTTATGTTTGTCACGACAGGGTTTCTCGGCATGGTGGTCGACGGGTATTACCTCTGAGGTCACTGTGGCGGGGGCGTCTGGCAGTGGTGCTGGTGTGTGGTGAGGGGCATTGGCTGTGCGTGGTTGTGCGTGGGCATGCTGTCATGTTGGGCTGGTGAGAACAGCTATCCTGCTTCTATACCACGGTTCAAGCATCGCTGTCTACAGAGCCCTGCAGGCTATACAGCTATCCTGCTTCTATACCACGGTTCAAGCAACGCTGTCTACAGAGCCCTGCAGGCTATACAGCTATCCTGCTTCTATAACACGGTTCAAGCATCGTTATCTACTAAGCCCTCCAGGCCATACAGCTATCCTGCCTCTAAACCACGGTTCAAGCATCGCTGTCTACAGAGCCCTGCAGGCTATACAGCTATCCTGCTTCTATACCACGGTTCAAGCATCGCTGTCTACAGAGCCTCCAGGCCATACAGCTATCCTGCTTCTATACCACGGTTCAAGCACCGCTGTCTACTGAGCCCTCTAGGCCAAACAGCTATCCTGCTTCTAAACCACGATTCTAGCTACGCTGTCTACTAGGCACTTCAGGCCATACAGCAATCCTGCTTCAACACCACGTTTCTAGCTATGCTGTCTACTAGGCCCTCCAGGCCATACAGCAATCCTGCTTCAACACCACGTTTCAAGCACCGCTGTCTACTAGGCCCTCCTGGCCATACAGCAATCCTGCTTCAACACCACGTTTCAAGCACCACTGTCTACTAGGCCCTCCTGGCCATACAGCAATCCTGCTTCTACACCAGGTTTCAAGCATCGCTGTCTGCTAGGCCCTCCAGGCCATATTGCAATCCTGCTTCTTCACCATGTTTCAAGCATTGCTGTCTACTAGTCCTCCTGGCCATTTAACAACTCTAGTTTGGACTGTAAACTACAGTATATTCTATTGACTGTCCTATGGTTTCAGCTCCTTACTGCACCATTGACATGTTGTGTTTTCACTAGTCCATCATATCTTTTATTTAGTAAACTGCCATGATGTAACTATATTTCTTGTGTTTGTTCTTCGATGTTCCATGTATCTCCAACACCTCCATCTCGGTCCTAGCAATTGCTAGAGGATCATAACAATTTCATAACCTCCAGCTTAGTGGACAAACTACAGATTTCTTGTTCATCCCTCCATCATGCGATTTCCTTGACTACCGTAGATGGACGGCCTCTGGCTAATGGAGTCATCACCAAAGAGACTCAATCAGTACTAGCCCGTATCGGAGCACTCCATTCTGAGGCTTTCAAGTTCTTAGTGATACCTGAGGCGTCTCAAGACGTAATTTTAGGACTACCCTGGTTCCGCCTGCACAATCCTAGGATAGACTGGTGTTCTATGCAAATTCTTTAATGGGGAGCTGACTGTCAGAAATCCTGTCTTCTCAAGATACGACCTGTAAGGAAAACAGCTTCAGTAATATCTCAAATGTCTTACCTCCTCATAGAGAGTGGGATTGTTCAATTGATCTATTGCCAGACAAGATGCCGCCTCATGGTCGCCCCTATCCTCTGTCCTTACCGGAGACCAAAGCTATGTCTGAATACATTCAGGAGACTTTGGAGAAAGGATTTATTCACCCCTCCACCTCTACTGCCCAAGCTGGGTGGTTCTTCGTTGCCAAAAAGGGATGGCTTAAGACCTTGTATAGACTACCGAGGCTTGAATGGTAAAACGGTCAAGAATCGATATCTGCTTCCACTAGTCACAGAGTTATTTGACAGAGTCAAGGGGTCCATCATATTCTCCAAGTTAGATCTTAGAGGGGCCTACAATCTCATTTGTATTCGCTCAGGTGACGAGTGGAAGACCGCTTTTAATACTAGAGATGGACATTTCGAATACCTTGTGATGCCTTTCGGCTTGTGCAATGCCCCTAGTGTCTTTCAGGGCTTTTTCAATGAAATTTTCCAGGACTTATTGTATGTGTCTGTTGTTGTCTGTTTGGACGATATATTGATTTTCTCGTCTTCTCCAGAGGAACATCATAAACATGTTAAGGAGGGGCTGTCTCGTCTGAGGGAAAACCACCTCTACTGTAAGCTGGAGAAATGTGTCATTAGTGTACCCAGTGTGCCATTTCTCAGTTATGTCATATCTGGCTCCAGCATAGAAATGGACCCCAAGAAAGTACAGGCAATCCTGGATTGGTCCCGACCTCAAACCTTGAAGGCCATCCAGAGACTACTCGGATTTGCCAACTATTATACACGTTTTATCAAAGGATTCTCGTCACTGATGGCTCCCATTACGGCCCTGACCCATAAAGGCACCAATCCTGCCCTATGGTCACCCAAAGTAGAGACAGCCTTCCAGCTTCTGAAACAAGCTTTTATCACAGCTCCTGTCCTGAGACAACCGGACCTGGATAGACCTTTCTTATTAGAGGTGGATGCCTCATCAGATGCAGTGTGAGCAGTTTTATCTCAGCATTATGAAGACAACCGAGTTCATCCTTGTGGGTTTTTCTCCAAAAATGTCTCTCCTGCCGAAAGGAACTATGCCATAGCTGAACAAGAACTCTTGGCAGTGAAGTTGGTGCTGAAGGAGTGGAGATACTTACTGGAAGGGGCCAAATTTCCCTTCACTGTCTTCATTGGCCATCGGAACCTCCTCTTTCTCAAAAATATCCAGTATGTGAGTCCTCATCTGGCCCGATGGGCCATCTTCTTTGCTCTTTTCCAGTTCACCCTGACCTTCCAATCTGGAGCTCTTAATCAAAAAGCGGATGCTCTGTCTAGATCTTTCCTCTGTAACGACAATTCAGAGACCCTACGTAGTGCCCCTGTGCTGGAGTCAAAAGTGTTTGCCACCGTACAAATACAACCCCCTACTGGGAAGACCTTTGTGGCCCCGGAGTTACGGAAGCAGCTCCTCACCTGGGCTCATTCCTCTCGCTTTGCAGATCACTCAGGTACTCGGAAGACTCTAGAACTTTTAAAAAGAAGTTACTGGTGGCCATCCATGAAGGCTGATGTGCTGGAGTTTATATCCTCATGTACCTCATGTGCTCAGCATAAGTCATCGCATCAAGCCCCAGCTGGTGAATTGTTGCCCCTGCCTATTCCATCACGTCCATGGACGCATCTCTCCATGGACTTTGTAATGGATTTACCGAACTCTCAGGGTTACACCACCATCTGGGTTGTGGTAGACCGATTTTCGAAGATGGTCCATTATGTACCTCTAAAGAAACTGCTTACTGCTCCTGACTAGGCTCATCTGTTTGTCCAGCACATATTCCGCCTCCATGGACTTCCTACCGAAATAATTTCTGATTGTGGTACGCAATTTGTGGCAAAATTCTGGAGAGCCCTATGTTCTGTTCTACAAGTAAAGTTGAACTTTTCCACGGCCTATCACCCTCAAAGCAATGGATCCACAGAGAGGGTCAATCAAGACCTGGATACCTTCCTAAGGATCTTCATGTCATCATCAATTGGTCTGAGTTGCTACCATGAGCGGAATTTGCACATAATGGGCCTGATTCAGAGCCGTTCGCTATTTGCGGTCGTTCGTTCAAAAACAAGGGGTGGCTATTCAAATGATCCGTTCGCAAATTTCAGTCTGTTCACACCTCTAAGTCTGAACGAGCGAGCAAAACATACGCTCGTTTATTTGATAAAAACGCCCCCTGGCCGCTCGCACCATACGTCATGTCCGCTATTTATTAGATTAATCGAGTACATCGTACAGCGTATGAACTGCTCGCTATTTTTGTGGTTGGTTTTTTCAACCGCTATTTTGCGAGCAGTTCTGAGTTAAAAAAAAACAAGTGACGTGGTCAATGACGCTGCTGTATTAATTATGCACTCCCTTAAAACGCCCGTTTTGACCTTTAAGCACGCCTGCGTTCGAATTCCACTCCCCCGTTTTCAAACACCTTCCCCTGTTACCACCCACATACGCCTCATTCTGTCACTCAAAATAGCAGGCACTCGCTATATAGCGTACAAACGATTTTCGGCTGCACTGACTGGTTCGCGCATGCGTACTAAAAACCGTACGCATGCGCAGATGTGCGAACATCGCTCGAAATGAGCGTACGGCCGCTAGCGAGAGGCTCTGAATGAGGGCCAATGTCTCCTACCATTCCTCTACTAATCAAACCCCATTTCTGAACGTCTGCGGTCTTCATCCTCGGATTCCTGAATTCCGAAGCCTGCCTGTCTTTGATGTGCCAGCTGTGGAGGATACCGTAAGAAGATTTGCATCTAATTGGTCACAAGTACGTATTGATTTGGAGAAGGCGTCCTCTCGCTAAAAACTTCAGGCAGATAGGAGTCGTAGGAAGGTACCTTGCATGCAAGTTGGAGACCAAGTCTGGTTGTCCACCCGGAACCTCCGCCTTAGAGTACCTTCGATGAAATTTGCTCCCCGGTTCATCGGACCCTTCTCCATCACAGAAATCATTCCACATCTCCCTCCTGAAACCCCTAATCTTGAACAAATTTTGCAAGATCCCTCCTGTTCCCCCCCCGCATCCAGACTGAGAGAGGCATGGAGTACGAGGTCTCCCAGGTCCTGGATTCTCTTTTCTGCAGGGGACGACTACAGTATCTCCTAGATTGGAGGGGTTATGACCCGGAGCAGTGCTGTTGGACGGATGCCCAAGACATCCATGCTCCCGCACTCGTCAGGAGATTCCACTCGGTTCTTCCTGGAAGACCTGGTGAGTGTCCTGATGCCACCCATAAGGGGGGTACTGTCACGACCAGGGTTTCTTGGCATGGTGGTCAATGGGTATTACCTGTGAGGTCACTGTGGCAGGGGGCATCTGGCGGTGGTGCTGGTGTGTGGCGAGGGGCTTTGGCTGTGTGTGGTTCTGCGCGGGCATGCTGTCACGTTGGGCTGGTGAGGCCTAGCAGTGCTTCCGTTCCATTTGGCATGGGTGCCACCATCTTGCCTCCGACCATGTGATTTGCTCGCACAATCCTGGTTTGTCACATGCTCTCTCTGGCCAGTCACGGCACAGCACTTGGTATTGAGGGAGGTTCAGAGCCTCACTTCATTGCCAGTGCAACGTGTTTCTCAGCATAGCTGAGAGAGAGTTCCCTGTGCTCACCACCTGTTACCTGTGAAACGCTACCTGCCTGCTTGTCTGCTCCAACCCCGCTGGATTACCCTGCATCCTCCATTACCTTCCCCTTGCCTGAGTACCTGAGTCCTGCTGTTCACCCTGCACCTTGCCTCCACTGACACTCTCCTGGATATTTCTTCCTCAGTCTGCATTCTTCATTAATCAGTCATCACCTGGCCAGTTCCCCTTGTCTGCCACTACCTGGAGATTTTCTATTAACCAGTCACTACCTGGACATTTTCTATTGCCTGTCACTAACTGGACTTTTTCCTATTTGCCTCACTACAGCTTTAGTGCTTACCCGGACTTTCTGTTTTACCACATTCATGTCTGTTAAGCCACTCATTAAAAACTCCACATTTACTTTTAAACCTGCTTCAGTGTCTGCTCCTATTACCACCATGGGTCCACAACAAAACCAGAACCTCACAATGTTCCATTTCTCCGTCTGTACTTCCTACTCCAGTTTCCTTGTGTATTTTATGTTCCTATTCTCCATCTGTACCTCCTTCCTTTTTGCTAACTATTGGCTTCTCTCTATCCTTGTGTGTATTGCAGTTCCAGATCTACATCTGTCATTTCTATTCAATATAGTAATCTGAGAGTCACAGAAAATTTCCAAAAGAAGCTAAGCAGAAAGCTGAATCTTGGGGCTATCTTCATTAACTCTAAACCAGTGGTTCCCAAACTGTGCGCCGTGGCACCCTGGGGTGCCTCAGGACACTTACAGTGAGCACATCCCTGTCCTCACCACATAACTGACCCTAAGGATGACAGGTCAGCACATCCCTGTCCCCCACCACAAAACTGACCCTAAGGATGACAGGTCAGCACATCCCTGTCCTCACCACATAACTGACCCTAAGGATGACAGGTCAGCACATCCCTGTCCCCCACCACATAACTGACCCTAAGGATGACAGGTCAGCACATCCCTGTCCCCCACCACATAACTGACCCTAAGGGTGACAGGTCAGCACATCCCTTTCCCCACCACATAACTGACCCTAAGGATGACAGGTCAGCACATCCCTTTCCCCACCACATAACTGACCCTAAGGATGACAGGTCAGCACATCCCTTTCCCCACCACATAACTGACCCTAAGGATGACAGGTCAGCACATCCCTGTCCCCCACCACAAAACTGACCCTAAGGATGACAGGTCAGCACATCCCTGTCCTCACCACATAACTGACCCTAAGGATGACAGGTCAGCACATCCCTGTCCTCACCACATAACTGACCCTAAGGATGACAGGTCAGCACATCCCTGTCCCCCACCACATAACTGACCCTAAGGATGACAGGTCAGCACATCCCTTTCCCCACCACATAACTGACCCTAAGGATGACAGGTCAGCACATCCCTTTCCCCACCACATAACTGACCCTAAGGATGACAGGTCAGCACATCCCTGTCCCCCACCACAAAACTGACCCTAAGGATGACAGGTCAGCACATCCCTGTCCTCACCACATAACTGACCCTAAGGATGACAGGTCAGCACATCCCTGTCCCCCACCACAAAACTGACCCTAAGGATGACAGGTCAGCACATCCCTGTCCTCACCACATAACTGACCCTAAGGATGACAGGTCAGCACATCCCTTTCCCCACCACATAACTGACCCTAAGGATGACAGGTCAGCACATCCCTGTCCTCACCACATAACTGACCCTAAGGATGACAGGTCAGCACATCCCTGTCCCCACCACATTACTGACCCTAAGGATGACCGGTCAGCACATCCCTGTCCCCACCACATTACTGACCCTAAGGATGACCGGTCAGCACATCCCTGTCCCCACCACATAACTGCCCCTAAGGATGACAGGTCAGCACATCCCTGTCCTCACCACATAACTGACCCTAAGGATGACAGGTCAGCACATCCCTGTCCCCACCACATTACTGACCCTAAGGATGACCGGTCAGCACATCCCTGTCCCCACCACATAACTGCCCCTAAGGATGACAGGTCAGCACATCCCTGTCCTCACCACATAACTGACCCTAAGGATGACAGGTCAGCACATCCCTGTCCCCACCACATAACTGACCCTAAGGATGACAGGTCAGCACATCCCTGTCCTCACCACATAACTGACCCTAAGGATGACAGGTCAGCACATCCCTGTCCCCCACCACATAACTGACCCTAAGGATGACAGGTCAGCACATCCCTGTCCCCCACCACATAACTGACCCTAAGGATGACAGGTCAGCACATCCCTTTCCCCACCACATAACTGACCCTAAGGATGACAGGTCAGCACATCCCTGTCCCCCACCACATAACTGACCCTAAGGATGACAGGTCAGCACATCCCTGTCCCCCACCACATAACTGACCCTAAGGATGACAGGTCAGCACATCCCTGTCCCCCACCACATAACTGACCCTAAGGATGACCGGTCAGCACATCCCTGTCCCCACCACATTACTGACCCTAAGGATGACCGGTCAGCACATCCCTGTCCCCACCACATAACTGCCCCTAAGGATGACAGGTCAGCACATCCCTGTCCTCACCACATAACTGACCCTAAGGATGACAGGTCAGCACATCCCTGTCCCCACCACATTACTGACCCTAAGGATGACCGGTCAGCACATCCCTGTCCCCACCACATAACTGCCCCTAAGGATGACAGGTCAGCACATCCCTGTCCTCACCACATAACTGACCCTAAGGATGACAGGTCAGCACATCCCTGTCCCCACCACATAACTGACCCTAAGGATGACAGGTCAGCACATCCCTGTCCTCACCACATAACTGACCCTAAGGATGACAGGTCAGCACATCCCTGTCCCCCACCACATAACTGACCCTAAGGATGACAGGTCAGCACATCCCTGTCCCCCACCACATAACTGACCCTAAGGATGACAGGTCAGCACATCCCTTTCCCCACCACATAACTGACCCTAAGGATGACAGGTCAGCACATCCCTTTCCCCACCACATAACTGACCCTAAGGATGACAGGTCAGCACATCCCTTTCCCCACCACATAACTGACCCTAAGGATGACAGGTCAGCACATCCCTGTCCCCCACCACAAAACTGACCCTAAGGATGACAGGTCAGCACATCCCTGTCCTCACCACATAACTGACCCTAAGGATGACAGGTCAGCACATCCCTGTCCCCCACCACATAACTGACCCTAAGGATGACAGGTCAGCACATCCCTGTCCCCCACCACATAACTGACCCTAAGGATGACAGGTCAGCACATCCCTTTCCCCACCACATAACTGACCCTAAGGATGACAGGTCAGCACATCCCTTTCCCCACCACATAACTGACCCTAAGGATGACAGGTCAGCACATCCCTTTCCCCACCACATAACTGACCCTAAGGATGACAGGTCAGCACATCCCTGTCCCCCACCACAAAACTGACCCTAAGGATGACAGGTCAGCACATCCCTGTCCTCACCACATAACTGACCCTAAGGATGACAGGTCAGCACATCCCTGTCCTCACCACATAACTGACCCTAAGGATGACAGGTCAGCACATCCCTGTCCCCCACCACATAACTGACCCTAAGGATGACAGGTCAGCACATCCCTTTCCCCACCACATAACTGACCCTAAGGATGACAGGTCAGCACATCCCTTTCCCCACCACATAACTGACCCTAAGGATGACAGGTCAGCACATCCCTTTCCCCACCACATAACTGACCCTAAGGATGACAGGTCAGCACATCCCTGTCCCCCACCACAAAACTGACCCTAAGGATGACAGGTCAGCACATCCCTGTCCTCACCACATAACTGACCCTAAGGATGACAGGTCAGCACATCCCTGTCCTCACCACATAACTGACCCTAAGGATGACAGGTCAGCACATCCCTGTCCCCCACCACATAACTGACCCTAAGGATGACAGGTCAGCACATCCCTTTCCCCACCACATAACTGACCCTAAGGATGACAGGTCAGCACATCCCTTTCCCCACCACATAACTGACCCTAAGGATGACAGGTCAGCACATCCCTGTCCCCCACCACAAAACTGACCCTAAGGATGACAGGTCAGCACATCCCTGTCCTCACCACATAACTGACCCTAAGGATGACAGGTCAGCACATCCCTGTCCCCCTCCACAAAACTGACCCTAAGGATGACAGGTCAGCACATCCCTGTCCTCACCACATAACTGACCCTAAGGATGACAGGTCAGCACATCCCTTTCCCCACCACATAACTGACCCTAAGGATGACAGGTCAGCACATCCCTGTCCTCACCACATAACTGACCCTAAGGATGACAGGTCAGCACATCCCTGTCCCCACCACATTACTGACCCTAAGGATGACCGGTCAGCACATCCCTGTCCCCACCACATTACTGACCCTAAGGATGACCGGTCAGCACATCCCTGTCCCCACCACATAACTGCCCCTAAGGATGACAGGTCAGCACATCCCTGTCCTCACCACATAACTGACCCTAAGGATGACAGGTCAGCACATCCCTGTCCCCACCACATTACTGACCCTAAGGATGACCGGTCAGCACATCCCTGTCCCCACCACATAACTGCCCCTAAGGATGACAGGTCAGCACATCCCTGTCCTCACCACATAACTGACCCTAAGGATGACAGGTCAGCACATCCCTGTCCCCACCACATAACTGACCCTAAGGATGACAGGTCAGCACATCCCTGTCCTCACCACATAACTGACCCTAAGGATGACAGGTCAGCACATCCCTGTCCCCCACCACATAACTGACCCTAAGGATGACAGGTCAGCACATCCCTGTCCCCCACCACATAACTGACCCTAAGGATGACAGGTCAGCACATCCCTTTCCCCACCACATAACTGACCCTAAGGATGACAGGTCAGCACATCCCTTTCCCCACCACATAACTGACCCTAAGGATGACAGGTCAGCACATCCCTGTCCCCCACCACATAACTGACCCTAAGGATGACAGGTCAGCACATCCCTGTCCCCCACCACATAACTGACCCTAAGGATGACCGGTCAGCACATCCCTGTCCCCACCACATTACTGACCCTAAGGATGACCGGTCAGCACATCCCTGTCCCCACCACATAACTGCCCCTAAGGATGACAGGTCAGCACATCCCTGTCCTCACCACATAACTGACCCTAAGGATGACAGGTCAGCACATCCCTGTCCCCACCACATTACTGACCCTAAGGATGACCGGTCAGCACATCCCTGTCCCCACCACATAACTGCCCCTAAGGATGACAGGTCAGCACATCCCTGTCCTCACCACATAACTGACCCTAAGGATGACAGGTCAGCACATCCCTGTCCCCACCACATAACTGACCCTAAGGATGACAGGTCAGCACATCCCTGTCCTCACCACATAACTGACCCTAAGGATGACAGGTCAGCACATCCCTGTCCCCCACCACATAACTGACCCTAAGGATGACAGGTCAGCACATCCCTGTCCCCCACCACATAACTGACCCTAAGGATGACAGGTCAGCACATCCCTTTCCCCACCACATAACTGACCCTAAGGATGACAGGTCAGCACATCCCTTTCCCCACCACATAACTGACCCTAAGGATGACAGGTCAGCACATCCCTTTCCCCACCACATAACTGACCCTAAGGATGACAGGTCAGCACATCCCTGTCCCCCACCACAAAACTGACCCTAAGGATGACAGGTCAGCACATCCCTGTCCTCACCACATAACTGACCCTAAGGATGACAGGTCAGCACATCCCTGTCCCCCACCACATAACTGACCCTAAGGATGACAGGTCAGCACATCCCTGTCCCCCACCACATAACTGACCCTAAGGATGACAGGTCAGCACATCCCTTTCCCCACCACATAACTGACCCTAAGGATGACAGGTCAGCACATCCCTTTCCCCACCACATAACTGACCCTAAGGATGACAGGTCAGCACATCCCTTTCCCCACCACATAACTGACCCTAAGGATGACAGGTCAGCACATCCCTGTCCCCCACCACAAAACTGACCCTAAGGATGACAGGTCAGCACATCCCTGTCCTCACCACATAACTGACCCTAAGGATGACAGGTCAGCACATCCCTGTCCTCACCACATAACTGACCCTAAGGATGACAGGTCAGCACATCCCTGTCCCCCACCACATAACTGACCCTAAGGATGACAGGTCAGCACATCCCTTTCCCCACCACATAACTGACCCTAAGGATGACAGGTCAGCACATCCCTTTCCCCACCACATAACTGACCCTAAGGATGACAGGTCAGCACATCCCTGTCCCCCACCACAAAACTGACCCTAAGGATGACAGGTCAGCACATCCCTGTCCTCACCACATAACTGACCCTAAGGATGACAGGTCAGCACATCCCTGTCCCCCACCACAAAACTGACCCTAAGGATGACAGGTCAGCACATCCCTGTCCTCACCACATAACTGACCCTAAGGATGACAGGTCAGCACATCCCTTTCCCCACCACATAACTGACCCTAAGGATGACAGGTCAGCACATCCCTGTCCTCACCACATAACTGACCCTAAGGATGACAGGTCAGCACATCCCTGTCCCCACCACATTACTGACCCTAAGGATGACCGGTCAGCACATCCCTGTCCCCACCACATTACTGACCCTAAGGATGACCGGTCAGCACATCCCTGTCCCCACCACATAACTGCCCCTAAGGATGACAGGTCAGCACATCCCTGTCCTCACCACATAACTGACCCTAAGGATGACAGGTCAGCACATCCCTGTCCCCACCACATTACTGACCCTAAAGATGACCGGTCAGCACATCCCTGTCCCCACCACATAACTGCCCCTAAGGATGACAGGTCAGCACATCCCTGTCCTCACCACATAACTGACCCTAAGGATGACAGGTCAGCACATCCCTGTCCCCACCACATAACTGACCCTAAGGATGACAGGTCAGCACATCCCTGTCCTCACCACATAACTGACCCTAAGGATGACAGGTCAGCACATCCCTGTCCCCCACCACATAACTGACCCTAAGGATGACAGGTCAGCACATCCCTGTCCCCCACCACATAACTGACCCTAAGGATGACAGGTCAGCACATCCCTTTCCCCACCACATAACTGACCCTAAGGATGACAGGTCAGCACATCCCTTTCCCCACCACATAACTGACCCTAAGGATGACAGGTCAGCACATCCCTGTCCCCCACCACATAACTGACCCTAAGGATGACAGGTCAGCACATCCCTGTCCCCCACCACATAACTGACCCTAAGGATGACCGGTCAGCACATCCCTGTCCCCACCACATTACTGACCCTAAGGATGACCGGTCAGCACATCCCTGTCCCCACCACATAACTGCCCCTAAGGATGACAGGTCAGCACATCCCTGTCCTCACCACATAACTGACCCTAAGGATGACAGGTCAGCACATCCCTGTCCCCACCACATTACTGACCCTAAGGATGACCGGTCAGCACATCCCTGTCCCCACCACATAACTGCCCCTAAGGATGACAGGTCAGCACATCCCTGTCCTCACCACATAACTGACCCTAAGGATGACAGGTCAGCACATCCCTGTCCCCACCACATAACTGACCCTAAGGATGACAGGTCAGCACATCCCTGTCCTCACCACATAACTGACCCTAAGGATGACAGGTCAGCACATCCCTGTCCCCCACCACATAACTGACCCTAAGGATGACAGGTCAGCACATCCCTGTCCCCCACCACATAACTGACCCTAAGGATGACAGGTCAGCACATCCCTTTCCCCACCACATAACTGACCCTAAGGATGACAGGTCAGCACATCCCTTTCCCCACCACATAACTGACCCTAAGGATGACAGGTCAGCACATCCCTGTCCCCCACCACAAAACTGACCCTAAGGATGACAGGTCAGCACATCCCTGTCCTCACCACATAACTGACCCTAAGGATGACAGGTCAGCACATCCCTTTCCCCACCACATAACTGACCCTAAGGATGACAGGTCAGCACATCCCTGTCCTCACCACATAACTGACCCTAAGGATGACAGGTCAGCACATCCCTGTCCCCACCACATTACTGACCCTAAGGATGACCGGTCAGCACATCCCTGTCCCCACCACATTACTGACCCTAAGGATGACCGGTCAGCACATCCCTGTCCCCACCACATAACTGCCCCTAAGGATGACAGGTCAGCACATCCCTGTCCTCACCACATAACTGACCCTAAGGATGACAGGTCAGCACATCCCTGTCCCCACCACATTACTGACCCTAAGGATGACCGGTCAGCACATCCCTGTCCCCACCACATAACTGCCCCTAAGGATGACAGGTCAGCACATCCCTGTCCTCACCACATAACTGACCCTAAGGATGACAGGTCAGCACATCCCTGTCCCCACCACATAACTGACCCTAAGGATGACAGGTCAGCACATCCCTGTCCTCACCACATAACTGACCCTAAGGATGACAGGTCAGCACATCCCTGTCCCCCACCACATAACTGACCCTAAGGATGACAGGTCAGCACATCCCTGTCCCCCACCACATAACTGACCCTAAGGATGACAGGTCAGCACATCCCTTTCCCCACCACATAACTGACCCTAAGGATGACAGGTCAGCACATCCCTTTCCCCACCACATAACTGACCCTAAGGATGACAGGTCAGCACATCCCTGTCCCCCACCACAAAACTGACCCTAAGGATGACAGGTCAGCACATCCCTGTCCTCACCACATAACTGACCCTAAGGATGACAGGTCAGCACATCCCTTTCCCCACCACATAACTGACCCTAAGGATGACAGGTCAGCACATCCCTGTCCTCACCACATAACTGACCCTAAGGATGACAGGTCAGCACATCCCTGTCCCCACCACATTACTGACCCTAAGGATGACCGGTCAGCACATCCCTGTCCCCACCACATTACTGACCCTAAGGATGACCGGTCAGCACATCCCTGTCCCCACCACATAACTGCCCCTAAGGATGACAGGTCAGCACATCCCTGTCCTCACCACATAACTGACCCTAAGGATGACAGGTCAGCACATCCCTGTCCCCACCACATTACTGACCCTAAGGATGACCGGTCAGCACATCCCTGTCCCCACCACATAACTGCCCCTAAGGATGACAGGTCAGCACATCCCTGTCCTCACCACATAACTGACCCTAAGGATGACAGGTCAGCACATCCCTGTCCCCACCACATAACTGACCCTAAGGATGACAGGTCAGCACATCCCTGTCCTCACCACATAACTGACCCTAAGGATGACAGGTCAGCACATCCCTGTCCCCACCACATAACTGACCCTAAGGATGACAGGTCAGCACATCCCTGTCCCCCACCACATAACTGACCCTAAGGATGACAGGTCAGCACATCCCTATCCTCACCACATTACTGACCCTAAGGATGACCGGTCAGCACATCCCTGTCCTCACCACATAACTGACCCTAAGGATGACAGGTCAGCACATCCCTGTCCCCACCACATAACTGACCCTAAGGATGACAGGTCAGCACATCCCTGTCCCCCACCACATAACTGACCCTAAGGATGACAGGTCAGCACATCCCTATCCTCACCACATTACTGACCCTAAGGATGACCGGTCAGCACATCCCTGTCCTCACCACATAACTGACCCTAAGGATGACAGGTCAGCACATCCCTGTCCCCACCACATAACTGACCCTAAGGATGACAGGTCAGCACATCCCTTTCCCCACCACATAACTGACCCTAAGGATGACAGGTCAGCACATCCCTGTCCTCACCACATAACTGACCCTAAGGATGACAGGTCAGCACATCCCTGTCCCCACCACATTACTGACCCTAAGGATGACCGGTCAGCACATCCCTGTCCCCACCACATTACTGACCCTAAGGATGACCGGTCAGCACATCCCTGTCCCCACCACATAACTGCCCCTAAGGATGACAGGTCAGCACATCCCTGTCCTCACCACATAACTGACCCTAAGGATGACAGGTCAGCACATCCCTGTCCCCACCACATTACTGACCCTAAGGATGACCGGTCAGCACATCCCTGTCCCCACCACATAACTGCCCCTAAGGATGACAGGTCAGCACATCCCTGTCCTCACCACATAACTGACCCTAAGGATGACAGGTCAGCACATCCCTGTCCCCACCACATAACTGACCCTAAGGATGACAGGTCAGCACATCCCTGTCCTCACCACATAACTGACCCTAAGGATGACAGGTCAGCACATCCCTGTCCCCCACCACATAACTGACCCTAAGGATGACAGGTCAGCACATCCCTGTCCCCCACCACATAACTGACCCTAAGGATGACAGGTCAGCACATCCCTTTCCCCACCACATAACTGACCCTAAGGATGACAGGTCAGCACATCCCTTTCCCCACCACATAACTGACCCTAAGGATGACAGGTCAGCACATCCCTGTCCCCCACCACAAAACTGACCCTAAGGATGACAGGTCAGCACATCCCTGTCCTCACCACATAACTGACCCTAAGGATGACAGGTCAGCACATCCCTTTCCCCACCACATAACTGACCCTAAGGATGACAGGTCAGCACATCCCTGTCCTCACCACATAACTGACCCTAAGGATGACAGGTCAGCACATCCCTGTCCCCACCACATTACTGACCCTAAGGATGACCGGTCAGCACATCCCTGTCCCCACCACATTACTGACCCTAAGGATGACCGGTCAGCACATCCCTGTCCCCACCACATAACTGCCCCTAAGGATGACAGGTCAGCACATCCCTGTCCTCACCACATAACTGACCCTAAGGATGACAGGTCAGCACATCCCTGTCCCCACCACATTACTGACCCTAAGGATGACCGGTCAGCACATCCCTGTCCCCACCACATAACTGCCCCTAAGGATGACAGGTCAGCACATCCCTGTCCTCACCACATAACTGACCCTAAGGATGACAGGTCAGCACATCCCTGTTCCCACCACATAACTGACCCTAAGGATGACAGGTCAGCACATCCCTGTCCTCACCACATAACTGACCCTAAGGATGACAGGTCAGCACATCCCTGTCCCCCACCACATAACTGACCCTAAGGATGACAGGTCAGCACATCCCTGTCCCCCACCACATAACTGACCCTAAGGATGACAGGTCAGCACATCCCTTTCCCCACCACATAACTGACCCTAAGGATGACAGGTCAGCACATCCCTTTCCCCACCACATAACTGACCCTAAGGATGACAGGTCAGCACATCCCTGTCCCCCACCACAAAACTGACCCTAAGGATGACAGGTCAGCACATCCCTGTCCTCACCACATAACTGACCCTAAGGATGACAGGTCAGCACATCCCTTTCCCCACCACATAACTGACCCTAAGGATGACAGGTCAGCACATCCCTGTCCTCACCACATAACTGACCCTAAGGATGACAGGTCAGCACATCCCTGTCCCCACCACATTACTGACCCTAAGGATGACCGGTCAGCACATCCCTGTCCCCACCACATTACTGACCCTAAGGATGACCGGTCAGCACATCCCTGTCCCCACCACATAACTGCCCCTAAGGATGACAGGTCAGCACATCCCTGTCCTCACCACATAACTGACCCTAAGGATGACAGGTCAGCACATCCCTGTCCCCACCACATTACTGACCCTAAGGATGACCGGTCAGCACATCCCTGTCCCCACCACATAACTGCCCCTAAGGATGACAGGTCAGCACATCCCTGTCCCCACCACATAACTGACCCTAAGGATGACAGGTCAGCACATCCCTGTCCCCACCACATAACTGACCCTAAGGATGACAGGTCAGCACATCCCTGTCCTCACCACATAACTGACCCTAAGGATGACAGGTCAGCACATCCCTGTCCCCCACCACATAACTGACCCTAAGGATGACAGGTCAGCACATCCCTGTCCCCCACCACATAACTGACCCTAAGGATGACAGGTCAGCACATCCCTTTCCCCACCACATAACTGACCCTAAGGATGACAGGTCAGCACATCCCTTTCCCCACCACATAACTGACCCTAAGGATGACAGGTCAGCACATCCCTGTCCCCCACCACAAAACTGACCCTAAGGATGACAGGTCAGCACATCCCTGTCCTCACCACATAACTGACCCTAAGGATGACAGGTCAGCACATCCCTTTCCCCACCACATAACTGACCCTAAGGATGACAGGTCAGCACATCCCTGTCCTCACCACATAACTGACCCTAAGGATGACAGGTCAGCACATCCCTGTCCCCACCACATTACTGACCCTAAGGATGACCGGTCAGCACATCCCTGTCCCCACCACATTACTGACCCTAAGGATGACCGGTCAGCACATCCCTGTCCCCACCACATAACTGCCCCTAAGGATGACAGGTCAGCACATCCCTGTCCTCACCACATAACTGACCCTAAGGATGACAGGTCAGCACATCCCTGTCCCCACCACATTACTGACCCTAAGGATGACCGGTCAGCACATCCCTGTCCCCACCACATAACTGCCCCTAAGGATGACAGGTCAGCACATCCCTGTCCTCACCACAGAACTGACCCTAAGGATGACAGGTCAGCACATCCCTGTCCCCACCACATAACTGACCCTAAGGATGACAGGTCAGCACATCCCTGTTCTCACCACATAACTGACCCTAAGGATGACAGGTCAGCACATCCCTGTCCTCACCACATAACTGACCCTAAGGATGACAGATCAGCACATCCCTGTCCTCACCACATAACTGACCCTAAGGATGACAGGTCAGCACATCCGTGTCCCCACCACATAACTGACCCTAAGGATGACAGGTCAGCACATCCCTGTCCTCACCACATAACTGACCCTAAGGATGACAGGTCAGCACATCCCTGTCCCCACCACATAACTGACCCTAAGGATGACAGGTCAGCACATCCCTGTCCTCACCACATAACTGACCCTAAGGATGACAGGTCAGCACATCCCTGTCCCCACCACATAACTGACCCTAAGGATGACAGGTCAGCACATCCCTGTCCCCACCACATAACTGACCCTAAGGATGACAGGTCAGCACATCCCTGTCCTCACCACATAACTGACCCTAAGGATGACAGGTCAGCACATCCGTGTCCCCACCACATAACTGACCCTAAGGATGACAGGTCAGCACATCCCTGTCCTCACCACATAACTGACCCTAAGGATGACAGGTCAGCACATCCCTGTCCCCACCACATAACTGACCCTAAGGATGACAGGTCAGCACATCCCTGTCCTCACCACATAACTGACCCTAAGGATGACAGGTCAGCACATCCCTGTCCCCACCACATAACTGACCCTAAGGATGACAGGTCAGCACATCCCTGTCCCCACCACATAACTGACCCTAAGGATGACAGGTCAGCACATCCCTGTCCTCACCACATAACTGACCCTAAGGATGACAGGTCAGCACATCCGTGTCCCCACCACATAACTGACCCTAAGGATGACAGGTCAGCACATCCGTGTCCCCACCACATTACTGACCCTAAGGATGACAGGTCAGCACATAACTGACACTAAGGATGACAGGTCAGCACATCCCTGTCCTCACCACATAACTGACCCTAAGGATGACAGATCAGCACATCCCTGTCCTCACCACATAACTGACCCTAAGGATGACAGGTCAGCACATCCCTGTTCTCACCACATAACTGACCCTAAGGATGACAGGTCAGCACATCCCTGTCCTCACCACATAACTGACCCTAAGGATGACAGATCAGCACATCCCTGTCCTCACCACATAACTGACCCTAAGGATGACAGGTCAGCACATCCGTGTCCCCACCACATAACTGACCCTAAGGATGACAGGTCAGCACATCCCTGTCCTCACCACATAACTGACCCTAAGGGTGACAGGTCAGCACATCCCTGTCCTCACCACATAACTGGCCCTAAGGGTGACAGGTCAGCACATCCCTGTCCTCACCACATAACTGACCCTAAGGGTGACAGGTCAGCACATCCCTGTCCCCACCACATAACTGACCCTAAGGGTGACAGGTCAGCACATCCCTGTCCTCACCTCATAACTGACCCTAAGGGTGACAGGTCAGCACATCCCTGTCCTCACCACATAACTGACCCTAAGGGTGACAGGTCAGCACATCCCTGTCCCCACCACATAACTGACCCTAAGGGTGACAGGTCAGCACATCCCTGTCCTCACCACATAACTGACCCTAAGGATGACAGATCAGCACATCCCTGTCCTCACCACATAACTGACCCTAAGGATGACAGGTCAGCACATCCGTGTCCCCACCACATAACTGACCCTAAGGATGACAGGTCAGCACATCCCTGTCCTCACCACATAACTGACCCTAAGGATGACAGGTCAGCACATCCCTGTCCCCACCACATAACTGACCCTAAGGATGACAGGTCAGCACATCCCTGTCCTCACCACATAACTGACCCTAAGGATGACAGGTCAGCACATCCCTGTCCCCACCACATAACTGACCCTAAGGATGACAGGTCAGCACATCCCTGTCCCCACCACATAACTGACCCTAAGGATGACAGGTCAGCACATCCCTGTCCTCACCACATAACTGACCCTAAGGATGACAGGTCAGCACATCCGTGTCCCCACCACATAACTGACCCTAAGGATGACAGGTCAGCACATCCGTGTCCCCACCACATAACTGACCCTAAGGATGACAGGTCAGCACATCCCTGTCCTCACCACATAACTGACCCTAAGGATGACAGGTCAGCACATCCCTGTCCCCACCACATAACTGACCCTAAGGATGACAGGTCAGCACATCCCTGTCCTCACCACATAACTGACCCTAAGGATGACAGGTCAGCACATCCCTGTTCTCACCACATAACTGACCCTAAGGATGACAGGTCAGCACATCCCTGTCCTCACCACATAACTGACCCTAAGGATGACAGATCAGCACATCCCTGTCCTCACCACATAACTGACCCTAAGGATGACAGGTCAGCACATCCGTGTCCCCACCACATAACTGACCCTAAGGATGACAGGTCAGCACATCCCTGTCCTCACCACATAACTGACCCTAAGGATGACAGGTCAGCACATCCCTGTCCCCACCACATAACTGACCCTAAGGATGACAGGTCAGCACATCCCTGTCCTCACCACATAACTGACCCTAAGGATGACAGGTCAGCACATCCCTGTCCCCACCACATAACTGACCCTAAGGATGACAGGTCAGCACATCCCTGTCCCCACCACATAACTGACCCTAAGGATGACAGGTCAGCACATCCCTGTCCTCACCACATAACTGACCCTAAGGATGACAGGTCAGCACATCCGTGTCCCCACCACATAACTGACCCTAAGGATGACAGGTCAGCACATCCCTGTCCTCACCACATAACTGACCCTAAGGATGACAGGTCAGCACATCCCTGTCCCCACCACATAACTGACCCTAAGGATGACAGGTCAGCACATCCCTGTCCTCACCACATAACTGACCCTAAGGATGACAGGTCAGCACATCCCTGTCCCCACCACATAACTGACCCTAAGGATGACAGGTCAGCACATCCCTGTCCCCACCACATAACTGACCCTAAGGATGACAGGTCAGCACATCCCTGTCCTCACCACATAACTGACCCTAAGGATGACAGGTCAGCACATCCGTGTCCCCACCACATAACTGACCCTAAGGATGACAGGTCAGCACATCCGTGTCCCCACCACATAACTGACCCTAAGGATGACAGGTCAGCACATCCGTGTCCCCACCACATTACTGACCCTAAGGATGACAGGTCAGCACATAACTGACACTAAGGATGACAGGTCAGCACATCCCTGTCCTCACCACATAACTGACCCTAAGGATGACAGATCAGCACATCCCTGTCCTCACCACATAACTGACCCTAAGGATGACAGGTCAGCACATCCCTGTTCTCACCACATAACTGACCCTAAGGATGACAGGTCAGCACATCCCTGTCCTCACCACATAACTGACCCTAAGGATGACAGATCAGCACATCCCTGTCCTGACCACATAACTGACCCTAAGGATGACAGGTCAGCACATCCGTGTCCCCACCACATAACTGACCCTAAGGATGACAGGTCAGCACATCCCTGTCCTCACCACATAACTGACCCTAAGGGTGACAGGTCAGCACATCCCTGTCCTCACCACATAACTGGCCCTAAGGGTGACAGGTCAGCACATCCCTGTCCTCACCACATAACTGACCCTAAGGGTGACAGGTCAGCACATCCCTGTCCCCACCACATAACTGACCCTAAGGGTGACAGGTCAGCACATCCCTGTCCTCACCTCATAACTGACCCTAAGGGTGACAGGTCAGCACATCCCTGTCCTCACCACATAACTGACCCTAAGGGTGATAGGTCAGCACATCCCTGTCCCCACCACATAACTGACCCTAAGGGTGACAGGTCAGCACATCCCTGTCCCCACCACATAACTGACCCCAAGGGTGACAGGTCAGCACATCCCTGTCCCCACCACATAACTGACCCTAAGGGTGACAGGTCAGCACATCCCTGTCCTCACCACATAACTGACCCTAAGGGTGACAGGTCAGCACATCCCTGTCCTCACCACATAACTGACCCTAAGGATGACAGATCAGCACATCCCTGTCCCCCAACACATAACTGACCCCAAGGATGACAGGTCAGCACATCCCTGTCCCCACCCCATAACTGACCCTAAGGATGACAGGTCAGCACAATTTACTTCACTTTACTACTTTACTAAATTTTTTTCTGATTTTCTCAGTAACAAGTATGTGGCCTAAGTGTGCCGTGAAAACAATGCTGATACTCTAGGGTGCCCTGATTCAAAAAAAAGTTTGGGAACTTCTGCTTTTCTGATGTTTTTCCTGGCCATGTGAGGACTTCTGGGTTTATGACCTGTGTGTTCTAGTGAGCATGTGCAGCCGCTGGCAAGATGTGTTGGGGGGGGGGGGGGCATAGAGGGATCCCCTTAAATTCCTTTCTAGGGAATCATTGTCACATGATACACATGAGGATTGCGGAAACTTCAGCTGTTTTTACAGCATTTTACTGTTAGTACATACCGCCCTTATTGTTTTATAGGTTCTACAGTAAGGTTATGAGCAGCGCTCTCATCACAGTCTTGTTTTAGTACTGTGTTTGTTTCCAGTTGCAAAGCCATATGGAATATTCTGGCGCTGTATATAAATAAATGTTATTAATAATAATAATTATTATTAACTGCTGTAATGTGCCATTTCTGGGGTGTGAAATTAGTTGATCCCAGACCACACCCCGGTATGGGTACAATTGTTCTCAGGTGCCACCTGGAGATAGCGGGGAGAGATCTGAGGATGAAACTACTGTAGGATCATTATACAGCATAGATACAGTAGGTACGGTGGCGTGATACATAACATCAGTATTCTCTATTTTTTATATCTTTATTTATCACTGCTCTATGGTTCTTTATATATGTAGATCTTGAAGTCGACCCAAGTCAGATATAAGTGAAATGAATTCTTCCCTGCGATTCCCATGGAATTTTTGGATTTGCTTTTGTTGAAGCTGCAGTCGGTGCAAATTCACTAATGGTAAAAGTAGAACGTCTTAGTGATACATGTAACTATTCACCTTAAATATGTGTTTTCCTGAAGAAATAATGGGATTTCATCTAGGAAATGCTCCCAGGTCTCTATACAATAATAATGACCCATTGTTCTCAAACTCCATCTTCTACACACAGCGGGAGCTCATTCCCGACATCTACTGTTCCCGGAATTATATTATGCTTGTCAATATGCCAACACATACAGTCATTGCCTTGTAAGACACGCTATCTGCAGAGCCGGACCTAGCTAAATTAGTACCCTAGGCAAGATTTTGGGTGGTGCCCCCCTTCCCGTGGGATCCTGAAAAGGGGTGTGGCCTCACGGAAGGGGCCCTCACCCAGCACAGTACCCCCCTATCCCAGCACTGCACAATGTCAGCACCCACCCTCACCCACCACCCCTATCCCAGCAGTGAGCACCACAGCACCCCGGCCCTCTCCCAGTTCCAAACTTACTTTGCTTGAGCGCAGCCTGCAGAGCCGTCCGACTCAAAGTACAGCAAGTTGCGGGAGGCGGACCCGCTTTCCCGTCTCAGGGTGGCAGGCCTTAGCTATGTGTGATTATTGCTGGAGACGGAGCCCAGAGCCATGAGGTGTGATTCACTACTCTGAGCTCCGCAAAGGCCCATGATGCAACAACCCTCCTGCGACCATTTACTTATTGTCCGGAATGAGCCTCTGCCCATGCGCAGCTGATAATTGCATGTGGCTGCATGTGCGCATGAAGCCAGCTGTGCCCAAACCTGGAAGTAAAGTGATAGGGTATATGAGACATGATGGTTATCACGGCAATATTGCAGGGAATAATTAGATCCTTGGAATTCTAGAGTTGGTGGAAATTGGGTCTCATCCTATTCTATTATTGGGTAACTTTTTGTGCCTGCATGCTGCACCTTGGTTAGGAACCTACATTCCCATACTGTCTCTGTAATTGTCACCTATACAAACAACCCACACTCGCTGCACCATTCAAATATCAATAACTTAAGCCCCCCCACTAGATAGCCCATTTGGAGCAGGGCCACTCTCCATGCCACCAGACCCCCCCCCCCCCCTCCCCATAACAGTGCCACTAGTAACCGGCTCCTGGACCTCTCCAGCGATGTACTCGGAAATGACGCATTTGCAATTCTAAAGTCTTCGCTCTCTGTTGTGCCGGTGCCATCTTTCCAAATACATAACCGGAAAGAGGGCCACGAAGCTGGCCCACCACATAGATACCGGCAAAACTCTTCAGGGTGCAAGGTGGGAGGCGCAGGACCAATGTGCACCAGACAATCTGTACCGATTAAGGATACACCACTGTCCATGAGCAAGAGAGGACTGGAGTCTCGGGGTGTAAGCTGGTTACCCACTAGTGTCGCGTTAAGGGTTTAGCGCCAGTGACACAAAATGATTGAGATTGCCATGTGATGACGAATGCTAGAACTTGCGTTGGGGAGAACGACTCCATTGACCCCTGTGTTTTCACTTGTGACCACAGCGGCCCTATAATATATTCATAAAAAATATTACCCCCTCCCTCCACAAGACAATTATTTAGGTTTACTTAATACATAATGATTTGCCCGTGCAATAAATGTACTGCGCCTCCTTACCTTCTGATTGGCCAGTCAGATTGCTTTTTGCGCTATCTCGCCTGTTACAACCACCTTGGTAGCTGCTATTCTTGACATATAAAAAGAAAATGTATAACAGCCATGTGTCTCGTTGCATCTTCGTAACTTGCGTTTTTCCTGCGGTTTGGCCTTTAGTAAGGAACAAAAGACAAACTCACAAACTCCCCTCTAGCGAATTAACCCCAAAATGTTTTTGATGTTGTTTTTGTTGGCAAGATTGGTGCAATCACTGCGTTTTCTGTACGATGCCCGTACAAAGGTGCACGATTTACAGATAATTTAGCAGATGAGGCCCACCCCACCCTGTGGCTGCGGTGTCGCACTGGGGAGAATAATACAGGGATTATTCTGAGTGTTATCTGGGAGGCAGAAGCAGTGTGCTGGCTGGGAGGTGAGGAGAGTGGTTCCTGCATCCATCCTGCCTGATTAATATTCTCCCCAGGGAGACAGACTGCAACTCACTCACAAAAGGAAAACTCTCCCAACTTTCTCCTCCTCGCCGCCTTTTCCACCCTCTGCACTCTGTGGGGCTGATTTCCTATCAGTGCCTCAGTCTCCGCTTCCAGGAATGAACATCCCTCCCTGATACTGAAGCTCAGTACATCTCTCTGTAACGTGCATCATCTGCCATCACACAACATTGTCATTATCCAGCTCTGCTAAGTGACACTATGGGGATCTGTGACTTGTATCTTGGCTCTGTGACCCTCTTTTCTCTTCTTCTGGGTAAGTCTAATTTTTAAACCATTTTTTGAGAAATTAATATAATTATCTGCATAGTAATTCTGATACAAGCAGCCGATAAAGACAAATCTGTTGTGTGAACCGGTAAATATTCCTTTATATTGTCCTGTAAGTGACACATTCTTCGAAACGTTTGTCTGCAGACTTCCAGCTCTTTGTATCAGTGTTACGTAGAGTTTGTGACATTCGCTGGCTGTTCCGTTACATTCTCTGGAGACTACAGATGCATAATAATAAGTATTGGGATTCAGTTACAGTTCTCATTAGGGGGCCTATTTATCATCACTAATAGGCCCGTTACAAACGCGGAAACGATAGTTTCTGCATGTTTTTAGTGTCGGGCCGATTCATTATTAGGGGCCTGATCAGACCGCACAGTGGCCCTGATTCAGAGCCGGAAGTTCTGACAGAGCGCTCGCTCTGAATCAGGGCCGTCCTCTTTTTTTAGAACGGCCTCCTGGCCACTCGCATAGCTGTGGGTTACCACCCACAGCTATAGCGGGCGGCCAAAAAGATGGTCGCGATGGTCAAGACCATCGCGACCATCGGGCTTGTGACGAGACCCTTGTGGTAGGGTCTTGTTGCCGCAAGCCCTGGAGTGCTTTCGGCTCTATCAGAGCCAAAAGCACTCCCGCTGACATCACTTGTGATGTCAGTGGGGCCGGCCCCAGACGGTAGGCTTTCCCATGGGAACGCCTTCGTCTGGCCAGCCACGCCCCCGGCACGCCCACCAAAGGGGGCGTGCTGTCACTCACCATCGACAGCACGCCCCCTTTGGTACGAGACCCATAGCGACGGCTTGGCCGTCACTGTCCGGGTCTCGCGCATGCGCACGACGGAGGCGGGTCCGTCATGCACATGCGCACTGGGCCAACATCGACCCACTTGCGAGCGCTCAGCACTCGCGAGCGGGTCTGAATTAGGCCCCGTATTCAGCAAACTACGAAGACGGAAAGTTTTTTCGGAGTTTTCTTATGGGAGCAAATGTAATTTTGAGATGGCATTTGTTCCTGGAGTCCTGATCCTTCCTATGGGAAGGAGGTACAGGGCTGCAAAGATGGATTTGGGTGGATCCCTTCGCCACCTCCGCACTGCGTGCCTTGCGCATGCGTGAAGGCAGAGGAAAGTATCACTTCTACCTCTTTAGCAGTGTTAGGGATCGCGGGGACAGCTGCTTTTTGATGATAATTAGATCGCTTGGAATCTTGGCCATGGGGAGCAGATTAGCTGAATGGGGACATTAGTCCATTCTAGGTGTTACAGGATTGTTCCCCAAGGGAGCATCCCGAACTGATCCCTGATGGATATGACTGAGGGGAAGATGTTCTCGCTGTATAGATCATGGAGCAGATTGAAGTTCTAAGTATCTTATTTAATAATACAGCAGTAGAAGGGAAGATAAACAATTCCCACCGATAAATGGTCGCTGATCATTGGTCTAGGAAACTACTTTCATAAAATAAATATTGGAAGATTATTTTTAGCTAATAGGGCCTGATTTTAAAATTGGACGCAATTTCAATAGCCGAGGCATCCTGCGATTATCAGCATACCCCGCACGCCCTGAAGGATGCGATCACAGACGGCAAATGTGCCGCCCTATGGATCCGCACCTTGACAGCGGACGGTTGGCTCCATGCATGGCTGCCGGTTATCACTGTACGTGAAGTGGGTGTATTTGGGCGACAACTGGGCGGTGAGTAGGCTAGGCTGGGCTGGGCTGGGCTCTGTGTGGCTTGAAGGGGGCCCCCACAACTAAGTTGCCCTGGGGCCCCCACAAGCCTTAATCCGGCCCTGTATAGATTAGGTCTATTAAATTGTAACCCAGCACTGTGTTAGCTGAAACACCAACACTGATCACTGCTGTGCGCCTTCCGGGGCGCAAATCACCCTAAAATATGTTCAGTTACTACGGATGAAATATGATGCATGTGAGTGCAGGAGGTCTGGAAATCCCCAGTTGTCCCGTACGTTCAGTGGGAAAGGTTTTTTTTAGCCTTCTTTACCTATTTTATAGTACATTAAGGGCTGTATTCAATTAGGAAGCGAAAAGTCAGTGCTGGACTTTTCGCTCCACATCGCAGCTTTTTCCGGGGATAAAGTATCGGGTGCGTGCACGCTTTATCCCCGTATTCAATTTAGAGGCAGCGAAAACGGGAGCCTGCGGAAAGGTAAGTATCGGAAAAAATAGGGGAATTTTGGGGAATTCATCCTGGGACCCCCCTAATGATGTCCTGACATGGGGGATCACTGTGGGTTTTCCCCTGCTGTAGGTAATTAGGGTTTTTAAATAGGCGCGGCAGGTGTTTTTTTGCGGCTATGAAGAAGGGGTGAAGAATAGCCCTTAGATTATTTGTTTTGTAAAAATAACTATTCCTAACAAATTTGGGGTATATGAAAATGGGGGTAAGCATATTTTTAAGTCCCTAAAATTAATTTTAAAAATTCTTCAAAAATGCACCTGCCGCTACTCTGCGCAATGAAGAAAACACCTGCCATATACTTGGGGACCCCACCAGAATTCATTTTGTTAGTTTGTCACTTTGTTCCCCCCTTTTTTTTTTCACCCCCAAATTTAAAGGTCATTTTATTGGGGTGTCCTGATTTTTTTTTTATTACTTTTTTCGACAATTTTTTTTTAAATGATTCTCCCTGGGGTGCAGGCTAATTTTTTTAAGCTTGCACCCCTAAACCCCAATTCTGCACTTTTTTTCGTCATGTTAAACATGGTGAAAAGTTATCCCCGTTTTTTAACAAAGACTTTTCGAACCAGCGAAACGTCTTTGTAACTGAATACGGCGATAATTGAAATAGGCGAAAATGACGTCATCGGTGATAAATTATCGCCAATTCCGACATTTCGCTCCAAATTGAATACGGCCCTAAATATCATAATGTTGTATCATTTTATTGCTTTAAAATTAGAGATGTGTGGTTCGCTTCTCCAGAAATCCAAATCCACCTAAATTTTATGAATAAAGACAGACCCGAGTCGCGGTTCTAATCTTCCAGTGTTTCGGAATACAGACTTTAAATCTGAATTTCGGATTTTGGATTGCAAAAATTGCATGATTTTAGCTGTTTTAAAAAACTTTTTGTGAACTTTTATTTAAAAACAAAAAAGCCCAGATCCAAAACAAAAACATGGTGGTTAGCGCACATCTCTAGTCAGCGCACATCTCTAGTCAGCGCACTTCTCTATTTGAAATTATACATATATCGCACAATTTATTACAATAAAATGACAATTCTATAAAAATTAAACCTTAACCGCTAATTCTTCAAACAAATATTTTCCATCCGTGACGATAATAAGAAACACAGGGGCCCGATTCATAGATGGACGTAATGCAGATGATCACGCAGTTTATGCGATTGTCGGTGATCTGCGCATGCGCCTGAGTGACAAAGTGATGTATTCAGGCAGGGATCGTTTGTGGGCGCAATGTGGAGGTAGCGTGTAGCGACCATTTTCGGGGTGTGTCCCAAAGGGTTACTCAGAAGTCAGATAACCGACTGATCTGCGACCGAGCTACGTCATTGAGTGCAGTCGCTTGGATCTGCTACAAATTCACAGCTGTGACAGCATTGGCGCCCATCTCTAGATCAGGCCCAGAATAAGTACATAGGGTGCGGGTATCGCTGCGGCTGCTACATCAGGGCCGCAACTAGCAGGGGGCTAGGGGTGCACATGCCCTGGGTACCTGACTTGAGGGGGAGCTAGCCAGGCTGCCGAGTGGGGCCCGGGTGGCTGCAGGTATAGGGGGAGCCACGCGGGCCCATGCTTCCCCTGTCGTTTCTGGCAGATTTGATAGAGACGGCGGCGGGCACTAGGACCTGCCGCCAGCCTGGCCTCAAGTGTCCCAGCGCTGAGGAGAGAGCAGCAGCACCGGCCGGTAAGAGTAACAGGTACACGGGGAGGTGGGACAGCAGCCAGTCGGGTATGGCAGGCCGAGCATGGCTAGTGGTGACGGTGGGGGCTAATGATATTGACATGGTGTGCTCGGGTTCATAGTATCCTGTGACATGGGGGAGACACTGACATGAATAAAGGGGCTGAAATCAGAGGCATGGAGGGTAAGGGACAGGAGCTGAGAGGGGGCGACCTCTACAGCCACATTCTGATTACCTAATAAAGAATAATTGCTGCATAACGCACTGTAAGCCCCAGCACTTGGGATGCTCAGGTTACCTCATTATGGCCCCTAGGAAGGTAAAGAGCCAAAAACAGAGGGCACATTACATATCATTTTCTGAGGAGACTATGAGGAAATATAATGTGTCTGCAGCATCCTTACAGGACATTCTGTGACATTACTGTGTGGCATAATGTGTTACTTATAAGGGGCATTACTGTGTGGCATAATGTGTTGCAACTTAAGGGGCAGTACTATACTGCATAATGTGTTGTAAGGGGTACTACTGTGTGGCACAATGAGTTATGAGGTATTACTTAGTGTGGCATAATGTTTAAGGGGCATTACTGTATGGCATAATGTGTAAGGGGTACTACTGTGTGGCACAATGAGTTATAAGAGGTATTACTTAGTGTGGCATTATGTGTAAGGAGCATTTCTGTGTCACAAAACCACACACAGGGTTATTTTTTTTTTTTGGGGGGGGAGGGGGCGCCAAGTTACTGCCTTGCCCTGGGTGATAAAATTGCTAGTTTCGGCCCTGGCTACAGAGAAAAGAAATGAGGTAATAATTATGACAGTTGTATATCTAAAATATTCGATTTATAACGACCATTATTGGTAGCATTGGAATGAGCAGAATGAGCTCTAAATGCTGGTAATTATTTCTAAGCAACTTTTACCAGTTTGTACAGCAGCGCAAGATTCACCTCCCTGCAGTGTTACTGTGCTGTGTGTAGTCAGTGCACAGTGTTACTGTGCTGTGTGTAGTCAGTGTGCAGTGTTACTGTGATGTGTGTAGTCAGTGCGCAGTGTTACTATGCTGTGTGTAGTCAGTGCACAGTGTTACTGTGCTGTGTGTAGTCAGTGTGCAGTGTTACTGTGCTGTGTGTAGTCAGTGTGCAGTGTTACTGTGCTGTGTGTAGTCAGTGTGCAGTGTTACTGTGCTGTGTGTAGTCAGTGTGCAGTGTTTCTGTGCTGTGTGTAGTCAGTGCGCAGTGTTACTGTGCTGTGTGTAGTCAGTGCACAGTGTTACTGTGCTGTGTGTAGTCAGTGTGCAGTGTTACTGTGATGTGTGTAGTCAGTGCGCAGTGTTACTATGCTGTGTGTAGTCAGTGCACAGTGTTACTGTGCTGTGTGTAGTCAGTGTGCAGTGTTACTGTGCTGTGTGTAGTCAGTGTGCAGTGTTACTGTGCTGTGTGTAGTCAGTGTGCAGTGTTACTGTGCTGTGTGTAGTCAGTGTGCAGTGTTTCTGTGCTGTGTGTAGTCAGTGCGCAGTGTTACTGTGCTGTGTGTAGTCAGTGCGCAGTGTTACTGTGCTGTGTGTAGTCAGTGCGCAGTGTTACTGTGCTGTGTGTAGTCAGTGTGCAGTGTTACTGTGCTGTGTGTAGTCAGTGTGCAGTGTTACTGTGCTGTGTGTAGTCAGTGCGCAGTGTTACTATGCTGAATGTAGTCAGTGTGCAGTGTTACTGTGCTGTGTGTAGTCAGTGCGCAGTGTTACTATGCTGCATGTAGTCAGTGCGCAGTGTTACTGTGCTGTGTGTAGTCAGTGCGCAGTGTTACTGTGCTGTGTGTAGTCAGTGCGCAGTGTTGCTGTGCTGTGTGTAGTCAGTGTGCAGTGTTACTGTGCTGTGTGTAGTCAGTGCGCAGTGTTACTATGCTGCATGTAGTCAGTGTGCAGTGTTACTGTGCTGTGTGTAGTCAGGGCCTGATTTAGACCCGCTCGCGAGCGCTGAGCACTCGCAAGCATGTCAATGTTGCCCAAGTGTGCATGCGCACGATGGAGTCGGCTCCGTCATGCGCATGCGCGTCACCCGAATAACGACGGCCAAGACATCGTTATGGGTCTCGCACCAAAGGGGGCGTACTGTCGATGGTGATTGACAGCACGCCCCCTTTGGTGGGCGTGCCGGGGGCATGGCTGCCCAGACGGTGGCGCTCCCATGGGAACGCCTACCGTCTGGGGCCGGCCCTACTGACATCACTAGTGATGTCAATGGGAGTGCTTTTGGCTCTGACAGAGCCAAAAGCACTCCAGGGCTTGTGGCAGCGAGACCCTACCGCAGGGTCTTGTTGCAAGCCCGATGGTTGCGATGGTCTTGACCATTGCGACCATCATTTTGGCCGCTCGCTATAGCTGTGGGTGGTCACCCACAGCTATGCGAGCGGCCAGGAGGCCGCTCCAAAAAGGAGCAGGGATGGCCCTGATTCAGAGCGAGCGCGAATCAGGGCCTCAGTGCGCAGTGTTACTGTGCTGTGTGTAGTCAGTGCGCAGTGTTACTGTGCTGTGTGTACTCAGCGCGCGATGTTTCCGGCTCAGGCACAGCAGTTCCTCTTACTGATCGTTCTTCTATTATCAAAGCTTAGGCGATCACAATGGTCTTTCCTTTGCTTGCATAACAACTTATATCTAAAAATATATATGTATGTGTAGGAAACCTAAAAGCGCTGCTTGAAGTTCCGATCGGGAGAGCAGCCTGCGGCTAACACACCTCTGTGTAAACAAATATAAAAGTATAATCTTAAGCCCCGTATCCACTTGCCAATTAAACAGAGCGATTGAACAATTACAATATCGTAATCGTTCATTCGCTCATTAATCGTGCATAAATCGTCCAGTATAATGTCGGAAACAACCAGTAATGCGCGCTCCCGCTGGTCGTTTCCGACATCAATCATCGGCTGAACATGCCGGTCAATCAGCCGATAACAACAGATTGGCCATGTTTAGGGATGAGGGAGGGTGCCTGCACTGAGCGACTGATCGCTCAGTGTAGGCACTGCAGGCGATGGGGAATGACTGTACGATTACAATGTTGTAATCGTACTGTCGTTCCTTTATCTGCTAGTGTATACGCACCATTAGCCTTAGGCAATACCCTTCAGGAGTAAAATAGAGCTCGGGAAATATTCAAGTCTATGCAAAAATTCAGGGTTCTGAGGGCCTGATTCAGAGCCGCTCGTAAGCGGTCGCTCGTTCACAACTGCGCATACGTATGGGTCATAATGCGCATGCGCAAACCAGTAATTGCGGTTGGAAATCGTGAGCTCGCAAAACAGCGAGGGGCTGCTAATTTGATTGACAGAATGTACCGTTTGTGGGTGGTAACAGGGGAAGGTGCTTAAAAACGGGGGAGTGGAGATCCAAACGCAGGCATGCCTAACGGTCAAAAGGGCGTTTAATGGGAGTGCATAATTAGTAAAGGAGCGTCATCGACCACGTCACTTGGTTGTCTTTTAGCCTGAACTGCTCGCAGTGATAGCGGTAAGAAAAACCTACCACAAGCACTACGAGCAGTTCAGGTGCCTTTCGATATACCCGATTAATCTAATAAATACCGGAGATGACGTGTGATGCGAACGGCAAAGGGGCGTCTTTACAAAATAGCGAGTGCATTTTTCGTTCGCTCGCTCAGACATAGAGGCGTCAACAAACCGCAAAGAGCGAGCGCTCAATTTAAATAGCCGGCCCCTTTTTTGGAACGACCGTCCGCAAATAGCGTCCGGCTCTGAATCAGGCCCTGAGTCCGGAGTGCTGGAGGGGGCACAAACCGTGGGGTGAATAACGGGGTATAGCAGGGTAGATGTGGGTATCCAGGAACAGTCTGTGATGGAGACAGAGCAGGAAACGGAGCACTGCAATAATCACACCGAGCTAAGGAGCACAGAGAACCTTTTTGAGTGGACCATAATGGACCATCTTTGAGAAACGATCGACCACCACCCAAATGGTGGTGTGACCATTGGAAACGGCAAGTTCGTAAAAAAAATCAATGGACAGATGGGTCCATGGACGGGTTGGAATAGGAAGAGGCACCAGGTCTCCGGCAAGAGCTTGTCTAGATGTTTTGTGTTGGGCACATTGGGTGCAAGAGGCGATAAACTCAGCCCCCTCTGATTTCATGGCGGGCCACCAGTAGGACCGGTGAAGAAACTCTAATGTCTTACCAATGCCTGTGTGACCAGCGAAGCGAGACGAGTGAACCCAAGACAGAAGTTGTTTCCGTAACGCCGAAGACACGAAGGTTTTCCCAGGAGGAGGTTGTATTTGAATGGTAGCGAAGATCTTAGAGTCGAGGACCGGAGTCCCTCTGTAGACTTCCACATTGCAGTCTGAAGAAAAGGAGCGTGACAGAGCATCGGCTTTTTGATTAAGAGATCCAGGACAATAGGTCAGAGTAAAACTGAAACGCGAAAAAAATATATGGCCCAGCGGGCCAACCTAGAACTGATGCACTGAATGTTCTTTAGAAACAGCAGGTTTTGATGGTCAGTATATACCGTAAAAGGAAACTTGGCACCTTTGAGTAGATAACGCCACTTCTCTAAGGCTAACTTGACCGCCAGCAAATCCTGCTCACCGATGGCATCATTTCTCTCTGCCGGGGAATTTTTTTTTAGGAAAGAACCCACATAGATGGATTTTGTTGTCCTCGAATTTCTGAGAGAGAACGACTCCCACTGCCTCAGATGAAGCATCCACCTCTGAGAAAAAGGCCTGTTGGTGTCTGGTTGTCTCAGACTGGAGCCGATATAAAGGTCTGCTTCAACATTTGAAATGCTGTCTCGATGGGCGCCACTAGCGGTGAAAATCCCTTGATAAGCTTCCTGTAATAATTAGAAAATCCAAAAAGTCTTTGTATTGCCTTTAGAGAAGTGAGAGACCAGTCCAGAATTGCCTGTATCTTTCTTTTTTGGATCATCTCCAATCCTTAGCCAGAGATAATGGACCTCATTCAGAGTCGGTCGTTGTGGCCGCACGGTCGTACGCCACCGATGTTCGCTAAACTGCGCATGCGTACAATTCCCAGTGCGCTTGCGCAAACTAGCTATTACGATCAGAAATTGCTTTCTCCTTCAACTTGGCCAGGTTGTTAGTTTGAGTGACAGGATGAGGCGTTTGTGGGTGGTAACAGGGGAAGGTGCTTGTGAACGGGGGAGTGGAGATACGAACGCAGGCGTGCCTGACTATGCAAACGGCGTTTTATGGGAGTGCATAATTAACTAAGTAGTATCATGGCACATGTGACATGGGAGGTTTTTACACTGACTTTATCGTAGTGCTTAGGAGAGTGTATGGTCAACCTTAATGTCTACGACCAGCTCCGATGGTCTCGAATAATCCTTATATGCCCGGAGATGACGTGTAATGGGAACGAGAAGGGGGCGTATTTTTAGTCTTACGGCCGCATCCTCCCCTCGCTCGTCCAGCTAACGATCCCATCTTAACGACGCAACTTGCGAGCGCTTCATTTGCATATCCGGCCCCTTTTACCTTACGACCGTGCGGCCGCAATGACCGACTCTGAATGAGGTCCTATGTACCCTAAGAATGGAATGGAATTGGAATGAACTTCGAATACACATTTCTCAAATTTGCAGTACAGATTATTTCTTCTCAGGCGAGTCAGGACTTCTTTAACATGACGTTGATGTTCTTTGAGGTCAGAAGAAAAAATTAAGATATTGTCCAAATACACAACTATGTAAACATAGAGTAAGTCTCTGAATATCTCGTTCACAAAATTCTGGAAGACTGCAGGGGCATTGCAGAGTCCAAGTGGAATAACTAAATATTCGAAATACCCATCTCGAGTGTTGAAGGCGGTCTTCCATTCATCGCCAGCGTGAATTCTGATGAGATTGCAAGCCTCTTGTATGTCCAGTTAAGAGAAGACTGTGGCTCCTTTGACACGATCAAACAACTATGTGATAAGAGGCAATGGGTATCAGTTTTTTTATAGTGATATCATTGAGGCCCCGATATTCAATACAGGATCGGAGACCCCCATCCTTCTTGGACACAAAAAACAACCCGGCTCCAGCAGGAGAAGTGGATGGTCTGATGAAGCTCTTTTCCAGATTCTCCCGGATATATTCTGACATGGCCTTGGTTTCGGGCAAGGACAAGGGGTATGTACTGTTAAGGCTTAGCACTAGCAATGGGGAATAGTCCTGCACAGCCTGGAGGGCTGGAATATCTTGGCTGGATGCGGCGGTGTAGTTGCCTTGAGGGCTGGAGGTGTTAGGACAGAATGTGGCTTGTGAGCCAATTGATTATGATGCGGCCTTTGGGCCGGTAGCAGCCTCTGGGCTGGATGGGCCTGTGGGCCAGTAAGTTGTGATGCAGCTTTTGGGCCGGTAGGAGCCTCTGGGCTGGTTGAGGCCTGTGGACCAATAAGTTGTGATGCGGCCTTTGGGCAGTAGCAGCCTCTAGGCTGGTTGAGGCCTGTGGGCCAATAAGTTGTGTTGCGGCCTTTGGGCCAGTAGCAGCCTCTGGGCTGTTACTGCCTTGGCAGGATGCGGCCCCTGGGCCGAGATACAGTCACAAAGGAGTGTAGCAGCCTTTGGGCTGGGTGGCAGCCTTGAGGGCTGAAAGACTTGGCTGGAAGATGCTGAGGTGCGCACAGTGTCGCCGGGATGACACCAACAGTAGAGCATAAAGTTGCGTACACAGGACGCTGAGGTGCACTTAATGCCGTCGAGATGACACCAGCAGTTGTACACAGGGTTGCGTACACAGGATGCTGAAGTGCACTTTATGCCGTCGGAATGACAGAAGTGACAGTACACAGGATCGCGTACTCTGATGAGCGGCCTGTTCCGCCGGGTTGACTCAAGCCGCAGGACGCTGGGTTGCGCACTCTGGACTCTAAGTGCAGTCTATGCCACCTGGATGACACAAACGACAAGGCAGGAATGTAGATCGATTTAGAAAGATTTCTGGACTGCACACCCTGAATATATATATATATAATGTGATAGGATCACTGGTAAAGTGGTCTGTGGCAGGTACAATTGTCCCAGATTCCTGTCTATTGTGGTTTAAACCCCCAGGAGAAAGTCTGCAGTGTAGCAGGCTTGAGTTTCGGCTTTTTTGAAAAGCCGGTTTGGGACATGGGGGTTGTGGGTGAGAGGAGAGGGAGGGCTCCACCCACGGCCACTCCAGGTTTTGGTTCTCGCAGCCTAGTATCAGGCTTGTTAGTTTTCCACCTGAGAGTGGCCAATATAAGCCTAGTGTGTTGAGGGCTGATTGTCTCACCTGGGAGAGCAGGCAGGGAGTTTGCTCAGAGACACTTGGAAAACCTATTTGTGAGTACTGTGCTGTGCCTTGTTGCTGGTGAGGGCATTAGGCCCTGCCAGGTTCTTGTAGTGAGGGAACTACCTGTGAAGTTAGAAGCCCAGCCAGGGCTAGGATTTACGTTTATGATTTCTTTATGTTATTTCTGTTTTGCACAATAAAGACTGGCGCCGACCAGTTTGTACTTGAATCCAGTCTGGCGTACTGTTTCCCAGCTGCTGTGTGTGTAAGGAAGGAGTTCTCTACCCAGGAGAGGAACCCCTAATCTGACTGTGTCACAATATGGTGGAGAATGCAGGCACCCACACACACTGAAGTTGCAGCAAGAGGAAAACTTTCCATTTAAAAATTAAAGGGACAGACACCCAATTTGTGAGTGTGGAAATAACACTGTGTCCTTGGAGTCCCATAGAGGAGGCGTCAGCCAATGCTCAGAGAGGCAAGGTTCAGCTTCCAACCTACACCCCGGGACAAAATGGAGGACATTATTAAAGCCTTGCTCCAAGCTACAGCAGCTCAGCAGGAGACAAACAAACTTCAGCAGGAATCTACCAGGGCTCAGCAGGAAGCTACAGCAGCTCAGCAGGAATCTACCAGGGCTCAGCAGGAATCCACCAGGGTGCAACTGTTGGCCTTGGAGACAGCCCAGAGGCAACAACAGGTCGCCATTAAGGAAACATGCCAGGCCTTAGCGGAAAACAGCCAGGCCATAAGAGAAGTGGTACAGCACCTGGTCGCCCGGCCCAGAGATGTTACTACTGGTCCTCCCACCACCACTCACTCCGTACGAGCCAGTCACTTCCTCCAAAAGATGACTTCGGGCGATGATGTGGAGGCCTATCTCGCCGCATTTGAAAGAACGGCCGAAAGGGAGAGTTGGCCCAAGGAGCAGTGGGCAAGTCTGGTGGCACCTTTTTTGTCTGGGGAGCCACAAAAAGCATATTTCTACTTATGCCTGGATGATGCCAAGGACTATAAAAAACTAAAACAGGAGATCCTAACTCGCTTGGGAGTCACCACCTTTGTTCGTACCCAACGGGTCCACCGCTGGGAGTTCCATAAGGACAAGCCTCCACGTTCACAGATGCATGACCTCATCCATCTGTCCTCAAAATGGCTACAGCCCGAGATGCTGACGGGACCACAGATCGTGGAAGGGGTCATGATGGACCGGTACCTGCGATCATTACCTGTGACTCTGCGCAAGTGGGTGAGCCATGCAGACCCTAAGTCCGCGGACCAGTTGGTTGAGCTGGTGGAGAGGTACGTGGCGGCTGAGGAGCTGATGAGTATGCCCCACCGAGCCCGATGGCGCACCGGCGAACTCCCATAGACACTGGTAAGACTGTTCCAGGGGAGAAGCGTGCTGGGCGGTGGAATGTACCTAAGACTGAGGGTGTAGAACCTGGAGACGGGCCTGCCAGGCCGGGAAGGTTCTTGCTTCCGTAAATGACTAGACATTAATATGACTCAGTGTTTCCGATGTGGTGGCTTCGGCCATATTGCAGCTAATTGTGCACTTACAACTGAACCTATGCAATGTGATACTGCTCATGTCTACCGCAGGGGGTCTTTCTTTGCACAGATAGCCTGTACGGCTGACCGGCAGGCTGTGACTGATAAGCACATGTGTGTACTCACTGTAGATGGCAACCGAGTAGAGGCACTGTTAGACTCTGGTAGCTTGGTGACACTTATAAAAGCTAAGCTGGTGAACCCCTTGAGGCGTAAGGGGAAAACTGTTGGTGTGACCTGCATACATGGGGATACTCGATATTATGTTACTGCCGAGGTGAACATCGAGACACTATGTGGTTTTGCTATAGTTTCTGTAGGTTTAGTACATGGTCTGATGTACGATGCAATATTGGGGAGAGACTTTGCTCACTCCTGGAAGTTGTGGGAAAGCCGTTTTGTTCCAGAGGTGAACAACCCCGATCCATTTGAGAAGGTTGTCGATGTAGTGGAGGAGGGAGTTTCTTCTGAGTCAGAGTTATTCCCTTTTTCTACTATGATTGGTGAACTAGAGAATGCGGAGCGTGACGGTGGCCCGCCAACTGATGTGCCTCCCATTGAGGTGGGAAGTGTTGTTGGGCCAGGTGATCGTCTGCCTGATTTAGAGGTCAGAAGAGAGGTCTTTGCGGTGGAGCAGTTGAATGACCCTACTGTGGTAAAAGCCAGGGAGAATGTAAAAGTAGTTGATGGTAAACCCGTAGACCCTGATAGTCCTTTGTCCTATCCCCACATGGCAATGTGGCAGGATTTGTTATATCAGGTGACTAAGAAGGGGGAAGATGTTGTGGAACAACTAATAGTTCCCAAAGCCTACAGAAGAACAGTGTTGGATCTGGCCCATGGTCATATAACGGCAGGCCATCTAGGGGTAGAGAAAACCACTGAGCGAATAATACAGAGGTTTTTCTGGCCTGGGCTTCATAAAGAGGTATCTGACTTTTGCACATCCTGCCCTGAGTGTCAGTATCATGCTCCCAGGCCACATTTTAAGAGTCCACTAGTTCCATTGCCTATCATAGAGGTGCCGTTTGAAAGAATAGCAATGGATTTGGTTGGACCCTTAATGAAGTCTGCCAGGGGACACCAGTATATTCTGGTCATAATGGATTACGCTACCAGGTACCCGGAAGTGATCCCGTTGCGCAATACGTCAACCAAGACCATTGCCAGAGAGCTAGTTCATGTCTTTAGCAGGCTGGGTATACCTAAGGAGATACTAACTGACCAGGGTACACCATTTATGTCCAAAGTCATGAAAGAGTTATGCCGCCTGTTCAAAATCGAACAGTTAAGAACTTCGGTTTATCACCCCCAAACCGATGGGCTGGTCGAGAGGTTTAACAAGACGTTAAAACACATGCTTAGGAAAGTGGTCAACAAGGATGGTAGGGATTGGGATTACTTATTGCCGTATTTATTGTTGGCCATAAGAGAAGTTCCCCAGTCCTCCACCGGGTTTTCACCCTTCGACTTGTTGTATGGGAGACACCCAAGGGGGTTACTAGACATTGCCAAAGAGACATGGGAGGGGCAGTCTAGTCCTTCCAAAACGGTGACTGAGTATGTTTCTCAAATGCAGGAGAGAATTGCTGCCGTAATGCCGATAGTGAGAGAGCACCTGGAACAGGCTCAACAGGCACAGCAGAGGGTATACAACCGCAATGCTCGGTTATGCAGCTTTGCTCCAGGGGACAGAGTGTTAGTATTGGTTCCCACTGTGGAAAATAAACTTTTGGCTAAATGGCAAGGGCCCTTTGAAATCTTAGAAAGAGTGGGGCAGGTCAATTACAAAGTTTACCAGCCGGGGAAAAGAAAGCCGGAACAGATATACCATATAAATCTGTTAAAGCCCTGGAAAGATAGAACGGTACTGTCGGCCGTCCGGGACCCTCCAGTAAGTCCAGGGCCCTTAGTTCCCGAAATGACAGTGGCAAAAACCCTGTCGGCAATTCAACAACAAGAGGTCAAGGAGTTTCTGATTAGAAATAGGGTGCTGTTCTCTGACGTACCTGGGAAAACCTCGGTCATTAAACATGACATTATCACTGACCCAGGGGTTAAAGTTAATCTAAAGCCCTATAGGTTACCAGAAGCACAAAGAGAATCGGTGTCGAAAGAAATTAAAAATATGTATGTTTCTGCAATGACTTCAGAAAGTTGAACAGTGTTTCAAAGTTCGATTCCTACCCGATGCCAAGAGTGGATGAACTGATTGAGAGACTAGGGACGGCAAGGTATTTAACCACTCTTGACCTAACCAAAGGGTATTGGCAAGTACCGTTAACCGAGAGCGCCAAACAAAAGACAGCTTTTTCAGCGCCAGAGGGCTTGTTTCAGTACAAGATGTTGCCCTTCGGGCTACATGGGGCACCTGCTACCTTCCAAAGAATGATGGACAGGATTCTAAGGCCTCATAGATGGTATGCGGCTGCTTATCTGGATGACGTGGTCGTTCATAGTCCTGATTGGCAGTCTCACTTACCCAGGGTACAAGCAGTGTTGGACTCCATCTATAAGGCAGGTTTGACAGCCAACCCAAAAAAGTGTTGTCTAGGCATGGAGGAAGTAAAATATCTGGGATACACCATTGGCAGAGGCCTGATAAAGCCTCAGCTCAATAAAGTTGATGCCATACAAAACTGGCCACGGCCTCTGAATAAGAAGCAGGTGAGAGCCTTCTTGAGAATTACGGGGTACTACAGGAGGTTTATACCCAACTTTGCCACCATGGCAGTCCCACTGACTGACCTGACCAAAGGCAAACAAAAAGTCATGGTAGAATGGAGTCCGGAGGCAGAGAAAGCTTTTCAGGAGTTGAAAGTAGCGTTGTGTTCCCAACCAGTCCTGATGACTCCTAATTTTGAAAGGGAATTCATAGTACAAACCGATGCATCAGAAGTAGGTATAGGAGCGGTCCTGTCCCAGAACAAGGAGGGTGAGGAACACCCTATTTTCTATCTTAGCAGAAAGTTGAATGTACATGAGAGAAACTATGCCACAGTGGAGAAGGAGGCGTTGGCCATAAAGTGGGCGTTAGAGGCTCTCAGGTACTACTTGGTCGGAAGAAAGGTCAAATTGATCACTGACCATGCCCCTCTGAAGTGGATGTCTGAAAATAAGGACAGTAATGCGAGAATTACAAGATGGTTCTTGGCGTTACAAACTTTTAAATTTTCAGTGGAACACAGGCCAGGAAGCCAGCTGGCCAATGCTGACGCGTTGTCACGCGTTCATTGTTTGGGGGCTTCAGTTGTTCCGCCCCACAGGTCGAAACAAAGGGGGGGGATATGTGATAGGATCACTGGTAAAGTGGTCTGTGGCAGGTACATTTGTCCCAGATTCCTGTCTTTTGTGGTTTAAACCCCCAGGAGAAAGTCTGCAGTGTAGCAGGCTTGAGTTTCGGCTTTTTTGAAAAGCCGGTTTGGGACCTGGGGGTTGTGGGTGAGAGGAGAGGGAGGGCTCCACCCACGGCCACTCCAGGTTTTGGTTCTCGCAGCCTGGTATCAGGCTTGTTAGTTTTCCACCTGAGAGTGGCCAATATAAGCCTAGTGTGTTGAGGGCTGATTGTCTCACCTGGGAGAGCAGGCAGGGAGTTTGCTCAGAGACACTTGGAAAACCTATTTGTGAGTACTGTGCTGTGCCTTGTTGCTGGTGAGGGCATTAGGCCCTGCCAAGTTCTTGTAGTGAGGGAACTACCTGTGAAGTTAGAAGCCCAGCCAGGGCTAGGATTTACGTTTATGATTTCTTTATGTTATTTCTGTTTTGCACAATAAAGACTGGCGCCGACCAGCTTGTACTTGAATCCAGTCTAGCGTACTGTTTCCCAGCTGCTGTGTGTGTAAGGAAGGAGTCCTCTACCCAGGAGAGGAACCCCTAATCTGACTGTGTCACAATATATATATATATATATATATATATATATATATATAATGGGAGGTGCTACCTGATGAGACTAATTTCAGGCACAAAAACAGTCAGATCTCAGGTGCACAACCCCAAATTATTAATAATATATAAATGCAATAAAATTTTGCAATCAATAGAGGTTATTAGCATAATCTTGGCCAAGGTTATGGGCCTACCCACCATATCCAGGTATCTCTGTAGGGTAGGTCCCTAACTTACTACGATTCAAATCCAGAGCGCAGAACACCCCCAAACGAGCCCAGCTAAGCTACCCCAGGGCACCGCCATAGTAAGAAAAGTGCACTATGAAAGAGATAGTTAGGGGCAGCTACTGCTGCATATAAAGAATGAAAATAAAAAGTGAAGTACATGTATAATAAACATACAGTGAAGGGTTAAAATGTGTTATAAAAGAAAAATGTGTTATAATGAAACAGATCAACAAAGGCAATCAATGGGGACCCACGCCCCAAAAATGAGTTGTGCACCTGAGATTTGTCAGGAATGTAGATCATACTGCCAAGATGAAACAAACGGCAGTTGGTGCAAGTGCGGACCATACCGCCTAGATGATACACATGGCAGGAATAATGGAGCTGGCTTGATACTGGAAACTCGACCTCGAACAGGAGACCAAACAACAACCGAAACATGTGAAACTCTATCACCGGCATGGAGTGAAGGGCTGGCTGGAATTTAACGGAAACAGGGCCCAACTAGAGCAACTCTCCCTCAATGACAGACTATTGTGTACCTGGGCTGAGCACAGACAGGAGAATCAATTAGTGTGCACCTGATACTGCACACAGACAGGCAATAATTAGTGCAGTGCCTCAGTAGCAACTAAGGCTAGAAACTGCAAACAATATGATCTGCTTAACTGCAGATCCTAACATATACATCCTCGGGGAGGAGTCTTATCTGGCATCAAATCGATTGGACAGTCTCAGTCTCAGTGTGGAGGTGGGATATTAGCCTTGCTTTCAGAAAAAACATCAGAAAAAGACCTGTATGGTATGGGGAGTTGTAGATTTTCTGATGTCTGAGTTTCACTTACAGGTTTGATATGTGGAAGACAAGACTTTCACCAAGCATCGCCCCAGGAGTGAATTTGCATGGAATTCCAATCGATTTTAGGATTGTGTTAGCGAGGGATATCCTAGAATAACATCGTGAGATGCCTTGGGTATTATCAGAAAACTGATGAGCTCTGAATGAAGTTCTCCTATATGAACTAACATAGGATGAGTCCGCTTGGAGACTATGCCATTGAGAATAGGGCTGCCATCGACTGCAGATAGGGTGATAACGTGATCGAGGGTAATACAGGATACTTGGAGTTTTTTGACAAATCCGAGGGTAATAAAATTTTCTGCTGCCCCAGAAGGGCAGAAACGAATGCCGGTCCTTGTTCCAACTCAGGGTTATAAGCAGAACTCAACATATTTTGAGGATGGAGTCACTACTCCTAACCGAGTGTCCCCGGGGCTGGTTAGGAGTGGAAGTTTCCTGGACAGTGGGAGCAGGAAGCAAAAAGATGGCCGGATTCCCCACAATACATGCAGAGGTTTTCTCTGCGTCGTTTCTGCCATTCTTCATTAGTGAGGCGAGCCCGGTTAACCTGCATAGGTTCATCATCTGTGGATCCAAGGGTTGGAGTGATAGAAGGGATAACAGGGCGAACCCTGGAACGATCACTTCTACTTTTCTCTGCCTGTAATTCCCGAAAGCATAAATCCACCTTGTTGCACAAGGAGATGAGGTCATCGAGTTTAGTGGGAAGGTCCCGGGTGGCTAGGTAATCTTTTAGCCGATCCGAAAGGCCGTTTCAGAAGGCCGATGTCAATGCCTCCTCGTTCCACTTTAATTCTGAAGCTAGCATTTGAAACTGGATAACATACTGACTGACAGGACGAATTCCTTGTCTGAAGTGCATAATTTTGGAGGATGCAGAAGACGTCCTTCCGGGTTCGTCAAAGATTCTCCTGAATGATGCTAGAAAGTGTGTATAATTATCCAGTAGAAGATCTGATCGCTTCCATAATGGGGAAACCCAGTCCAATGCGGGTCCGGATAGCAGGGACACAATATAAACCACTTTGGTCTTAGAAGTAGGGAAGTTGGAGGGTTGAAGGGTAAAGTGTACATCGCACTGGTTGAGAAAACCACAACATATCTAGGGGTTGCCATCAAATTTACTGGGCGTAGGTAAGTGCAGACGAGGGGAAGCACTGGGAACTGGAACCGTCGGTGCGGGTTGATTGGTAGTCGCTGGAATACTAACAGTGATGAGGGAAGCCTGCAAGACATCTTGCCTGAGAGACGTCTCTTGGAGAAAATGTGCCAGTTGCTGCTGCGAGGCCTCCAGGCCTTCTAGTCGATTGGCAATACTCTGGGTCCAAGTGAAGTGAGGCTGAAAACAAATGTCTGACAGGGAAACAAAGTCAATTTAATGAGGCTGGAAACAGGTGTCAGGCAGAAAAAACAAAGTCCAATTAGTGAGGCTGGGAGCAGGTGTCAGACAGAAAAAAACAAAAGTCCAATGGAAGTGTGACTGAGGAACAGAGGACCTGATTCATACCCAGTCGCAAGCCCTGAGTGCTCGCAACCGGGTCGATGGTGGCCCAGCGCACATGCGCACGACAGAGCCAGCTCTGTCGTACGCATGTGCGAGACCCGGATAGCGACGGGCACTCCGTCGCTCCGGGTCTCGCAACAAAGGGGATGAGCTGTCGATGTTGAGTGACAGCTCGCCCCCTTTGGTGGGCGGGCCGGGGGGGTGGCTGCCCAAACGAAGGCGTTCCCATGAGAACGCCTCCCGTTTGGGGGCGGCCCCACTGACATCACGAGTGATGTCAGTGGAGAAATTCCGGCTTTGTTAGAGTCAAAATCTCTCTGGGGCTTGCGGCCACAAGACCCTACCACAAGGGTCTCGTTGCAAGCCCGATGGTCGCGATGGTCTTGACCATCGCGACCATCATCCTGGCCGCTCGCGAGTCGCTATAGCTGTGGGTGGTCACCCACAGCTATGCGAGCGGCCATGATGGCCACAAAAAAAATTAAAATTGCCCTGATTCAGAGCGAGCGCTCTTTCAGAGCATCCGGCTCTGAATCAGGGCCTGAGGTCTTAAGTACTGGAGTGAGTTCTGAGGCCCTTATTCAGAGCCGGACGGTCTGACAGAGCGCTCGCTCTGAATCAGGGCCATCCTTCTCTTTTTTTAGAGTGGCCTCCTGGCCCACAGCTATAGCGAGTAGCCAAAAAGATAGTTGCGATGGTCAAGACCATCATGACCATCGGGCTTGCGACGAGACCCTTGTGGTAGGGTCTCGTGGCCACAAGCCCTGAGTGCTTTCAGCTCTATCAGAGCCGAGAGCACTCCCACTGACATCACTTGTGTCAGTGGGGACGCCTCCGTCTGGCCAGCCACGCCCCCGGCATTCCCACCAAAGGGGGCGTGCTGTCACTCAACATCGACGCACGCCCCCTTTGCAGCGAGACCCAGAGCGATGGTTTGCCCGTCACTATCCGGGTCTTGCACATGCGCACGATGGCACGATGGAGCCCCCTCCGTTGTGCGCATGCGCACTGGCCCAACATCGACCCGCTTGCGAGCGCTCAGGTAGAGTTTCAGTGCAGGCAGCAGACAAAGTGGTGAGTATTCCAGAGACTGGTTTTGAAACAGAATCCATCAAGGAGCAGCAGTTAGGAGCGTTAGTATACATTATACAGGAGTGCTATGTGATTGCACTAAACGCTCATGTAATGAAGACCATACAGATGTCCTCTCACCTTAATGACTAATATAGGCCATAAATTATTATAAACCGAGCAGTGCTAAGGAGGAAAAATTGAAAACTTTTATTCATTGAAAGACATGGTGCTGACTTTTCAAAAGGTTGCTTGTACTTTTTTCCATCTCTTTGCACACCTAGGTGCACTATTAGTTTGCGTACAGTAGGTGTCTCCCGAGAGCAGAAAAGCACCTGGATATGCACTGGGACTACCATCTTTTAGACGCATCGGTGCACCACCAAGGACTAGTAAGGAGTCCCACCATAGGCAAAAGTTATCATAGCAGAGTGATTATAGGGTAAATGCCAGTACTGTCCGAATAACAGAATACTGTGCGACTACTGAGTGATGAGATAAAATATTAGGTAACGGGTTACACCAGCCAAGGTGGGATATGTTTGTCTCTATTGAGAGCATGAGACATTTTTCTGTATAAGGTGTCAGAATGGTGAAAAATACTAGACAAAGACCCTTTATAAAACGTTTCCTCTCTCACCTCAGTCACCGATGGCCAGAACTTCATGATCAGAAACGTCCAGATGGAGAAGTGCATTCACGTGGCTGAAGATACCGGCAGAGTCTCTCTGGCAAAGTGTAAAGTCCACTCCCATCACCAGCACTGGACCTGGGACCCGAAGACCAGCTCCATCATCAATGTGAACAGCAACAGGTGCCTGACGGTGATGAAATCGCTGCATCTGCCCATGTTGAGGATGGAAGCGTGTGAGGGCAGAAGGAACCAGGCTTGGGTGTGCGACAAGAGCGGCCATCTTACGCTGTATGGCCATGGGCTGCACCTAAACGCCAAACAAGGGACCAAGAAAGTGTTTGTGTCAAACGGCGTAGACAAGTTCAGTACATGGAGAACGCTGATGGACTCGCCGGTCTGCGGGGAGGCGTTCACCGGTCAAACTAACATCGAGCAAGAGTGGGAGGAAGTCACAGACGGGTTTTCTGAATGTAAGTAGAGATATGCATCACATGAAAGTAATCGCCATGAGGTGTCATGTGACTATAATACTCATGTAATATATATATAGGTTGGGTACGGGATGCTGGCGGACGGGATGCCGGTGATTAGAATACCAACAGCGGCATCCCGACAGTCAGAATCCTGACACAATTAGATAAGTGCCCTAACCTACCGTTCCTGTAGCCTAACCCTAACCCTCCACCTAGTGCCTAGTGTCTAACCCTTAACCCCCCTCCTAACCCTAACAATTACCATTACAATGCTGCCAGTTGGGATTCTGGAGCCGGGATTCTGACCGCTGTCTCTATCCACTCTTACGTGAGCACATTATTGCAGCACCTTTAAGAAAGTCGCCCTGCCGCAAACATAGTGCATTTCATCTCCTATAACCTCGCCCTATCTGCGCCCTATCTGCAGTGTCAAAGAAAAAATTTAAAAGTAATGGCAGATTTATTAGCCTTTATTAGGCATATAAATATTTGTATCACTTACGGAAAGATGTATCAAGCCCTAGAGAGAGATAGGTTGGAGCAGTTGTCCAAAGTAACCAACCAGCTTCTACCTGTCATTTCACAGACTGTGCTAGATAAAAGACAGGAGCTGATTGGTTGCTCTGGACATCTCTCTCTCTCTCTCTCTCTCTCTCTCTCTCTCTCTTTCTCTCTTTCTCTCTTTCTCTCTCTCTCTCCAAGAAACAATGATAGGTGCGCTCCTCACTCAGTACATAAATATATTGGTTTTCAGACTGGCAGCTCAACCAGCAGGATCTAGGTATCAATACAAAATAGTGCATTGATCTGTTCAAGCTCAGTGAATAGAATTTATTTCACAAGACTCTGGACCTCATTCAGAGTCGGTCGAAGCGGCCGCACGGTCGTACGGAAAAAGGGGCCGGATATGCAAATGATTCCCTCGCAAGTTGCGTCCCTAAGTTCGGATCGGTAGCTGGCCGACCAAGGGGAGGAAGTGGTCGGAAGACAAAAAAATACGCCCCCTTCTCGTACGCATTGCACGTCATCTCCGGGCATATAATTAGGCACGCCTGCGTTTGGATCTCCACTCCCCCGTTTTCAAGCACCTTCCCCTGTTACCACCTACAAACGCCTCATTCTGTCACTCAAACTACCGACCTGGCTGTGTTCAAGGAGAGAGAAATTTCTGATCGTAGCGGATAGTTTGCGCACGCGCATTGCGAACTTTATGCATACGCAGTATAGTGAACATCGGTGGCGTACGACCGTGTGGCCGCAACGACCGACTCTGAATGAGGTCCTCTGTCCATATAAAGGTATAATGGATCAGTCCAGCATCATTAGCCATCCATGATGGATGTTATAGCTATATGGTTTTATCCAAAAAGGTTAAATTGATTTGTATGTTCCAACCAATCTTCTTTTGTGTCACTTCCTATTGTTATACTGGTATAACAATATCAAGATCAATGCACTATTTTGTATTTATACCTATTTTTTATTGTTATTATGTACTGTATTTGCAACGGTGATATTAAATTGCAACACATTTTTTAAATATCTTTGTGTGGTTATTCAGACAAGCGCTCTATCCTGTTACTTACGTGTTAAGTTTAAGTGTACCTGAATACCCTGCATAAACAGTTATCACCTCTCTGGAAAATATGTTTATTAAAAATGAGTCCCATTAGCTGGTGGAATACAGTCTGAGTGTAATGGTTACAGGTAAGTATTGTATCATATATTTCTGGTGTATAGATAATGTAGGTTTGTGCAATTTATTTAATAAAGTTCTGAAAATGTGTAAAAAGCTTGAGAGGCGCTTATATGACCCAAACCTCTATTCGCAGCTGTGACACGGGCAAATACTTTCATTAAAATATAATTTGTCTTTGTGTTTCATAAGCTAAAATTAGAAGCACAACAGAGAGCCTGAAATCCTCTCCCAAAGTCCCATCTGTGAGCGAGCGGACGATCGCCACTCAGATTCCCGGACAGAACTACACAGCGGACACTGGTGAGTCTCCTCTAAGGGGTGGAGTTACTAAGGAGCGGTTTGTCAAAACCGACCATCATTGGCGCAGATGACGATAGTGTTAAAGCGCCAATAGAAATAAACGCTAAACAAGCCCGGTTTAGCAATTATAACACTTGGGGCGGAATGTACTAACCTTGCGGAGTACATCCCAATAGTAGTTCCTCTTATACATTATGCCTCCCCCCCAGCAACTCACCTCCATTTCTCCCTCCAGGAGCCTCTCACCTCCCTCTCTGTGCCATCAGCAGCCAGCAGGTGTGGATTTGGGGCCGGGCTGCCAGTTAATTACAGCTGGTGCACTGGCAGGCAACGGCAGACATGTACAGGCAGCACCGGCGCAGTGCTGTCTGTTTGAATCCGAGCCAATCAGAGTTAGCGGACCAGCAGCCAATCAGGAGCCGCCACTGCTAATTGGCTGCTGGTCCGCGAGCTCTGATTGCCTCGCGATGGGTGACGTTGTCTCTTTATGACTGCCTGCCAGTGTGCCGACTGTAATCAACTGGCAGACCCGGCACCCAATCAACATTGCTGACACCCAGGCACCCTTCGACGGCCTTGACTAGACCCGCCCACCTTATGTGCGTGATTGGGTGCTCGCAGACCTGCGGGCCACAGAGGCAGCTCTGGCACCATAGCATCCGCACCCACTGTTTGCATGGAAGCAAACAGTGAGGTCTTTTTCTGGATCAATGGACTGGGGTTATAGGCGAGGACAATGTAAACAATGTAAACAAATAAAGGGTGCAGGTGTACTTCAGGGTCCAGTCTTCAACCCAGGAAACGCAGAGTATCACAGCTATTAATGATAAATAAGAAATTAAAGACAGCATCAGTAAAATTATATAAGGCATAAATCAAAATAATCTAAAAAATAAAGCATAGAATGAATAAAACAACTCACTTCTAGAAGTATACTGGGCGCATTTCCCAGGACCTGACCACTTCATCAAGAACTCTCCTCATTTTCTCTCTTCACCTCTGTTATTGGAAACAAAACGTTTGTTGTTTGTTACTTTTGTCAATTAGTGTACTGACAGGGTTTGCATCTGCTATTCCAAATTTGATCAGCATCAACTCAATTTCTGTCTATAGTAACAGTCCCAGCATTCAAATTTTGTATGATCCTCAAATCTAGCAATTGGTGTGCCGGCCCAAGGTCTTTGAACCTGAACCTGTCACTTAGCAACATTTTCACTTCGGCAATCTGTCTATCACAGGGCCATCAAGATCTCAGACAGGCCTAGGTCCTGGGGGAGGCATGGCCAAATACAGGGGGTGTCGCCATACCTCCACCAAGAAAATGTAAACAATTTATCTGCCATGCTCAGCACAGGGACAGTTCCAGGAGGTCCAGTGCAATCGCCCCCACCTGTAACACTTCTCTGCCCACTACTGCTGTATAGCAGAGCAGCTGCCTGCAGCGGAACATCCATAAGCAGTCTCCTCTTTCTCACTGCTCAATGTGCCACTGGGGCTGCGACGCAGCGGCAGCAGATGACCGAAAAACTGGCCCTGATATGTAGTACCTCCCCTTCTCGGCACCCCTGTGCTCTCCTGGCCTGCAAGCAATCATCTTCATACACAGTTATGATGAAGAAGTTTTTGTCTTTCCATTTATAGTATAAACTGTGATCAGTTTTAGAATGTACAAAGGGGCTGATTCAGTATGGATCGCAACTGCGATTGCAATAGAGATTACGTACACAGTCTCACTGCAAAGATATGCTAATCCTCTATGATCGCTATGCCGTCACAGCACAACACAAGGATGCCCACCGTACCTTACACACATCCGTAATACTTACCAAGACTGAGAAACCATCAGTAACATGGAGTACCATCGCAGCCTCACACACACTTACACAGGCTCTGACCTTACTCAGGAATTACTAACCTCATCACACGCAGTGACTACACAAGACTGAGAGACCATCAGTAACATGGAGTACCATCACAGCCTCACACACACTTACACAGGCTCTGACCTTACTCAGGAATTACTAACCTCATCACACACAGTGATTACACAAGACTGAGATACCATCAGTAACATGGAGTACCATCGCAGCCTCACACACACTTACACAGGCTCTGACCTTACTCAGGAATTACTAACCTCATCACACACAGTGATTACACAAGACTGAGACACCATCAGTAACATGGAGTACCATCACAGCCTCACATACACTTACACAGGCTCTGATCTTATTCAGGAATTACTAACCTCATCACACACAGTGATTACACAAGACTGAGATACCATCAGTAACATGGAGTACCATCACAGCCTCACATACACTTACACAGGCTCTGACCTTATTCAGGAATTACTAACCTCATCACACACAGTGATTACACAAGACTGAGAAACCATCAGTAACATGGAGTACCATCACAGCCTCACACACACTTACACAGGCTCTGACCTTACTCAGGAATTACTAACCTCATCACACGCAGTGATTACACAAGACTGAGAAACCATCAGTAACATGGAGTACCATCACATCCTCACACACACTTACACAGGCTCTGTCCTTACTCAGGAATTACTAACCTCATCACACTCAGTGATTACACAAGACTGAGATACCATCAGTAACATGGAGTACCATCACAGCCTCACACACTTACACAGGCTCTGACCTTACTCAGGAATTACTAACCTCATCACACACAGTGATTACACAAGACTGAGACACCATCAGTAACATGGAGTACCATCACAGCCTCACATACACTTACACAGGCTCTGACCTTATTCAGGAATTACTAACCTCATCACACACAGTGATTACACAAGACTGAGATACCATCAGTAACATGGAGTACCATCACAGCCTCACATACACTTACACAGGCTCTGACCTTATTCAGGAATTACTAACCTCATCACACACAGTGATTACACAATACTGAGAAACCATCAGTAACATGGAGTACCATCACAGCCTCACACACACTTACACAGCTCTGACCTTACTCAGGAATTACTAACCTCATCACACGCAGTGACTACACAAGACTGAGATACCATCAGTAGCATGGAGTACAATCACATCCTCACACACACTTACACAGGCTCTGACCTTACTCAGGAATTACTAACTTCATCACACGCAGTGACTACACAAGACTGAGAAACCATCAGTAACATGGAGTACCATCACATCCTCACACACACTTACCCAGGCTCTGACCTTACTCAGGAATTACTAACCTCATCACACACAGTGATTACACAAGACTGAGAAACCATCAGTAACATGGAGTACCATCACAGCCTCACACACACTTACACAGGCTCTGACCTTACTCAGGAATTACTAACCTCATCACACACAGTGATTACACAAGACTGAGATACCATCAGTAACATGGAGTACCATCGCAGCCTCACACACACTTACACAGGCTCTGACCTTACTCAGGAATTACTAACCTCATCACCGCAGTGATTACACAAGACTGAGAAACCATCAGTAACATGGAGTACCATCACATCCTCACACACACTTACACAGGCTCTGTCCTTACTCAGGAATTACTAACCTCATCACACACAGTGATTACACAAGACTGAGATACCATCAGTAACATGGAGTACCATCACAGCCTCACACACACTTACACAGGCTCTGACCTTACTCAGGAATTACTAACCTCATCACACACAGTGATTACACAAGACTGAGACACCATCAGTAACATGGAGTACCATCACATCCTCACACACACTTACACAGGCTCTGACCTTACTCAGGAATTACTAACCTCATCACACTCAGTGATTACACAAGACTGAGAAACCATCAGTAACATGGAGTACCATCACAGTCTCACACACACTTACACAGGCTCTGACCTTACTCAGGAATTACTAACCTCATCACACACAGTGGTTACACAAGACTGAGATACCATCAGTAACATGGAGTACCATCACAGCCTCACACACACTTACACAGGCTCTGACCTTACTCAGGAATTACTAACCTCATCACATGCAGTGACTACACAAGACTGAGAAACCATCAGTAGCATGGAGTACCATCACAGCCTCACACACACTTACACAGGCTCGGACCTTACTCAGGAATTACTAACCTCATCATACGCAGTGATTACACAAGACTGAGAAACCATCAGTAACATGGAGTACCATCACAGCCTCACACACACTTACACAGGCTCTGACCTTACTCAGGAATTACTAACCTCATCACACACAGTGACTACACTAGACTGAGATACCATCAGTAACATGGAGTACCATCGCAGCCTCACACACACTAACACAGGCTCTGACCTTACTCAGGAATTACTAACCTCATCACACGCAGTGATTACACAAGACTGAGAAGCCATCAGTAACATGGAGTAACATCACAGCCTCACACACACTTACACAGGCTCGGACCTTACTCAGGAATTACTAAATTCATCACACGCAGTGATTACACAAAACTGAGACACCATCAGTAACATGGAGTACCATCACATCCTCACACACACTTACACAGGCTCTGACCTTACTCAGGTTAGTGTCATAAGCCAGAGTCTGGGACCACGTTTTTAGGTACATCTGTAAATGTGGCTGGTATTCTCTTCCCTGCAGTTCTGAAACATAGACACCGCCATCTTGGACTATGTTACATGACCCGCTCTGCCAACCAGCCACATGCTCAATCCAACCTATCAGCCCATAGGGTGCCCTATTTAAACTAGGAAGTGCTGGCCAGTACAACTTCTATTTTAGAGCATCAGTATCCTAGATCCTGGTTCTATTTTGCATCACAGATTTCTGTTCCAGTTACTTGCTCCAGTATTGCTTTACTGCATTCTACTCCAGTCTGTTCCAGTTACTTGCTCTAGTATTGGTTCGCAACATTTTGCTCCAGTATGTTCCAGTTACTTGCTACAGTATTGCTTCACAGCAATCTGCTTCAGTATGTTCCATTTACTTGCTCTAGTATTGCTTTACAGCATTGTACTCCAGTCTGTTCCAGTTACTTGCTCTAGTATTGGTTCACAGCATTCTACTCCAGTCTGTTCCAGTTACTTGCTCTAGTATTGCTTTGCAGCATTCTACTCCAGTCTGTTCCAGTTACTTGCTCTAGTATTGGTTCACAGCAATCTGCTCCAGTATGTTCCAGTCACCTGCTTCAGTATTGCTTCACAGCTTTCAGTCCTGGTATTTTCCTGCAGTGTGCTTTAGTTGTGTTCCTGCACCAGGTTCCAGAGTTTCCTGCAGCCTGCTTCAGTAGTGCTCCTGGCACCCAGTTACAGTATTTCCTGCAGCCCACTTCAGTTGTTCTCCCTCACCTAGTTCATGTTTCTTGCAGCCTGCTTCAGTACTGCTCCCGACACCCAGTTCCAGTGTAATTGCAGTCAGCTAGTGATACACCAATCTACTGCTACAGCCACAGGCTATCCTACCAGCCTGCAACTGGTTTCAGCATTTGCTCATGTCATTATTCTGCAGCATCAGTCTCCCTCTGCTACTACTAGTGGGCTGCATGAGAAATAGCATTATGATGTAATCCATACCTCCCAACATGACCCTCTCCAGGAGGGACACAGGACCTCATTCAGAGTCGGTCGAAGCGGCCGCACGGTTGTACGCCACCGATGTTCGCTATACTGCGCATGCGTAAAGTTCGCAATGCACGTGCGCAAACTAGCCGCTACGATCAGAAATTTCTCTCTCCTTGAACACAGCCAGGTCGGTAGTTTGAGTGACAGATGGAGGCGTTTGTGGGTTGTAACAGGGGAAGGTGCTTGAAAACGGGGGAGTGGAGATCCGAACGCAGGCGTGCCTAATTATGCGAACGGCGTTTTATGGGAGTGCATACGGTTTATGGGAGTGCATAATTAACAAAGTAGCGTCATGGCACATGTGACATGGGAGGTTTTTTACACTGACATGATCGTAGAGCTTAAGAGAGGGTATGGTCAACCTTAAGCTCTACAACCAGTTCCGATGGTTCCCAATGGTCTCGATTAATCCTTATATGCCCGGAGATGACGTGCAATGCGTACGAGAAGGGGGCCTGCTACCGATCCGAACTTAGGGACGCAACTTGCGAGGGAATCATTTGCATATCCGGCCCCTTTTCCCGTACGACTGAGCGGCCGCTTCGACCGACTCTGAATGAGGTCCACAGTGCTGTGGTCCTGGACTTCCCTGGTAAGTTATGATGGGTGGCGGCTCCAGAGGTGGGGCTGCAGCACAGTCCAATATTCAAATAGGGGAGTCACACCAACTGCCAGTGAGTCCCGGCCAGTGATGTTGGCAGTGTGTGGAATGACAGTTGGTGTGTCTCCCCTGTTTGAATTTTGAACTGCGCTGCAGCCCCGCCTCTTACCATGGAAGTCCAGGACCAGAGCATTGTGTCCCTCCTGGAGCGGGTCATGTTGGGAGGTATGTGTAATCTAGCTTCACTCACACTCCGGCACATACAGCTAGCCCAAGGTGTCCCAAACTGGATCATCAAACTCCCACCATTGTGACATTTAGAATGTACAGTTGTTGGCAAAGGGTTGTTGTTTCAATTACAGTCCCTCTTTTATTGTACACAACACACTGTCCTTCTATGATCTGGACCTTGTATCCCTCCTTTTCCAGTACATTGATGGCAATCAGATTGGTTCCTAGACCTGGCACAAACAGTTACATATTCTACGTCTGTAATTTTTGCCCTTGATGCGCACAGTAATCATCCCAACTGTCCTGGAATATAGGACTCTGGGGTCTAATTACTAAGGGGCACTTTAGCGCGGTGTTAAATCTGCTCCTGCTTCGTTTGCATACTGCTGCGATGCAGGAGCTGGCTACCGCAGCTGTTATTAATAATAGACCCACCGAGGAGGGTGAACTTTAAATCACCCCCCTCGGCGGTGTAAGCAGCATAGTAGAGACACTGGATTCACCAGGTCTCCGGAGTCCCATGCAGAGCAAGCAGAGAGGAGTTTTTTGTTTTTTTCAACAAACTTTATTGGCAAACGCCCAATATGACACAGCTCCTGCTTCTCCAGTGAGGAGAAGCAGATACTGGCAGCTACAGGAGGCGATATCAGTGCTGGAGAAGACACCCGACAGTAAGTGCCATCTCCTAGGTGTCTATGGCAGCGCTAAGTGACCCAGGTGAAGCGTGATATTGTAGCCTGCACTTAGGCCCTGATCCAGACCAGCTCGCTGTCGTTGGCAGCTCGCTGGGTTTGTGGGCGTTTTTTTATTTTTTTTTCCGGCCGCTCGCAAAGCTGTGGAAGACCACCCACAGCTTGTGCGAGCGGCCAGGAGACCATCGCGCTTGCAACGAGACCCTACGGTAGGGTCTAGGCTGCCACAAGGCTGAGTGGACTTCCTGCTCTAATAGAGCAGGAAATCCACTACTGACATCAGTAGTGATGTCAGTAAAACCTCCCTACAAACGGCGGGCATTCCTAAGGGAACGCCTGCGTTTGTCCAGCCACCCCCCCTACCCGCCCACAAAACGGGGTGAGATGTCACTCACCATCGACAGCCGCCCCGTCTTGTTGCAAGCCCCGTAGTGACTGAACTTCAGTCACTCAGCGGGGCTTGTGCACGGACACGGCGCTTGCCCAGCCAATAAACATTGAGCAGCTTGTGAGCGCTGTGTGCTCACAAGCGGCTCTGAATCAGGGCCTTAGTGCTGGCAGGCTGCAGGCATAGAAAATCTCTTTAGTACATACTAAGAAGTGGTGTGTGCAGAGATTTTCTCTGCCTTTAGCGTTTCTAACCCCTTTTCTCCTGTTAGTAAATAGACCCCTGTATCACCTATTCCACTAACATTTACAGGCTCACATGACTTTAATGACTTGAACAAACTCTCATTAAAGCTTAAGTGCTTTAAGCTTTAAGCTTTAAGTGGCTCCTGAGTCCATGTACCAGCAATCATTGTGGTGACTGCTACATTTAATGCTGACTCATTCTATCTGTCATGCTTTCATGATTCAGTACAGTACCATTTGGTTCTAATGATCTACCTCTTGAGGCCTTGTGTCCTATTTTGCAATACATGGAGCACTTGTACTTCAACTTTTTGGTTTCATGTCCTTTGACAGTAGAATAGAATTCTCAGCATTGACCACAACAGGAATGCACTCTTGATACTGGAGTAGTTTGGCTCATACAATCTCTTTTCATAGTTTGGCAACACATGACTCCAAAAATACTACTAGAAAATCATACCCTGTCATAAAGTTTTGCAGCTTTGACATAGCAACCTCCTTTTGTCTATTTGGACAGTTAATGACATTAATTGCTGGGATATAGCCAGCATCCTCTCTATACATTAATTCATAATCTTAAACACACTTAGCTTAGTGCTATACAGATGGCCTGATTCAGACCCGCTCTCTCAGATAAATACTGTCGCTGCTGTCGATGGTATGCAGTGTGTATGCATTGTGCGCATATGCATACCTTAATGAAAGTTCACAATGCACTCGCTCGCTGCACATAGACAGCCCAGCAGAGTGAGTGACAGGGGAAGCAGTTTGTAGGTGGTAACAGGGGCTGGCCATTAAAAACGGGGGAGTGGAGGTGCAAACGCAGGCGTGCCATGCCTGAGCATCTCAACTGCATTTTAGAGGTGTGCATAATTATAAGACAGTATCATAGTACACGTCATCTGGCTGGTTTTTACACTGAAGTGCTCGCAGTGCTTATGGCAGCGTATAGTCAACCTCAAGCGCTGTGATAGCATCCAATATACCGATGGTTGTATACACTTTCTGGACATGACATGCACAAGTGGGCATCTTAAGACAGGCTGGTGGGTGTCTGCATACACTATGTGATCGCGCTTTTTGAAATACTGGGCGTGCTAATGCATTGCTGTGTGGTAGCACTACCTATGCAATTTGCATACACATCGTGCGAGCGATCGCATCTAGCGAGCGGCTCTGAATCAGGCCCAGAGTGTAGTTCAAGGTTGATTAGTCTCATTAAGTCTTTTTCTTCATCAGACGTCTGCTGATGAAAATGCCTCCCGTATTTTACTGAGCTGTCACCTTCCCATGAATTATAGAATACATGTGCTTCTCCACAGCTATGCCTATGGTCCCCATTGCTCTATCCACATCATTTGGGTTGGGGTTGTCACCAGGATCACTGATGACCTTCCATTACTTATCTCGCTCTTACTGCATCTGCATGGTAAACTTTCATGCGGTATAGTTCTTTGAGCCTGATAACGTGGCGAATCCTATACTAGTACTGTATATTTTCACCGTTAGCATAAAAATGGCCTTTTTCTGTTAATCTCACAGTTCCTTCTGTTCCGTGTTGCTGAACCTATTTTCTCCTGGTGTCATTATTCTTTACACGCTGGTGCCTAGGCCCATAACCTATTGGCAAAACCTATTGATAGGTGTCAGCTTTGTGACATTTTATTCAGCACAGATTCTTTTTTTGTACTGTACGCAGAATACTTTTAAAAAATGTTGGAATGTTTACTAGATTGTTTGACCACTAAACATGATATAGAATCTGCCTTTTATAAAATGATCTGCTAAACATATTCACATATAATAGTTTGGATGTAAATGTTCCAATACTTTGACAGAACTTAGACATTGCATTTACTATTGTTATCTAAGTGACGGAAGCCGTTGCTCTCTGTTATCAGTCGCGTCTGTCTGATGGGCATGTACTGCGTCTGATGTTTTTTCTTTGTACAATTCAGCTGTTACTTTGTAAAACGTTTTATACCATTAATCACATCTTTATTTAATATCTTCAGTTCGGAGAAGTCTCTGGGACTTAGGGCCTGATTCAGAGCCGAACGCTCTGACCAGAGCGCTCGCTCTGAATCAGGGCCCTCCTCCATGAAAATGGAGCGTTCTCCTGGACGCACGCATAGCTGTGGGTGACCACCCACAGCATATGCGAGCGTCCATGATGATGGTCGCGATGGTCTTGACCATTGCGACCATCGGGCTTGCGACGGAGACCCTGCGGTAGGGTCTCGCTGCCGCAAGCCCTGGAGTGATTTTGGCTCTATCAGAGCCAAAATCACTCCCACTGACATCACTAGTGATGTCAGTGGGGCCGGCTTCAGATGGTAGGCATTCCCATGGGAACGCCTCCATCTGGAAAGCACGCCCCCGGCACGCCCACCAAAGGGGACGTGCTGTCAATCAACATCGACAGCACGCCCCCTTTGGGTCTTGCGCAACGGGTGCGTGACGTGTGCGCACGACGGAGCTCCCTCCATCGTGCGCATGCGCAGTGGGTGAACATCGACCCGCTTGCGAGCGTCTTGCGCTCGCGAGCGGGTCTGAATGACCCCCTTAGGCCCTGATTCAGAGCCAGACGCTGTGACAGAGCGCTCACTCTGAATTAGGGCCGTCCTTCTTCATTTGTAGGGCGGCCTCCTGGCCGCTCGTATAGCTGTGGGTGACCACCCACAGCTATAGCTAGCGGCCAAAAAGATGGTCGCGATGGTCAAGACCATCGCGACCATCGGGCTTGCGACGAGACCCTTGTGGTAGGGTGTCGTTGCCGCAAGCCCTGGAGTGCTTTTGGCTCTATCAGAGCCAAAGGCACTTCCACTGACATCATTTGTGATGTCAGTGGGGTTGGCCCCAGGGTCTGGCCAGCCACGCCCCTGGCACGCCCACTCACCATCGACAGCACGCCCCCTTTGTAGCGAGACCCATAGCGACGGCTTGCCCGTCGCTATCTGGGTCTCGCGCATGCGCTCGACGGAGCCGGGTTCGTCGTGCGCATGCACACTGGGCCAACATCGACCCGCTTGCGAGCGCTCAGCGCTCGCGAGCGGGTCTAAATTAGGCCCACAGACATGTACACTGAGAGATGCTAACAGCTTGAATTTTATGTAAGAGGGTTAGTTATGTGGACTAAGCCATTGTTTCTGTGGCCCAGTCACTTCTCAATCTCTTACTTGCCAGGCGCACCTACAGGGGCTGATTCTGCGTCAGATGAATCTCTGCGCATAGACGCAATTGGTGAGTTTTAGCAGACAGCGCATGTGCGGAAGGCAATTGACGCAGTTACAAAGTATGTCACAATACAAAGTGCGAAAAGTTACATATTGGCAACAATGAAAATAGATTAAATGGCTCCCGGGAGTATATATAAACAACAGTGTGCAACAATTATATTGCACATTGTACACTCGGGAGCCATTTACTCTGTGAATTATTTGTAATAAATATATGCTCTATATTGGAATTTGAATTGCTGTTGTTTCTGAGCACCATGGCTCCTCTTTCTTTGTAGCAAATTTCTGTTTGTGGAGACTGGCATTCTCCTTGTGTAGATGCTGATTGGCCGCTGGAGATATTTGACTTTTTATTCACTATAAGTGACTTAACAGGCGTGAGGTATATTGTTTTATATTGGCAACAATACCTACTGTTGTTTTCTCCTTTTACTTTCGATACTTTTTATGCATCGCAATTCTTTAGCACACCCTAGTGTCATACTAATGAACTGCAGCGCATAAAATTCATTCAAAAAAATATAACCCACCTTTAAAATACACCAGCTGTTGCATGCAACTTCGTCCACAATGAAATCGCTTCTGCCAACCTTTGTGCTATTTGAGGTGTGCTAGTTGTATTGCTTTGCATTGGGGCCCTGTCGCACTGTACAGACGCAGCAGCGTCTTCACCCACCACTCACACCAGTGATGTGCGGTGAGGTCAATGGCTGGAGAGGCCCATATGGAGATGGGTCTCAGGGCCTGATTCAGACCCACTCGAGAGCGCTATGTGCTTACAAGCAGGTCGATGGTGGCCCAGTGCGCATGCGCATGACAGAGCCGGCTCCGTCGTGCACATGCGCGAGACCTGGATAGCAACGGTCAAACCGTCGCTCCGGGTCTCGTACTAAAGGGGGCGTGCTGTCGATGTTGAGTGACAGAACGCCCCCTTTGGTGGGCGCGCCGGGGGCTTGGCTGCCCAGACGGAGGCGTTCCCATGGGAACGCCCTCCGTCTGGGGCCGGCCCCACTGACATCACGAGTGATGTCAGTGGGAGTGCTCTCGACTCTGTTAGAGCCGAAAGCTCTCTGGGGCTTGCGGCAACGAGACCCTACCACAAGGGTCTCGTCACAAGCCCGCTGGTTGAGATGGTCTTGACACCCGCAGCTATGCGATCGGCCAGGAGGCCGCTCTAAAAAACAAGAAGGCCGGCCCAGATTCAGAGCGAGCGCTCTGTCAGAGCGTCCGGCTCTGAATCAGGGCCTGAGTTCGGGAAGCCTATCTCACCCCCTACTCACTGTAACTCTCTCCTCACTACTTAAGGCTTCAGTGTCCATGAGTCTTCTCTTACTGTTGCTAACTGAGTTTCGATCTCTAAACACTGCAGGACACTTCCTGGTCACATGACACTTTCAAGGTGCCCATCAGTGCACACCCCCCATAATCAGAGGCATACCTCTATTAGCTCTTTTTCTATGCAGCTTACTTACCCCCAAACCGCAGGCCCCGCCCCCTCCCACGACACCCCCCCCCTCCTGTCATTTCAGGCAATTTTTATTTATTGCGATTGCTGCCGGGCAGTTGCTACTACTGGCAGTTGGCAATATATCAGGATAAAAAGCAGCCATGCCCGGGAAGTTCCCAGCAGAGCTCAAGGAGGCGGAGGTTCTCAGGCTCAGCCTCCGGGCATTGTTGTGATGTGTTTGGACTGGAAGACCAGCAGTGACCGGCATCAGGTAAGGAAGTTTTTTTTGTGTTTTTTTTAAATAGTGCTGCTAAGGGGGGTGCTTGTAAATGCTGCTGGTGTTAGTAATGGGGGAGTGTGTAACTGGTGTTGGTAAGGGGGGGGGGATTGTGTAACTGGTGCTGGTAAGGGGGAGGAATTGTGTAACTGGTGCTGGGATGTTGGTAAGGGGAGAGGGGGGAGTGTGTAACTCGTGCTGGGGTGTTGGGGAGGGGGGAGTGTGTAACTGGTGCTGGGGTATTGGTAAGGGGGGAGGGGGGAGTGTGTAACTGGTGCTGGGGTGTTGGGGGGGAGTGTGTAACTGGTGCTGGGGAGTTGGGGAGGGGGGAGTGTGTAACTGGTGCTGGGGAGTTGGGGAGGGGGGAGTGTGTAACTGGTGCTGGGGTGTTGGTAAGGGGGGAGTGTGTAACTGGTGCTGGGATGCTGGGGAGGGGGAGTGTGTAACTGGTGCTGGGGAGGGGGAGTGTGTAACTGGTGTTGGTAAGGGGGGGGATTGTGTAACTGGTGCTGGTAAGGGGGGGGGATTGTGTAACTGGTGCTGGGATGTTGGTAAGGGGAGAGGGGGGAGTGTGTAACTCGTGCTGGGGAGTTGGGGAGGGGGGAGTGTGTAACTGGTGCTGGGGTGTTGGTAAGGGGGGAGTGTGTAACTGGTGCTGGGATGCTGGGGAGGGGGAGTGTGTAACTGGTGCTGGGGAGGGGGAGTGTGTAACTGGTGTTGGTAAGGGGGGGGGATTGTGTAACTGGTGCTGGTAAGGGGGGGGATTGTGTAACTGGTGCTGGGATGTTGGTAAGGGGAGAGGGGGGAGTGTGTAACTCGTGCTGGGGTGTTGGGGAGGGGGGAGTGTGTAACTGGTGCTGGGGTATTGGTAAGGGGAGAGGGGGGAGTGTGTAACTGGTGTTGGGGAGGAGTGTGTAACTGGTGCTGGGGAGTTGGGGAGGGGGGAGTGTGTAACTGGTGCTGGGGTGTTGGGGAGGGGGGAGTGTGTAACTGGTGCTGGGGTGTTGGTAAGGGGGGAGTGTGTAACTGGTGCTGGGATGCTGGGGAGGGGGAGTGTGTAACTGGTGCTGGGGAGGGGGAGTGTGTAACTGGTGTTGGGGTGTTGGGGGTGGGTGTGTAACTGGTGCTGGGGAGTTGGGGAGGGGGGAGTGTGTAACTGGTGCTGGGGTGTTGGGGAGGGGGAGTGTGTAACTGGTGCTGGGGAGGGGGAGTGTGTAACTGGTGCTGGGGTGTTGGGGGTGAGTGTGTAACTGGTGCTGGGGAGTTGGGGAGGGGGGAGTGTGTAACTGGTGCTGGGGTGTTGGGGAGGGGGAGTGTGTAACTGGTGCTGGGGAGGGGGAGTGTGTATCTGGTGCTGGGGTGTTGGGGGTGAGTGTGTAACTGGTGCTGGAGAGTTGGGGAGGGGGGAGTGTGTAACTGGTGCTGGGGTGTTGGGGAGGGGGAGTGTGTAACTGGTGCTGGGGTGTTGGGGGGGGAGTGTGTAACTGGTGCTGGGGTGTTGGAGGGGGAGTGTGTAACTGGTGCTGGGGTGTTGGGGAGGGGGGAGTGTGTAACTGGTGCTGGGGTGTTGGGGGGGGGTGTAACTGGTGCTGGGGAGTTGGGGAGGGGGGAGTGTGTAACTGGTGCTGGGGTGTTGTGGAGGGGGGAGTGTGTAACTGGTGCTGGGGTGTTGGGGAGGGGGGAGTGTGTAACTGGTGCTGGGGTGTTGGGGGGGAGTGTATAACTGGTGTTGGGGGGGAGTGTGTAATTGGCGCTGGGGTGTTGGGGGGGAGTGTGTAACTGGTGCTGGGGAGGGGGATGTGTGTAACTTGTGCTGGGGAGTTGGGGAGGGGGGAGTGTGTAACTGGTGCTGCGGTGTTGGGGAGGGGGGAGTGTATAACTGGTGCTGGGGTGTTGGGGGGGAGTGTGTAACTGGTGCTGGGGAGTTGGGAAGGGGGGAGTGTGTTACTGGTGCTGGGGTGTTGGGGAGGGGGTAGTGTGTAACTGGTGCTGGGGTGTTGGGGAGGGGGGAGTGTGTATCTGGTGCTGGGGTGTTGGGGGTGAGTGTGTAACTAGTGCTGGGGAGTTGGGGAGGGGGGAGTGTGTAACTGGTGCTGGGGTGTTCGGGGGGAGTGTGTAACTGGTGCTGGGGAGTTGGGAAGGGGGGAGTGTGTTACTGGTGCTGGGGTGTTGGGGAGGGGGTAGTGTGTAACTGGTGCTGGGGTGTTGGGGAGGGGGGAGTGTGTATCTGGTGCTGGGGTGTTGGGGGTGAGTGTGTAACTGGTGCTGGGGAGTTGGGGAGGGGGGAGTGTGTAACTGGTGCTGGGGTGTTGGGGAGGGGGAGTGTGTAACTGGTGCTGGGGAGGGGGAGTGTGTAACTGGTGTTGGGGAGGGGGGAGTGTGTAACTGGTGCTGGGGTGTTGGTAAGGGGGGAGTGTGTAACTGGTGCTGGGGTGTTGGGGGGGAGTGTGTAACTGGTGCTGGGGTGTTGGGGAGGGGGAGTGTGTAACTGGTGCTGGGGTGTTGGGGAGGGGGGAGTGTGTAACTGGTGCAGGGGTGTTGGGGGTGTGTGTAATTGGTGCTGGGATGTTGGGGGGGTGTGTAACTGGTGCTGGGGAGTTGGGGAGGGGGGAGTGTGTTACTGGTGCTGGGGTGTTGGGGAGGGGGGAGTGTGCGAGTGTGTAACTGGTGCTGAGGTGTTGGGGAGGGGGGAGTGTGTAACTGGTGCTGGGGGGGAGTGTGTAACTGGTGTTGGGGGGGAGTGTGTAATTGGCGCAGGGGTGTTGGGGGGGAGTGTGTAACTGGTGTTGGTAAGGGGGGGGGGATTGTGTAACTGGTGCTGGTAAGGGGGAGGAATTGTGTAACTGGTGCTGGGATGTTGGTAAGGGGAGAGGGGGGAGTGTGTAACTCGTGCTGGGGTGTTGGGGAGGGGGGAGTGTGTAACTGGTGCTGGGGTATTGGTAAGGGGGGAGGGGGGAGTGTGTAACTGGTGCTGGGGTGTTGGGGGGGAGTGTGTAACTGGTGCTGGGGAGTTGGGGAGGGGGGAGTGTGTAACTGGTGCTGGGGAGTTGGGGAGGGGGGAGTGTGTAACTGGTGCTGGGGTGTTGGTAAGGGGGGAGTGTGTAACTGGTGCTGGGATGCTGGGGAGGGGGAGTGTGTAACTGGTGCTGGGGAGGGGGAGTGTGTAACTGGTGTTGGTAAGGGGGGGGATTGTGTAACTGGTGCTGGTAAGGGGGGGGGGATTGTGTAACTGGTGCTGGGATGTTGGTAAGGGGAGAGGGGGGAGTGTGTAACTCGTGCTGGGGAGTTGGGGAGGGGGGAGTGTGTAACTGGTGCTGGGGTGTTGGTAAGGGGGGAGTGTGTAACTGGTGCTGGGATGCTGGGGAGGGGGAGTGTGTAACTGGTGCTGGGGAGGGGGAGTGTGTAACTGGTGTTGGTAAGGGGGGGGATTGTGTAACTGGTGCTGGTAAGGGGGGGGATTGTGTAACTGGTGCTGGGATGTTGGTAAGGGGAGAGGGGGGAGTGTGTAACTCGTGCTGGGGTGTTGGGGAGGGGGGAGTGTGTAACTGGTGCTGGGGTATTGGTAAGGGGAGAGGGGGGAGTGTGTAACTGGTGCTGGGGTGTTGGGGAGGAGTGTGTAACTGGTGCTGGGGAGTTGGGGAGGGGGGAGTGTGTAACTGGTGCTGGGGTGTTGGGGAGGGGGGAGTGTGTAACTGGTGCTGGGGTGTTGGTAAGGGGGGAGTGTGTAACTGGTGCTGGGATGCTGGGGAGGGGGAGTGTGTAACAGGTGCTGGGGAGGGGGAGTGTGTAACTGGTGTTGGGGTGTTGGGGGTGGGTGTGTAACTGGTGCTGGGGAGTTGGGGAGGGGGGAGTGTGTAACTGGTGCTGGGGTGTTGGGGAGGGGGAGTGTGTAACTGGTGCTGGGGAGGGGGAGTGTGTAACTGGTGCTGGGGTGTTGGGGGTGAGTGTGTAACTGGTGCTGGGGAGTTGGGGAGGGGGGAGTGTGTAACTGGTGCTGGGGTGTTGGGGAGGGGGAGTGTGTAACTGGTGCTGGGGAGGGGGAGTGTGTATCTGGTGCTGGGGTGTTGGGGGTGAGTGTGTAACTGGTGCTGGAGAGTTGGGGAGGGGGGAGTGTGTAACTGGTGCTGGGGTGTTGGGGAGGGGGAGTGTGTAACTGGTGCTGGGGTGTTGGGGGGGGAGTGTGTAACTGGTGCTGGGGTGTTGGAGGGGGAGTGTGTAACTGGTGCTGGGGTGTTGGGGAGGGGGGAGTGTGTAACTGGTGCTGGGGTGTTGGGGGGGGGGTGTAACTGGTGCTGGGGAGTTGAGGAGGGGGGAGTGTGTAACTGGTGCTGGGGTGTTGTGGAGGGGGGAGTGTGTAACTGGTGCTGGGGTGTTGGGGAGGGGGGAGTGTGTAACTGGTGCTGGGGTGTTGGGGGGGAGTGTATAACTGGTGTTGGGGGGGAGTGTGTAATTGGCGCTGGGGTGCTGGGGGGGAGTGTGTAACTGGTGCTGGGGAGGGGGATGTGTGTAACTGGTGCTGGGGAGTTGGGGAGGGGGGAGTGTGTAACTGGTGCTGGGGTGTTGGGGAGGGGGGAGTGTGTAACTGGTGCTGGGGTGTTGGGGGGGAGTGTGTAACTGGTGCTGGGGAGTTGGGAAGGGGGGAGTGTGTTACTGGTGCTGGGGTGTTGGGGAGGGGGTAGTGTGTAACTGGTGCTGGGGTGTTGGGGAGGGGGGAGTGTGTATCTGGTGCTGGGGTGTTGGGGGTGAGTGTGTAACTAGTGCTGGGGAGTTGGGGAGGGGGGAGTGTGTAACTGGTGCTGGGGTGTTCGGGGGGAGTGTGTAACTGGTGCTGGGGAGTTGGGAAGGGGGGAGTGTGTTACTGGTGCTGGGGTGTTGGGGAGGGGGTAGTGTGTAACTGGTGCTGGGGTGTTGGGGAGGGGGGAGTGTGTATCTGGTGCTGGGGTGTTGGGGGTGAGTGTGTAACTGGTGCTGGGGAGTTGGGGAGGGGGGAGTGTGTAACTGGTGCTGGGGTGTTGGGGAGGGGGAGTGTGTAACTGGTGCTGGGGAGGGGGAGTGTGTAACTGGTGTTGGGGAGGGGGGAGTGTGTAACTGGTGCTGGGGTGTTGGTAAGGGGGGAGTGTGTAACTGGTGCTGGGGTGTTGGGGGGGAGTGTGTAACTGGTGCTGGGGTGTTGGGGAGGGGGAGTGTGTAACTGGTGCTGGGGTGTTGGGGAGGGGGGAGTGTGTAACTGGTGCAGGGGTGTTGGGGGTGTGTGTAATTGGTGCTGGGATGTTGGGGGGGTGTGTAACTGGTGCTGGGGAGTTGGAGGGGGGGAGTGTGTTACTGGTGCTGGGGTGTTGGGGAGGGGGGAGTGTGCGAGTGTGTAACTGGTGCTGAGGTGTTGGGGAGGGTGGAGTGTGTTACTGGTGCTGGGGGGGAGTGTGTAACTGGTGTTGGGGGGGAGTGTGTAATTGGCGCAGGGGTGTTGGGGGGGAGTGTGTAACTGGTGTTGGAAAGGGGGGGGGGATTGTGTAACTGGTGCTGGTAAGGGGGGGATTGTGTAACTGGTGCTGGGATGTTGGTAAGGGGAGAGGGGGGAGTGTGTAACTCGTGCTGGGGTGTTGGGAAGGGGGGAGTGTGTAACTGGTGCTGGGGTATTGGTAAGGGGGGAGGGGGGAGTGTGTAACTGGTGCATGGGGTGTTGGGGGGGAGTGTGTAACTGGTGCTGGGGAGTTGGGGAGGGGGGAGTGTGTAACTGGTGCTGGGGAGTTGGGGAGGGGGGAGTGTGTAACTGGTGCTGGGGTGTTGGTAAGGGGGGAGTGTGTAACTGGTGCTGGGATGCTGGGAGGGGGAGTGTGTAACTGGTGCTGGGGAGGGGGAGTGTGTAACTGGTGTTGGTAAGGGGTGGGGATTGTGTAACTGGTGCTGGTAAGGGGGGGGGATTGTGTAACTGTGCTGGGATGTTGGTAAGGGGAGAGGGGGGAGTGTGTAACTCGTGCTGGGAGTTGGGGAGGGGGGAGTGTGTAACTGGTGCTGGGGTGTTGGTAAGGGGGGAGTGTGTAACTGGTGCTGGGATGCTGGGAGGGGGAGTGTGTAACTGGTGCTGGGGTGGGGGGAGTGTGTAACTGGTGTTGGTAAGGGGGGGGATTGTGTAACTGGTGCTGGTAAGGGGGGGGGATTGTGTAACTGGTGCTGGGATGTTGGTAAGGGGAGAGGGGGAGTGTGTAACTCGTGCTGGGGTGGTTGGGGAGGGGGGAGTGTGTAACTGGTGCTGGGGTATTGGTAAGGGGGGAGGGGGGGAGTGTGTAACTGGTGCTGGGGTGTTGGGGAGGAGTGTGTAACTGGTGCTGGGGAGTTGGGGAGGGGGGAGTGTGTAACTGGTGCTGGGTGTTGGGGAGGGGGGAGTGTGTAACTGGTGCTGGGGTGTTGGTAAGGGGGGAGTGTGTAACTGGTGCTGGGATGCTGGGGAGGGGGAGTGTGTAACTGGTGCTGGGGAGGGGGAGTGTGTAACTGGTGTTGGGGTGTTGGGGGTGGGTGTGTAACTGGTGCTGGGGGAGTTGGGGAGGGGGGAGTGTGTAACTGGTGCTGGGGTGTTGGGGAGGGGGAGTGTGTAACTGGTGCTGGGGAGGGGGAGTGTGTAACTGGTGCTGGGGTGTTGGGGGTGAGTGTGTAACTGGTGCTGGGGAGTTGAGGGAGGGGGGAGTGTGTAACTGGTGCTGGGGTGTTGGGGAGGGGGAGTGTGTAACTGGTGCTGGGGAGGGGGGAGTGTGTATCTGGTGCTGGGGTGTTGGGGGTGAGTGTGTAACTGGTGCTGGAGAGTTGGGGAGGGGGGAGTGTGTAACTGGTGCTGGGGTGTTGGGGAGGGGGAGTGTGTAACTGGTGCTGGGGAGGGGGAGTGTGTAACTGGTGTTGGGGTGTTGGGGAGGGGGGAGTGTGTAACTGGTGCTGGGGTGTTGGGGGGGGGAGTGTGTAACTGGTGCTGGGGTGTTGGGAGGGGGAGTGTGTAACTGGTGCTGGGGTGTTGGGGAGGGCGGAGTGTGTAACTGGTGCTGGGGTGTTGGGGGGGGTGTAACTGGTGCTGGGGAGTTGGGGAGGGGGGAGTGTGTAACTGGTGCTGGGGTGTTGTGGAGGGGGGAGTGTGTTAACTGGTGCTGGGGTGTTGGGGAGGGGGGAGTGTGTAACTGGTGCTGGGGTGTTGGGGGGGAGTGTATAACTGGTGTTGGGGGGAGTGTGTAATTGGCGCTGGGGTGTTGGGGGGGAGTGGTGTAACTGGTGCTGGGGGGGGGGATGTGTGTAACTGGTGCTGGGAGTTGGGGAGGGGGAGTGTGTAACTGGTGCTGGGGTGTTGGGGAGGGGGGAGTGTGTAACTGGTGCTGGGGTGTCGGGGGGGAGTGTGTAACTGGTGCTTGGGAGTTGGGAAGGGGGAGTGTGTTACTGGTGCTGGGGTGTTGGGGAGGGGGTAGTGTGTACTGGTGCTGGGGTGTTGGGGAGGGGGGAGTGTGTATCTGGTGCTGGGGTGTTGGGGGTGAGTGTGTAACTAGTGCTGGGGAGTTGGGGAGGGGGGAGTGTGTAACTGGTGCTGGGGTGTTCGGGGGGAGTGTGTAACTGGTGCTGGGGAGTTGGGAAGGGGGGAGTGTGTTACTGGTGCTGGGGTGTTGGGGGAGGGGGGAGTGTGTAACTGGTGCTGGGGTGTTGGTAAGGGGGGAGTGTGTAACTGGTGCTGGGATGCTGGGGAGGGGGAGTGTGTAACTGGTGCTGGGGAGGGGGAGTGTGTAACTGGTGTTGGGGTGTTGGGGGTGGGTGTGTAACTGGTGCTGGGGAGTTGGGGAGGGGGGAGTGTGTAACTGGTGCTGGGGTGTTGGGGGAGGGGGAGTGTGTAACTGGTGCTGGGGAGGGGGGAGTGTGTAACTGGTGCTGGGGTGTTGGGGGTGAGTGTGTAACTGGTGCTGGGGAGTTGGGGAGGGGGGAGTGTGTAACTGGTGCTGGGGTGTTGGGGAGGGGGGAGTGTGTAACTGGTGCTGGGGAGGGGGAGTGTGTATCCTGGTGCTGGGGTGTTGGGGGTGAGTGTGTAACTGGTGCTGGAGAGTTGGGGAGGGGGGGAGTGTGTAACTGGTGCTGGGGTGTTGGGGAGGGGGAGTGTGTAACTGGTGCTGGGGTGTTGGGGGGGGGAGTGTGTAACTGGTGCTGGGGTGTTGGAGGGGGAGTGTGTAACTGGTGCTGGGGTGTTGGGGAGGGGGGAGTGTGTAACTGGTGCTGGGGTGTTGGGGGGGTGTAACTGGTGCTGGGGAGTTGGGGAGGGGGGAAGTGTGTAACTGGTGCTGGGTGTTGTGGAGGGGGGAGTGTGTAACTGGTGCTGGGGTGTTGGGGAGGGGGGAGTGTGTAACTGGTGCTGGGGTGTTGGGGGGGAGTGTATAACTGGTGTGGGGGTTGGGGGGGAGTGTGTAATTGGCGCTGGGGTGTTGGGGGGGGAGTGTGTAACTGGTGCTGGGGAGGGGGATGTGTGTAACTTGTGCTGGGGAGTTGGGAGGGGGGAGTGTGTAACTGGTGCTGCGGTGTTGGGGAGGGGGAGTGTATAACTGTGCTGGGGTGTTGGGGGGGAGTGTGTAACTGGTGCTGGGGAGTTGGGAAGGGGGAGTGTGTTACTGGTTGCTGGGTGGTGTTGGGGAGGGGGTAGTGTGTAACTGGTGCTGGGGTGTTGGGGAGGGGGGAGTGTGTATCTGGTGCTGGGGTGTTGGGGGTGAGTGTGTAACTAGTGCTGGGGAGTTGGGGAGGGGGGAGTGTGTAACTGGTGCTGGGGTGTTCGGGGGGAGTGTGTAACTGGTGCTGGGGAGTGGGAAGGGGGGAGTGTGTACTGGTGCTGGGGTGTTGGGAGGGGGAGTGTGTAACTGGTGCTGGGGTGTTGGGGGAGGGGGGAGTGTGTATCTGGTGCTGGGTGTTTGGGGGTGAGTGTGTAACTGGTGCTGGGGAGTTGGGGAGGGGGAGTGTGTAACTGGTGCTGGGGTGTTGGGGAGGGGAGTGTGTAACTGTGCTGGGAGGGGAGTGTGTAACTGGTGTTGGGGAGGGGGGAGTGTGTAACTGGTGCTGGGGTGTTGGTAAGGGGGGAGTGTGTAACTGGTGCTGGGTGTTGGGGGGAGTGTGTAACTGTGCTGGGGTGTTGGGGAGGGGGAGTGTGTAACTGGTGCTGGGGTGTTGGGGAGGGGGGAGTGTGTAACTGGTGCAGGGGTGTTGGGGGTGTGTGTAATTGGTTGCTGGGATGTTGGGGGGGGTGTGTAACTGGTGCTGGGGAGTTGGGGAGGGGGGAGTGTGTTACTGGTGCTGGGGTGTTGGGGAGGGGGAGTGTGCGAGTGTGTAACTGGGGGAGGGGGGAGTGTGTAACTGGTGCTGGGGGGGAGTGTGTAACTGGTGTTGGGGGGGAGTGTGTAATTGGCGCAGGGGGTGTTGGGGGGGAGTGTGTAACTGGTGTTGGTAAGGGGGGGGGGATTGTGTAACTGGTGCTGGTAAGGGGGAGGAATTGTTGTAACTGGTGCTGGGATGTTGGTAAGGGGAGAGGGGGGAGTGTGTAACTCGTGCTGGGGTGTTGGGGAGGGGGGAGTGTGTAACTGGTGCGGGGTATTGGTAAGGGGGGAGGGGGGAGTGTGTAACTGGTGCTGGGGTGTTGGGGGGGAGTGTGTAACTGGTGCTGGGGAGTTGGGGAGGGGGGAGTGTGTAACTGGTGCTGGGGAGTTGGGGAGGGGGGAGTGTGTAACTGGTGCTGGGGTGTTGGTAAGGGGGGAGTGTGTAACTGGTGCTGGATGCTGGGGAGGGGGAGTGTGTAACTGGTGCTGGGGAGGGGGAGTGTGTAACTGGTGTTGGTAAGGGGGGGATTGTGTAACTGGTGCTGGTAAGGGGGGGGGGATTGTGTAACTGGTGCTGGGATGTTGGTAAGGGGAGAGGGGGGAGTGTGTAACTCGTGCTGGGGAGTTGGGGAGGGGGGAGTGTGTAACTGGTGCTGGGGTGTTGGTAAGGGGGGAGTGTGTAACTGGTGCTGGGATGCTGGGGAGGGGGAGTGTGTAACTGGTGCTGGGGAGGGGGAGTGTGTAACTGGTGTTGGTAAGGGGGGGGATTGTGTAACTGGTGCTGGGTAAGGGGGGGGATTGTGTAACTGGTGCTGGGATGTTGGTAAGGGGAGAGGGGGAGTGTGTAACTCGTGCTGGGGTGTTGGGGAGGGGGGAGTGTGTAACTGGTGCTGGGGTATTGGTAAGGGGAGAGGGGGGAGTGTGTAACTGGTGCTGGGGTGTTGGGGAGGAGTGTGTAACTGGTGCTGGGGAGTTGGGGAGGGGGGAGTGTGTAACTGGTGCTGGGGTGTTGGGGAGGGGGGAGTGTGTAACTGGTGCTGGGGTGTTGGTAAGGGGGGAGTGTGTAACTGGTGCTGGGATGCTGGGGAGGGGGAGTGTGTAACAGGTGCTGGGAGGGGAGTGTGTAACTGGTGTTGGGGTGTTGGGGGTGGGTGTGTAACTGGTGCTGGGGAGTTGGGGAGGGGGGGAGTGTGTAACTGGTGCTGGGGTGTTGGGGAGGGGGAGTGTGTAACTGGTGCTGGGGAGGGGGAGTGTGTAACTGGTGCTGGGGTGTTGGGGGTGAGTGTGTAACTGGTGCTGGGGAGTTGGGGAGGGGGGAGTGTGTAACTGGTGCTGGGGTGTTGGGGGAGGGGGAGTGTGTAACTGGTGCTGGGGAGGGGGAGTGTGTATCTGGTGCTGGGGTGTTGGGGGTGAGTGTGTAACTGGTGCTGGAGAGTTGGGGAGGGGGGGAGTGTGTAACTGGTGCTGGGGTGTTGGGGAGGGGGAGTGTGTAACTGGTGCTGGGGTGTGGGGGGGGGAGTGTGTAACTGGTGCTGGGGTGTTGGAGGGGGAGTGTGTAACTGGTGCTGGGGTGTTGGGGAGGGGGGAGTGTGTACTGGTGCTGGGGTGTTGGGGGGGGGGTGTAACTGGTGCTGGGGAGTTGGGGAGGGGGAGTGTGTAACTGGTGCTGGGGTGTTGTGGAGGGGGGAGTGTGTAACTGGTGCTGGGGTGTTGGGGAGGGGGGAGTGTGTAACTGGTGCTGGGGTGTTGGGGGGAGTGTATAACTGTGTTGGGGGGGAGTGTGTAATTGGCGCTGGGGTGCTGGGGGGGAGTGTGTAACTGGTGCTGGGGAGGGGGGATGTGTGTAACTGGTGCTGGGGAGTTGGGGAGGGGGGAGTGTGTAACTGGTGCTGGGGTGTTGGGGAGGGGGGAGTGTGTAACTGGTGCTGGGGTGTTGGGGGGGAGTGTGTAACTGGTGCTGGGGAGTTGGGAAGGGGGGAGTGTGTTACTGTGCTGGGGTGTTGGGAGGGGGTAGTGTGTAACTGGTGCTGGGGTGTTGGGGAGGGGGGAGTGTGTGATCGGTGCTGGGTGTTGGGGGTGAGTGTGTAACTAGTGCTGGGGAGTTGGGGAGGGGGGAGTGTGTAACTGGTGCTGGGGTGTTCGGGGGGAGTGTGTAACTGGTTGCTGGGGAGTTGGGAAGGGGGGAGTGTGTTACTGGTGCTGGGGTGTTGGGGAGGGGGTAGTGTGTAACTGGTGCTGGGGTGTTGGGGAGGGGGGAGTGTGTATCTGGTGCTGGGGTGTTGGGGGTGAGTGTGTAACTGGTGCTGGGGAGTTGGGGAGGGGGGAGTGTGTAACTGGTGCTGGGGTGTTGGGAGGGGGAGTGTGTAACTGGTGCTGGGGAGGGGGAGTGTGTTAACTGGTGTTGGGGAGGGGGGAGTGTGTAACTGGTGCTGGGGTGTTGGTAAGGGGGAGAGTGTGTAACTGGTGCTGGGGTGTTGGGGGGGAGTGTGTAACTGGTGCTGGGTGTTGGGGAGGGGGAGTGTGTAACTGGTGCTGGGGTGTTGGGGAGGGGGGGAGTGTGTAACTGGTGCAGGGGTGTTGGGGGTGTGTGTAATTGGTGCTGGGATGTTGGGGGGGTGTGTAACTGGTGCTGGGGAGTTGGGGAGGGGGGAGTGCTGTTACTGGTGCTGGGGTGTTGGGGAGGGGGGAGTGTGCGAGTGTGTAACTGGTGCTGAGGTGTTGGGGAGGGTGGAGTGTGTTACTGGTGCTGGGGGGGAGTGTGTAACTGGTGTTGGGGGGGAGTGTGTAATTGGCGCAGGGTGTTGGGGGGGAGTGTGTAACTGGTGTTGGAAAGGGGGGGGGGATTGTGTAACTGGTGCTGGTAAGGGGGGGATTGTGTAACTGGTGCTGGGATGTTGGAAGGGGAGAGGGGGGAGTGTGTAACTCGTGCTGGGGTGTTGGGAAGGGGGGAGTGTGTAACTGGTGCTGGGGTATTGGTAAGGGGGGAGGGGGGGAGTGTGTAACTGGTGCTGGGGTGTTGGGGGGGAGTGTGTAACTGGTGCTGGGGAGTTGGGGAGGGGGAGTGTGTAACTGGTGCTGGGGAGTTGGGGAGGGGGGAGTGTGTAACTGGTGCTGGGGTGTTGGTAAGGGGGGAGTGTGTAACTGGTGCTGGGATGCTGGGGAGGGGGAGTGTGTAACTGGTGCTGGGGAGGGGGAGTGTGTAACTGGTGTGGTAAGGGGGGGGATTGTGTAACTGGTGCTGGTAAGGGGGGGGGATTGTGTAACTGGTGCTGGGATGTTGGTAAGGGGGAGAGGGGGGAGTGTGTAACTCGTGCTGGGGAGTTGGGGAGGGGGGAGTGTGTAACTGGTGCTGGGGTGTTGGTAAGGGGGGAGTGTGTAACTGGTGCTGGGATGCTGGGGAG